>JARHVA010008005.1:0-442500 GCA_037957365.1 Torreya grandis | reverse complement strand
TTTAGCCTATGTTATTTTTAGCACTATCTATACCTATCCATCATAACCTCTATCTTACACTTGTGCACCTTATGGATCCATATCCATGGGTTTTTGACCTTCATCACACCACCCAAAATTAGTTGCTACATAAAGGGCCTAACACCAAGCTACATATCCATCAATAAAACTAGCATCATCTATAGTTTCTCTAGTTAGCAACTCCTCATGATCTAGTACTACATCTTATGGTTGTGGCTCTGAATGTAGAAACTCTACATCCTCTATCCTATACCTCTGAGGAGTTTAAATCCATTACACAAGACCAAACTAACACCAAACTTGATCAAAGGGGATAAGCTCTCTCTCCCCCTCTCATCACCCGTATATTCATTTCCAACTCTATAGTGATAGCGTGTGATAACTATACTGAGCCCATCTAGGCCATCCCACATATGGCTTCCAAACCACATCACCCAATACTTGATCCTCCAAATCATCTATTAATAAATATATATCCTTGACACCTCAACCACACACCTAGCTAAACGATCAACCAACTAAATGCCAAAGTAAAAAATCACTAGTGCATGGAAAGATCAAAGTCAATTCATCAAAAGTGAAAATTAAATTTCATTTTCACTTTTTATATTCTATATTTTTAGGGTTTCCAACTAACCATCGATGATCAACCCTAAGATTCCCTAACCATTGATGATTAGGGTCCTACACTTTGTTATTTTAGGCACTTATACCTACATGCTAACTTTGGAGATCACCTAATCTCCCCTAAGCCAAAACTTGAATAATTTTAGAGATCACCCTTATCTACCCACCAATTAGACCATGTCCACCTTGACATTGGCCATTTTTGACCTAAACTATCACATATTTTTGCAATGACCTTGCTTGGTCTTTTTGATCATACTGACCATTTTTTCCATGTTGAGCATTTGAAATTGAACCACCTAGTGCATGACAACACCATTTGTGTTTCTCAAAGGAGGAATTCCTACCACAAATACCTATGAAAACACCAACCCTATTTAGAAGAATTGATAGGAATAACTTGATTAGTTATGCATAATGATGTGACCTGATTACCCCATCTCTGGTCTTTCTAAAATCAATTTTATTTTTACCAACATTGGCAACCTTAGTTCATGTGTGATTTTGGATATCACATTTAGTCACATTTTGTGTGCACTTTTATATCTATAATACCCAACCAAATTTTATCACCACCTAATGCCTTACCATGACTCACTTATCAAACCTTAAATCAATTTTAGTTTCACGTCATCAACTCCTAGTTTGAGGGGGGAACACCTCCTCCCATACTTGAGGAAATTAAACCTTTGAACATCACTCCATTTTTATTTTTTATCTTGTTAATTCAAAGCTTAATAATAAAAAAAGGGTAAAATGTAAACACCAAAAATTTTCACACCATGATTACAAGTGTTGATGTACCCCCTAGACTACCCTAAAACCCCTTCAAGGCCAATATCACCTTTTTACCATGTTAGTGTAGGCTTTTTCCCACCTAGTGGTTTTACCTACACATCTTTTCAACTTACTTAGGTTAGTTAATTAAGTCATTATGGGTCATTTACCTTTAAGTGGTTTCTAATTTTTAGTTATGGGTTTACCTTTTTGGTGACCTAATCTCACCCTATATGTAATTTATTTTTTCCTAAAGTGGCTAATGCAAACATTTCTTTTTTGTAATTTTCTTATTTTTGAAGCTCTCTTTCTACCTCTATAGAAATTTGACATTCATCACATGGATGCTATTCAGAGATCTTGGAGAAATATATCAGACCCCTAATCAACCTAGCTTGTAGTTAGTTTAACTTAACTATCTCAACCTTTCCCTTTATCCATTTTTACCCTTCATACTCAACTGTCAATGGTCAGGCTAACCATCAACAGTTAGGGTCCACCTCCTCAACCAAAAGCATGCAAAACAATCACTTTTCTTTTCTAATTATAGCTTGTCTAATTCTAGTTATGAGCCATTTTATGGATGAGTTAAATTTAGAAGGCCTAGTTCATGTGTTATTGTAACTCTCTCACCTTATCTATAAGATATAGGAGCAAAGAGGTAAACATCCATCTATAAAATTGGCAAACATCTATGAATCTATAATTGTAATCAAGATATTTGTGCATCTAGGAGTTTCTTTTTTAAAGGTAAATCATCATTAGTGTCATCATTAACTCAACAATCATATCAGAGAGTCAATTTACCATTGCCTCTCCACTAATCCTTTAGGTACTATTACTCTACCAAAATTAAACTAGATTCCACTAACTGATCAACTACCTCAACCATCTACCTAATCAAATTTTGGTAAGATAAGTACTTGTTTCCTAGCATTCATTTACTTTATTTCTATTTCATAATCAACCTAGACGTTACCCATCTCTCAAAATTTATCTTTTGAATCTTTTGAATCAACCAAAATTACCAACCCAAATCCTCACATAGTAACCATTGATGGTTGACTCAACCATCGATAGTATGCTCAACCACCAACAGTCTACTTGACCATCAATGTTAATTTTAACTACCAAAAATCATCCCAAGTGTCTAAGGTCACTGTGGCACCAAAAACTAGCAAGCTAATTTCACCACCTACACCCAACTAAACCTATTTTTCTGTGTTCCTAGTTATCCACAAACCCCTTTTATATTTCTAAGGCATACCCCAACCCTCTAACACTAGTATTGATTAGTATTGCTAATTTAATCATTTCTAGCATATTTCCTAGCAAGTATTCTTGTATTCAATTTTAGTACCTTTTAATTTATTGATGCAAGCACCTCCTATTCTATCTATAAGCTTAATTATTTAAAATGTGTGGATTGACAACCCCTAAGGAAGATCTTGCTTTCGATATCTAGCTATCACTAGGAAATCCACCCAACTATTTATCTAACAAACAAGTTTACTTTAGTGCTTTCTTATTTATAGGTCATCCTCCCAAGCTAAAGAGGAGTTATTCACAATCTTATAATTTCAATGTGTACATTATCAATTAGGTTTTTCAACCATACCCATACTTAGTTTCTTTTATTCCCTCTTTCCCATAATAAGCAATAAATTCATTGAAACAAAAAGGTTAAAGGCCATATGTTGAGGGTAAGATGTTTTTAAAAAAATGGTTAAGCCTAGAGGTTGAGTTGGAATGACCCAATAGGAATGCTAAAGGTAGAAAAATAACATGTTGATATAATTTATCTTGGGTGTAAGGTAGGTTTTAAAATATGTTGATGTATTTAGAATGGCAGAAAATAGGTGTTTTTAAGTAGGGTGAATGAGGTAAAAAAGAGGTGAATGTTCATGAGTAGAGTAGTTAAATAGAAAACTAAGTGTGTTTTCTAATAAATTTTACAAGCATGAGATCAGATCCAAATTTGAGATTGGGTCCTTTAGATATTTTAAAATATCCATTAAGGGATAATGGATGATGATTAGGCATACATGGAAGAGGTTGGCCTCATCATGATGATGCACTTTCATCACGTGTCATGAGATGTGGTGATGATCATGGCTCTCATCAAGATATGGGATTTGGCCATGAACACTTTTATCCTACCAATGGGTGAGATGATCAAAATACTAGAGGATGTACATAGGATTACATGATTTCCCATTTAGTGGAAGTTTATATATCATATTGAGAGCGAGGGAAGAGATGATCATATGGAGCTCCTATATGGTGAGGATTAGCTCTTCATTAGGTGGCATGTTAGTTGATTTATTTATAGGCCATCATATCAGAGGGATAAATATTATAAGTAGTCAATAATGATGTGATGATGGTAGTTTCTTTCTTTGCATTACCATATTCAGCAGTGGGAGGTTTCCCTATCTATTGTTGGTAGTTTTGGTGGAGATGTTTCTTGGTTAGATAGTTTTTGGGTTGTCACCTACTTTATTGGTACAGATATACAAGGAGTTATGGGGGTTTAGATTTCATAGGATATATGGCATCAACATGGGTTTTATGCTTCATTATTGGGCCTATGAGCATATCCAAGTTTTGAGACTGATGGGGTTACCATGGGATGGATACACCTAGATGGACTTCAAGGTGGGTTTTATGTAATGGAGGAGTGATTATTCACTTAAAGGAGTTGGAAGAGGTGCTTGATATATTTATTAGTTTAGAGGGGAATTGGATGTCTTGGTGGTCATAGATGTGGTTTGGAGGCCATATGTCAGTGTCCTAAGGTGGGCCCATTATACTCAGTATATTTTATCAATATAGAGCTATAAGTGTATTTTTGGGAGGAGAGAGAGTGAGACTGAGCTCATCCCTCTTAACAAGGTTTGTAGGTAGTTTGGGTTGGTAAAGGGGATTTTGGCTCCATTCTTAAGGTACAATCAAGAAGATGTTGAGTTTTTAATTCTAGTGCTACAGCTAGTGGAGGTTGTTCTTGATCATGAGACATTGCTCATTAGAGTAGATATTGATGATGCCAATTTTTTTATGGTTATGAAACGTGGTATCAAGACATTTATGTAGTAGTAAATTTTAGGTGGGATGATGGGGGTAGGTATCCCATGGATGTGGATCCATCTAGTGTGGTCCATAGGTATATGTACCAGGATGTGGCCTTGATGGATAGGTAGGAGTGGTACTAGCCACTGTGTAGGCATAGATAACAACTTTACAAGGGTAGGTGTCCACATTACAAGGCCAAGTTGTGACATTACAGGGACATGTTATGACTATGATAGGGGAGAGGGACCAAGCTAAGACTTCACTAGGCTTTGTGACCTAGGAAAGGGACACTTTGAGATAGAGAGGAGGATCAACTATAACACTAATAATACCACTAGGTAATATTCTCATGACATGTTACTTGGCCATAGTTGAGGAGTTGTGTTATTGTGAGGTTATAGTTATGACATAGTGTCCACAATAGCCTTGATGGAGTGAGTATAGAGCTATCTTGGTAGGTGGTGTAGGTGTAATGAATTTGGGTCAATGGGTCACTCAAGTGGGTGGAAAGGTAGACACCTCAAGGTTTAAGGCACTATATGGTAGTGGTACCCTAGGGGCATAGGATATGATATGATTTGTATAGATGTATATGATTTTTATATGAACCTGTGAGTTGATGTAGTGAGATGTACATATTTTAAGAGAGATGCACATTATTACATGTACTATTTTATGTTGATGAGACATGATGTATATGATGTGATGATGATATATATATTCGATTTTATGGTTCATGGTTCATGGTTTTGGATATTCATATGTTTATGATTATGCTTATGAGATGTAGAATCACTAGCTTAGACATGTGATGATTATGGATGATGTTTATGGCTGATGTTATTTATGATGTTGTGATGCTTTGTTTTATATATAGTTGTGAATGTTTAGGAAAAATGTTTATTGGTTTATATATGTTTACAATGTTTATGATGATGTGATGTTTGTGGATATGTGATGTGGTTTATGATTATGGATGTTATGTTATGATTTATGAGTCACATGTTATTATTCTATACATTTTTATGATGTTATGATGATGTTTATGGTTATGGTTGATTATGGCTTTTATTATGTATGTATTTTGTTGGTGATAACATATAAAGTAAGTTAGATAAAAAACTAGATGTGGGAAAAGAGAAAAAACATGAGACATATGTCTAAGTGAATACATGAACCAATTATGAGAGAATAAGGAAAAAGACATGATACTTGTTCATTGGTAAGGACTAAACAAAACTGAATTTAGATTGGATTAAGGAACACAATCCCTTTTAATTCTTCACATGAGCATGTGTTTGTTGATTAAAAGGTGTCTTGATCATATCATATCAAGTAAGCTCTGAATTCCTTAATTTGTAGATGGTATAAAGGGGAGATAGATGAGAGGTGGGGTGAAAGTTAGTGTAACCTTTTTGTATGTTGGTTTTCCCCCTTATAAAGGTGACTTGAGAACCATAATAAACAAGTCCATGTTTTAATGCAATGTATAGATTGATCTATTCAATAAGTATACTAATGTTATTTATGAAAATGGAATGTAGCTCTCTTAGGACAGCTTTTTTTATTTTGATATAAGATATTGTATTGCTTTGTTCTAATAGGTTTGTGAATTTAATCGATGTGGGAGTATTCAAATGATTAATTTGACAAATTTCACTTATCCTTCCTTTAAGGGAGTGGTCCAAGTTTTTATTTGTTTATTTTGGTAGTTGTCCTTTAAAGGAGCAGTCTATCTTATTAAGCAAATTTTAAATTTTGGGAAGTTATCCTTCAAGGGAGTAGTTTTCATGATATATATGTTTGACCCAAGTGTTATCTAGGTAACATAAATGGTTTTGATGCTAGGTTAGATATAGACAAGTCTATTTAGGCTTAGAGGTTTACCTTTTTGAGGGTAAAACTTAGAGTACAAGAGATTAATGATAAGTGAAAGGGGTGGTTTTGAGATAAAATGATAATGGGATTTCAACCAATTAGGGATGAAAAGTATCCATGAGAACCATGCCATGGGTAGAGCTATGGTACCCATATTTAGGATTAGGCTATGACTGTGATGGTAATCACATGGTTCTATGTTGTAATAAATTTTCCTCAAAGGGATAGGATGAAGGTGTGAGGAAGGTGATAAATCTCATAAATCAAGGGATGAGCTTAATTTAGACAAAAGGTGAATTTGATCCTTTAAAAAAAAGAAAGGATGAAGATGTAAAGTGTTGAGAGGCTCAGGTTCTAGTTTGCCTTCAAGAGAGGATAAATGATAAGCTCCTGATTTGTACTTATGGTTTATGATGTAGGGTCCAATATAATTGAAAGAAAACTTGCCTTGTTTGATTTTATCCATACTGGTTACATGTTGATTTTCCTTCAAGATGAGATCTTTGATGTTGAATTCTCATTCTTTCAAGTGATTTTTATTGGTGTACTTGATTCACTCTTGATAGACATGAAGATGGTTAAGTGCTACTAGGAAGTGCTCATCAAGTAGTTCAAGTATTGATAGATGCTCTTGATGATAGTCACTCTTAGAAATGGTGTCTTGCAAGGATATGTGAAGATATAACCCAAACTTGAAGAGGCAAAACTACCTTTGCTTTGAAGAACAAAAATAAAGGGGTAGCACACATAGAGGTTCAAATTCTAGTGTGATAGGCCCATAAAAAGAAAGATATGTGCAAGTGACAGTCCAAATCAGAAGCACTGACCAATTTGGTTAACATCTTGTTGAGGGTTTTGTTAGAGGCTTCTACCTATCCATTTAATTATGGATGATAAGGTGAGAAAAAGCATAACTTGATGCCAAATACATCATAAAGACCTTAGACTTGTTGTTCTTTAAATATTTTAAATTATTGGTGATCTTATGGGAAACATAAAAGTGATATATGATATGATGATTGATGAAGTTGACTATCTTATCAGCCTTGGTTGAGTTGAGGGTAATAACCTCCACCCACTTGGTAAAATACTTGGTGGTGGTGATGATAGATTGGTGCCACTATGAGTAATGAGGATTGATTTCTCTAATGAGGTCTAGTCCCAATTGGGAGAAGGGCCAAAAGTCCTTGGATACTTAAAGGCCATGGGATGGCACATAATGTAAATTTTTGTGTTGTTTATATTTAATACATTTAGTTACATAATCACAACAATATTAGATGAGGGTGGGCCAATAATACCCAAGGTGAAAAATACATTTAGTGACAACTAAACCACTAAAGTGTCCCCCAAAGATTATATCATGCATTTCCTTGATAGCATGGGAAGATTCATGGTTGAATAGACAATGGATAAGGAGGATATTAAAACCATTTTTGTAAAGTATTCCCCCTAGTATGTTATAATAAGAGGTACTCTAAACAAAGGCTCTTTAGACATCCCTAGAGAGGTTGGGAGGAATGATGTTGAAGTTGAGGTAGTTAAAGGTTTTCTCATACCAAATGTAAGATGGAGATTCATCCACATTACATATGGTAGGGAGGCTAGATTGGATATAAAAGGTCATGATAAAATGATGAATGGTGTCAAAGAGCTTGGAATTAGAAGGTTGAGATGGGATCTAGGAATCAAGGGAAGCCATTGTATCCATGAACATGTTAGTAGATCGTAGAATAGATTATATAAGGTAATGATTAAATGAGGCCAAGAGTACATCTACTAATTGTTTGTAACATTGTAAGACATCATTATTACATTGGTAGGATCCATTTCCCTAGTTTACCACAAGTTGGGAATTGACAAAGACACTGATTATCTTAACTACCAAGGTTAAAGAGGTTTGGAAACCTATTACTAGGGCTTCATACTTATCCATATTATTGGTACCCTCAAAATCAAGCTTAAAAGAGAGGGGAAGAGGTTTTATTTTGAGGGGAATGAGAATAAATCCAATACCCCTACTACATTGGCACTTTGAGCTATCAAAAAATATGGTCATTTGGTAAGTGATGTCCTCTTGAAAAAGAGTTATGAGGAAATTGTCAAAAAATCTAAGAGGAAATGGTTGGTTTTTTGGAAAAATAGATTCAAACAATTAATCAGTGATGAATTTCCCCTTTAATACACTTCTAGTAAAGGAAATTAAGGTCAAACTTAGCTAGGAACATGAGCCACTTATCCATATGCTAGTTTTGGTATGGTTTAGAGTGCATATATTTGAGGGGTAAATATTAGTGATGACAAAGGTTTTGTGATTGAGGAGGTAATGATTAAGTTTGGTATCCATGAATACTAAGGTGAGGCAAAGCTTCTCTATATGGGTGTACTGAGTCTCATACTCTATAAGTGTCCAACTTATATAGTAGACAACTTGCTCTTTATTTTTTTCATCACAGTGATCAAGCATTGCCCCTAAGGAATGGTCAATGGTAGAGATATAAAGATAGAATATTTGGTCCTATTTAAGATGGGTAAGAATGGGTGGAGAAATGAGGTAATATTTGAGTGAATAAAAGGCTTGTTGTGAGTCCTTAGTCCACTTAAAATATCTATCTTTCTTGAGAAGATGGTGAAAAGGTTGATATCTATCTAATAACTGAGAGATGAATCGATTGATGGATTGGAGCTTCCCCTGTAGGTTTTGGATTTACTTAAGGTGGGTTAATGGTTACATTTCAAGGATTTATCTAACTTTTGTAAGGTCTACTTTAATTCTTTAAAGATATATGATAAATCCAAGAAGCATTTTTAGATAGGACCCCAAAAACACATTTTTTGGGGTTGAGTTGGACATGAGAATGGATTAGGTGCTCAAAGATAAGTTTGAGAAATTCAAGATGATCCTTGTGATATTTGGATTTCCCAAGGAGGTCATCTACATAGTCTTATATTATTTTGTGGATGAGATCATGAAATATGTAAGTCACCACATGATGGTAGGTTGCTCCACCATTATTTAGACCAAATGGCATGACCCTATAATAGAAGGTTACCCATGGGGTGATGAAATAAGTATTACATTGATCCTTAGGGGAAATCAAGATATAATTATATCCTAAGAAAATATCCATGAGAGATAACATCTTATGGTTGACTATGATAGGCAAAGGGAAGTCATCGTTTGGAAAAGTAAGATTGAGGTCATAAAAGTTAATACAGAGGTAAAGTCCCCCTATGGGTTTGGTGATGGGAATGATATTGGAAACCTATTGGGGATAGTTAATGGGTTGAATGAAATTGACAGATAAAATGTGTTGAATCTCTTCTTTGACTAGAAAGGTGATGTGAGGGTGCATCTTCTGAAGCTTTTGCCTAATAGGCTTAGCGTTGAGATGGATGATGATGTTGTGGAGAGATATAAAAGGGTTAATTCCTAGAATATCCTAATAAGAACAAGTAAATGATATGTTTTGATCATGAATGAAGGAAAGGTAATCCTATTACTTCATGGAATCTAAATATTAACCAATCTTTACAATGCGAGGGTTATCCTAAGTACCCATGTTGACATCGATAGTGGATTCATTTAACATGTTTTGGTTTTTAGGAGGAAGGGATCTATGGATAGAAGAATCCCCCACACCAAGATAGGTGAGAATGTAATCATCATATTGATGTTGGATGGTGTGGATGGTAGGAGAATTATTTTCTATCATTTTAGGATAAATCAGAGGAAAAGTTTTAGTTTTACTACCCTTTTGATAGGTTAGGGGGACCAAACTAATGGTATTGACTAAAATACATTTAGGAGGGATTATTTTGAAGTCCTCATAATTAAAATAAGATTGGGCTGGTGAGGATGGGATGTCTTCCTCAATGGTGGTGATGATGGGTTTGGGTGAATCAGTGGGTTCTTCTGGTGGTATGAACCCAAGGACAAATAGCTCACAAGGTTTTTGGGTTTTGATCAAAAGTAATTTGTAGGGTCTATGTTCATAATGGCCAAGGCCAAATCCCTTCTAGGCACACTTGTGAAGGTATAATTTGGAAAATTCCAATTTATCTAAATAGTGGAAATCAAAAGTAAATGGTTAGATAGAAGAGGTGGTAGAGGAAGTGAGAAGTAGATGATCAAGTCCCCCATAGATCAAATTGATTTGGTGGTTGAGAAGTCTAAAAGGAATGATGGTTTTGACATTGGGATCATAGTTAGGATCATGGTCAAGGTTCCCATAATCTTTAGTAGGGAAAACATCCAAGGCTAAAAGATGATACTCTCCTAGTGAGAGACGTTAGAACATAGGTTCTAAGGGGTTCTCTATGGGGATCTAAGAAGGGATAGATGAGATAGTTAAAACTTCATTGATGATAGGGGTAGAGTTGTTGTTGGTTAGTGGTAAGGTGGATGAATGAGGAATAAGAATGTCGTTAGGCTGGTATGTCATGTTGTAAGAGGTAAAAGGACTAGGGTCAGCTTATATGGTAATGACTTGATCCTCATGTTTGAACTTGACACATAGATACAAGGTGGATAGGACAAAACTTATTGCATAGATCTAAGGTCATTCAAGTAAGACATTGTATTATAACTTGAATTTTGTGATGTATAAGAGTTATAGAAGAGTATGAGGTCCTAAGCAGATGTGGAGGATGACTGTTCCCAAGGTTGTGGCCATAGTATTAATAAATAAATGGATGACTTTGGTTGTTTTTGACATGATATTCTTTAGAAGTTAGATCTGGTCATAATCATGGGAGGAGATAATATTAATATTATCTCCCCCATCAATCATCACCCTTTTTATATGGGTTTGATTGATGTATATAATAATAAAGAGGGGAGGATCAAGATCTTCAAGATGAACATATGGTATTTTTGAATCCTTAAATATGACAAGGGTGGAAAGATGAAGAGCTCCAATAAAGGCTATAAGAGGTTGAGGGTCTTTGGGTTGTACCTCTATAGATCACATAGCCTTTATTAGCACTTGGTGGTGATGGGGTGAGGTGTTGATCAATTCGTATAGGCTCATCTTCACTAGATTCTAGTGAATTTGTTTTAGAACCACTCATTGGATAGATTTAGATGGGTTGGAATTAGGGGTACCCAAAATTGATATTTTGGGTTTTAGATAAAGTGAAGGTAAAGGTAAAGGTGTTCGGGTCTAGTTGAAAGGTTGAGGGGTGGAAGTATATATTAATGGAATGGACACTTTGGCTTTCCCTTATCCTTTTATTATGATCAAGATTAGGTAACCATGTGGATAGTGTGGATGAGGTGAGGTGTTGGGTTAGAAGGCCGCTTCGGTTCTTTCTCACTCTTGGGTGAGAGTGTGGAAGTGGATGATTTTTGGGTAGGTTCATTTGGTGTTTGGGTTGGTAATGGGATTAAGAGAGGTTCATCTAAAAATAGATTATCCTCATCCCATAAGTTATGGATAAGTGGTTGGAGAGATTTGCAATTCTTTGTGTCATATCTAGGTGTCCTATGGTATGAGTAGATTAAACTTTCATTAAAACAAGATGGTTCACGACTTGAAGGGTCAAAGGATTTGATAGGTGGTAAGCTTAAGGAATAATTTTGTAACAACCTTTATATAATGTTCAAATAAGAATCGAGCAAAGGTGTTAAGGATGATGGGATTTTGGTTTTTAGGGTGGGAGCCTTATTAAAAGTAGGCTTTCACCATGGAAATCAAGGGTGGTAGAATGGTTTTGGTAGAAGAGTTTTATTGGGTTTGTTTGGTGTTGGATGGTTTTGAGGTGGAGGGTTTAAAAGGTGAAATATTTATAGGTTGATGATTGAGATGTTGAAGGTTTGGAGATAGGTGGGAAAGTAGAGGTAGATAGTTTGGTTAAAAATGATGGAGAGGTTGATGTTTTTGAGGGGGTAGGTAAAGGTAAAATAAAAAGATGAAGTTTAGATTGGGTAATTTTTGGAGGGTTGGCCTTCTTGATATAAGGATGAGCCCCTAGGATAGAAGAAGGATGGGGTCCCAAGATAGATGGTAAGAGGGAATGAGGTGTTATGGTTCTAGTTTTAGGTAGGAGTTTAGGTGGTTCCACCTTCTTGGTTGGTTTGATTAATGTTTTCTTTGGTGGACTAGATGGGGTTAAGTCCAAATTCAAAGATATATGGATAAGGCTAGGATTAGAGAGTATCCCTAAGTTCTTGATGGGTTTGGTTAAAGAGGTATAAGGTGATTTGATAATTTTGGATGGTTCTTCCATGATTTTGAATGGAGAGGTGTTTGATGAAGGGATTGAGGTGATGATAGGTTTAATGGTGGATGAAAGTGAGGTTGAAGGTTCATGATTTTATTTTTATATAGGATCCTGAGACTATGCCAAAAGGTAGATCATTCCAAATCAGGTTGAGAAGAGAATTATAGGTTTTGGAATAGTCTAGCGAAGGGTTTGTAAATTGGTTTAGTTCCTTATGTTTCAGATTCAAAGATTAGGCCCATAGGTTAAGGTAAGGGGATGGTTTCTTCACCCTTGTTTTTGATGAAAGGTTCTAAGATTGGGAAAGATGTTTTCTCCCTAGAAAGAGTAGATAAGGTAATCTCTTCTTATGGAATGGTTTCCAAAGAGAGAGAGGGTGATTCCATGGTGGGATAGGAAGGTGTGATTACAATGGTTGCCTCTTTTGGTATTTTTATCAAAGGAGAGGTAGGTAAGCTGATTATCTCATCAAGTGAAAGAGAGGAGATGGTTGCTTCCTTTGTTTGGGTATCTAAAGTAATAGAGGATGACTCCACTACTTCAATAAGTGGAGTAGAGGAAGATGTGGTTGAAGCAATGGTTTCCTCAATGATAGGTTCACTAATAATTATATTGATTGTATGGGCCTCACAAGCATGAGATTATTATAGTTTATTGTCATCATGGTTGGTAGAAGGTGGTGGTTGGGAAAAAGTTTTTGAAAGATGTCAAATGATTGATTTGAGGGTGCATTGGGATTGTATAATGCAAGCTCCCCTTTATCAATAAAGTTTTCAATGATGGTTTTGAA
This sequence comes from Torreya grandis, assembly GCA_037957365.1. Lineage (NCBI taxonomy): Eukaryota > Viridiplantae > Streptophyta > Pinopsida > Cupressales > Taxaceae > Torreya > Torreya grandis. The sequence goes on along the minus strand of JARHVA010008005.1, from coordinate 429,110 downwards.
GGTGTTACACCTACTAATGTCATGTCCACTGACATGGTGGAAAGCACATTTATCATTCTCATTTTACCAACTGAGCATAGGATGATAAGCATAAAATTGTAGAGGAGGTTTGATAGGGGGAAGCTGTAAAATGTTGGATTTGATCAACTTATCCAAAATTGAAGCATATGACTCCCTTAGTAGAGTGTATTATTTTGGGGTATCCCTATTTTGATTTCAAGTTTGTTAGTTGGAGGAGTTGGTTTGGTTGGTTGGTTGAAAACTAGAGGTGGGGATGTTTTAAGGACAACCATGTTTGTAGTTGCCTTTGGTTTAGTGTTGGGTTAGTTCGTTTGGCTGGTGGTTTTGGATGGGGAAGGGTCATTAGATTTAAAGTTAGAGTTTTTGTTCCTTAGTTTCAAGTTCCCCTCATCAATAGCTCTAATTTCTAGTTTGTGTGCCATGATAAAATCCTCATCAAAGGTTTTAAAAGTTTGAATCTATAGAGTGGGGATGATATGTTCGGCACAAGCCTGAGAGAAAATTTCAATCAACTCAAGTTGGGACAAAGAGAAAGAGAGCTGGTTGATAAGACCTCTCCATCGTGTTACAAAATCAGCAATTGATTCATCATCAAACTACCTAATGGATTAGAGGTCAATGATAGAGACCTTCTTAGATATATTGATTGAGACATGGTCTAAAACGTTTTGGGCAAGTTGGGAAAATGAAAAGATGGAGTACTTAGTGAGAGCACTATACCAATCTAATATTGGTCTAGATAAGGACATAGGAAATGTATGAAGGAGAAGAGCATCATTGTAAGTATTCAAGTAGCAAAAATGTCAAAATAATCTTAAGTGTTGTTGGGGGTCCTCCTTGCTTTGGAATTTAGAAATTTTGGGTAATTCCCATTGAGGAGGGTAAGGTTGGATAGGTATAGATGGGTGAATAGGTTCGTTACAAATTTGGTCATAAGATAAAAGGTTATGAGCCCTAGAGATAAATGATTCTAGGTTGGTCATTTTGTGCATCAACATTTTGAACAAATCTATTTGGGGTTGGGGAGCTCCATAATGGTATGGTAAGTTTTATTTGGGTTAGATGGATGCAATATATGGATAGCTAGTATAAGGTTTAGAATATGCCACATGTTGGTATGTGGTTATTGAGGGTTGGGATGATTCCACATAAGGTTTAATGGGCAAAATAAGTTGGGTAAAAGATGGAGCTATGTATCCTTTTGGGTTAGAAATATATTGTGGGTAGGGTGTCATAGGTATTTTTTGAGGGTTTTATGTGGTTGGTTGGGAGGTATGATAGAATTGGTATAATGGGTAATTGATATGGATTGGGTTGGAGGTATGGATGAGTTAATTGGTTGGGGGTGAGTGGTAACTATGGTACTGATAGGTGGAAGGGTAGAAGGTATAGATAACACCACATTTTAAAGTGGGGTGGATATTGGTAGGTTGGTAGTGATGAGGGGAAGAGTGGTAATATGGGTAGAAGGTATCCCCATGGTAGATGGGGTTTGGGTAACTAAAGGTAAGGTTACCCCTATGTTAGAGGAGTTTTTGGTTGGTGTAGTGGGTGTTTGGTTATCAGTTGGGTTATTTGATTAAGTTTGGGTGGAGGTTTTATGTGGATTATTGGTAGGGGAAGATGCTTGAGTGGTCATAGGTTGGGTATAGGTAGTGACAACCATAAAAAGGGGAGGCATCCCATAAGGTGGATCTCTAGGAGGAACCAAAGTAGTGGTGCGGTGAGATAAGGTGTTGAGGTAATGCTGGAGGGCCACAGGGTTGTTGTCAAAGAAAATGGTGAAGTCCACATCACCTTGGGTAACTATCTAAGGTATGGTAGGGGGTATAAGGATGAGGAGAACCCTCAACAACTGATGTATACTCCATGGAGTAAGAAGAAGAGGAATGTGGCTCTTGGTTAGTTTGATTTCTCAACTATTTTCTAGTAAAAACCATATGAGAAATGAAGAGGAATAAAGGAAAGCTAGAAACTCAAACACAAAGCAAACAAAAGAAAAAGATCTCAAAGCAATCAAACATACACTAGAGTACGTATAAAATCCTAGGGTATCTTTTATCTCACTTTTGGATTATGCCTTAGTTGGAAGGTGTGAAGAAGAACTTATTTTGTATAATAGGTACTAGAAAATAAATCTATGGTTGTTTTCAAGTGTTTAAGGCTCTCAAAAGGATCTATATTGGAAATCAATACATGGTTTGGTATTGGGGCCTACCCCCTCAATTCTTAACCAATATATAATGATAAGTGTGTCAGGTGCTTAACCAATATATACCAATTTCCAGAGGTTAGACTTAACCAGGAGCTGTGTTTTGGTTCTCTTCTTGGTAATGACCTCCAAGTAAGATAGCCAAAGAGTGAAGGTGATCAACTAGGAGATGAAACCCTAGTTAGGCCTTATGCCAATTTTTTTCATGTTTAATTAATTTAAGTGATTTGATATAGTGTGTGATAAAGAAGTGAAGCTATGATTGATTACTTTGCTTTTAATTTAACTAAATGAGCTAAACATGCAAGTAATCAATGTATACCAGGTTTATTTTATACCCAAAATAAATTTTTATTTTTTTATATAAGCATAAAATAAGGAAGAAAAGGGCACCTAGATGCTACTAGGTCCCAAAGGGTGTGTCCTAATGTTTATCTCAATTTTTACTTATTTTTATTTTAAAAAGTAAGAAATTATTAATAAGGGTGTGGTAGAAGAACCTATTTATTTGTGCGTGCATGATCTAGACTATCATGAAGAGATCCTCTTTATCTTGGGAAGATTGACCTAGAGATAATAAATTACTAATGTGAAGGTGTTGTTAGATGGATAGCAAGGTGGATTGCTTAGAATTAGCTAGATCTAAGAAGCATGAGCTTACTAGGAGGCTATTAATCCACGCTCTTAAAATAGGTAAGTTGAAAGAAATAAAGATAAAGTATTTGCATCAAATGATAGAAAGTATTGAAAGAGAATACAATAATAAATGAATTCTTGATAAAGGAAAAAAAAGACTAATTAAGAAAATAGCAAGTCGATACTAATGCTAAATAGGCCAAGTTAGGTTTAAAAAATAGATGAGGTCTCTATAAATAGGTAGGGACATAGAAAGTGAAATTTGGCTAATGGTAGGTAGGTATAAATAACTTTTTATTATTTCTTACCATAGTGATTATTGATGGTTGGGGTGACCATCAGTAGTTAAGGTGACCATTGGTGGTTGGGTGATCATTGATATTTGAAGGTGACCATCAGTATTCAAGGTGACCATCGATGGTTCATGTGGGTTCTAAAAGTGTTTAGAAAAGGGTCTGGTTTAGGTTGAAAAAGAGGTCAGTGATTAAGTGATGAATTGTTAGAATAATAGATAAGGTTAGGAGTCAAAAACTAAATAAACAAAGCTTAGAATTATAAATGTACTTAATTGTTTACTTGATAGTGGGTGGTTGATCCTAGAGCAATTTTGGTAGAGTAAGGGTACTTTGCTTGAAGAATGATTTTACTAGAGGTTTGGGTTTCTATCATAGTTATTAGCTTGCTAAAGGGAGGACCTGTAAAGAATTTTGATAGATATTGATGACTATTGGTTTACTAATGGATGAATTATTATATTACTAAATTCTTTCATCAATTTATTAATTGATTATGGATCCTTTTTACCTCCTGCTTCCCTCTTTTTATAGGCAAAGAGAGATGGAGGTACAATGTTCCATAGGAGGTTCAATTGGTTGTTATGATGCATTAGATTTCCATACATATTAAATTTTGATGTTTATATTACCAAATCTTGAGTTTTATTTTGGATATATGGGGAAAAGACTTAATCATCGATGGTTAGGGTGACCATTGGTAGTCAAGGTGACTGCTGACAGTCAAGGTGATTATCAATAATCAAGTGTTGAAAGTTAAGTGGGGTAAAAGGGTGGGTTTTATTAGTTGGTAAAAATAACCATATTTAGGTTATATTAGGGGTTAAAGGGTCAAATTCATCCCAAGGGGGTCCTAAGGTGTTCTATGGGTGTTTCAATATTTGGAACTACAATGTGAAGAATTTCAGTGTCTACACTACCAATATGAAAAAGATGCCTCATTAGGCCATCTATGGGTGAAATATGATTGAATTCATACATTAATTCTAATTAAATCTTAACTTACCTTCCCAATCTTATCCTTTTAGGAACCTCTCTTTTTCATAAGAAAAGATACTCCTTTCCTATGTTACTTTAAAGAGATATATTACAAACAAAAGTACATAACTTGAAAATATCATACCTTTACATCAAGGAAATACCTATTATCATACCATAACCTCATTTAATACTTTCATATCATCATTTTACATTCAATCACAAGGTTTGGTGACCGAAATCATTGTACAACCCAAGATACACCATGTCAATGATTTCTAGTGTTAAAACCCTTATACCAACCAAGGACACTCAAAGTAAGATCTTCTTACACAAATAACTTCAAAACTTTAAATCACTTTTAGAATATATTAATAGTTTATATACATCTTTGACAAGATTTAAATAAATATAAATAATCGATACTCAATTATATGCATATCAAGACAAAGGACATACCTTGACCTAACGACTAGTTTCTCACTTATCAACCTTGCAACACCATTCCATGATTATTTAAATGATTAAGTAATGACTCTATAAGTCCTAATATAGACACAACACCTTAAATGTAACTTATAAAACCTAAAAATTATGATATTCCCAAGTCTTTATGCTCTCACTAGTTTGCTTGTCTTTCCTAAGCCTCCTCATAGGCTTGATTGGCTCATCCATCTTCTCCTTAACTCATTTGTCAACATGCCCTGATAAATAGTATTATTATCTTGCCTTCATATCTACCATAGAAAAAAACCATCTTTACTAATATTGTCATAAAACAATTCATTTTTGGTCTCAATCTGATCTCTCTTAATAGTCTTAGGTCTCCATATCCATGTATGACCTCTTCCTTGCTATTTTTCCTTGATAACTCATTCAACTTGTTCTTAAAATATTTTTTAATATGACCAACTCTGTGAAATTTTAAACAAAAAATATAATTCATACCTTTTCCTTTATGATTGATATTATATCATTTTGACAAGTTACGTCTTTTGTAATCTCTTGTAATGTGACCAAACTAATTACAAGCATAACATTGTTTATGAGATGAATCAAAAAACCTCATGACATTGGGTTTCCTTGCTAGTATTATCAACTTGTTTTTCATGATATCATCCTTATTGACTTTATTCAATTCCTCTTTCTCAACCTTTCTAGTTTTGACCACTAGCTTCTCATGCTCAACCTTGCTCATTTTAACCACTAGCTTTTCATGCTCAAATTTCAAGGAGCCTAGCTCAGTTTTCAATTGATCACACTAAAATTTATTTGACATCAAAGTTGAATTTTTAGCGTCTAAATTATTCTTAATATCTTGAATATTCATCTTATCTTCCTTTATTTTTTCCATCATTGTTTCAAACTTGGTTTGAAGATAACTCACCTTTCCTTCACATTCTATAGAGGATTTGACCTGCTCTCTATGTTTTTTGATGATCTTTTCATATTCAACTTCCTTGGAGTTACAGTTAATCTAAATTATATTAAAATAACTAATATTTTATTTAATACCTTTTACCATCAAGCTTCTTAACCATTTTGTGCTTTAAGGACCACCTTCTAGCTGTCAACCCTTTCTGAAGGACCTACTCTGATACCAATTTTTGGAAGAAAAATCACTAAGAGGGAGGAGTGTGAATAAATTATTCAAGAAAATAAATTTCAATTATAATTAATAAAACTCTTAACCATTCAAAAATATCATTCTTGAAGCATATAAACCATTCATTGCAATGGACAAAGAAAATAATGCAAGATCAAAGCACATAACACAATTATGTGGGAAAACCTCATGGAGGAGAAAACCCACATGAAAAAATATTTGTAATACTATAATATAAATATATTGATTCAATTTATATTAGAACCAAATAATCAAGGAGCACCCACATCTCAATTTGGTCAAGCACCCACTTGACTTTTAGCTAGCATCAACTAGTAAAGAGGCTACAACCCCCTAGATAATCAAGTACCAACTCAATCACCTCCAAACTATTTTACACATATGATATAATGTATTAAACACATTAAAATGGTATTATCTCTTTATAACACCTCAAAACCTACCTTTATACCTCATACAAGTGATGGCAGTTCATACAAACATAAATATGCCTCTTATATAGGCATACAACAACTTTTTCTCTTATTTACCCCTCATACACATGCTCATGACCTTGAGGCAATTCTTAATTCACACTATGATATTTTAATATGTAAATTAAATATTTAAATATCATAAATATCAGACATACACAACCTATTCATTACTATTTTCGCATATAATCAATGCACTTCTTCACTCTAGGTCATCTAGACAAACTAGGCCTAATCATGCCTTAAATCAGTACAAAAATTAAAGATTAACTTCATAACCACTATCTAATATTTATGACACATTAGAATTTATATTATAATTATTTTCATTCCATCACAAACTTATACAAAGTCTCATACCATTCTCTTCATTCCTTAATTATCAAAACCCTTGCACTAGGTTACCAAAGCAAAATAGGCCAAATATCCTTGAAACAAATCTTCTTACTTGATCATGACCTAAAAAAATAATGTTGGATCCTTGTAAAATATTAAAAATTTATTTATTATGTTTTTCATGGCCTCTTGCAAATTCATATTTAATTCATTTCACTCTTCCATTGTCTAACTAGCACAATGAGGCCAAACTTGCCTTCTACATATGCATTATTCTTTCTCCAATCAATATTGGTCAGCCACAAAACTTTAATTAACCCTTAAGACATATATACCACTTGTATAAACATATATTTATGTATTATTACATGTTACATACAATGTACATCAACTCATTAGGTTGGTCATGCTTCAAATGGCTCAAAATAACACACTAGGCTTAAGCAAGACCTAAGCAATTAGCCCTCTATTAGGCCATATGTTACACTTAGATTCCAATAGCCATTAAACAATTATGGAACCCTTTTAAACAATTTAACACAATTTCATACATGCCATATTTATGTTTAATAATTCATACAACACTTTTAAGTCACTCACTCACCTTATGAAACCTCTTTTACCACTCAAGCCTTCCATAGGTCCGATGGATATCTAATTCACCTTCATGTGACATTTTAAGACACTATGTTCCATATGGCCCTTAAAATTACCCAAAAAAATTTAATAAATTTATGTACATTCTATATGATCCTTATACATGCTCAATAAACATCAAATCATTCACTCATACTCTAAAACCTCCATTAGGTCTTAAAGACCTGTTAGGCTTAACTAGCCCAAAGACACTATTTTCACAAATGAGGATCAAAATAACTAAATATAAACTTAAAGTGTACAATAAACATATGTATGTAAATATAAATACCTCATTAACATAATCCAATCCATAATACACTTTCATTCATCCTCCAAAGGCTCATAAACACCACTGCAAAAAGCTTACTCAAACCTGCAATAATTATAGTAAATAAAACTCACCTTTTACCTTCAATATATTCACTTGTACAGAAATTAAAAACTCAAAATAACTTTTAGGATAATATAAATTTATTATAATTCTTTTTTTATGTTTATACCAATAATATTTTATCAATACTTTGTCTTATACAATCATTTCTTTGCACCCTGGTATATTCAAAAAACACACAATCAATAATAGTCAACTCTCACATGAAATACATGAAATTGTAAAAATATTCAAACCTCATAATAAATTTTATTGGATATAAATTTAAGTTCTCTACCAATTTTGTTTTTACACCACCATAAAATTCATCCACTATCAAAAGTTATAAACAAAAGAGTACTAACTAGTTTTCCTTTGTTCACTTGATATTGCAAATTTGGCTAAGTATGGAAAATAATGAAATCAGATTAGGAGACTAACTTTACACCATCATCAAATTTTATAAACCATATAAGTACATAAAATTTTAACCACATGATGTAGGAAAAAATATGAACAAACTCATGTGACCACTTTCTTCTTACACCTTCACACGCGTGAGTGTTGATGTCATCAATCTATGAACTTGGGAAGATTTGCCAAGTTGACTAGGATCACCTAGACCTTCACAAGACTATTCCAATGGATTAATTTCACTTCCATTATTACATCAAGAACTTTTTACCCCTCATATGACCCATCAAACATGGTTAATCACCTCAAAGGCTTGCACATGTGTTATGCACTCTCAAATCCACTTGGAACCTATCACTTTGTTATTAATGTATTATGTACTAAGATCACATTGACATCAATGCCAATAAATTCATTTCAAGAAAATTCTCAACATCTCTACTATGGTTTCATGTTGGTTTTGTCTTTTCTTATTCAGCTACTTTTTATTGCTACCACACTACTTCTACAGGACTATATAGGATAAGTGCACATTTATTTTTCATTTATATATGCCCTTTATGTGGATAGTATACACATAATATTTTTAAAATTTATCATTTACTTAGGATTTATCTCTTTTAATAACCCATAAAATTTCAATCTCTTTGAGTTCATGCCTTAAAGATTACACCATGAAAGGTGTGGGTATAACTTTGGTGTTTCACAAGATTTTTGATCCCTATATCATTACCTAAAACCACTACATGTTATTCTTATCCAATTCCTTAAGCAATTAAAACCCATTTATCCACTCTATTATTTTTTTGATATATTATTTACTTATGTTTTATTACTATATATTGTGGTTAGTAAATAAAATAAATAATATTTTTAGTAGTTTTGTTGGTTCATATGAATGTTGGTTGAGTCCCATAACCACCTCTTCAAAATATTATAATCTTTTCACCTTATTTGTAAAGATAACCTAAAATAATAAAAAGTTATATTTTGTGTGAAAGACTTTGTTTGAGATGTAAATTCCACCTACTCCCTGAGCCAATAGTGGTATCGAATCTTTATAATTCAAGGAGGCCTTTTCTTGAGGAAACATAAACTATAGATAGTGAAGGAAAAATTAAATTGACTAAACTTGCTATAATATTATTTAACATAGATGATCATCATTATGATTGTGATTCCTACCACTTAGGAAAAACCTGAGTTACCATTAAAATAATGTTATCCCATGAGACTTGTATGAGCTTCAAGTGAAAAAATCTAGAAAGATAATGATGGTCTTAGATATGGCTCAGCTATATGGAATTTCAAATTGTTAGATATGGTAAATTTATATGACATTAAAAAAAAAAGTGTGTGTGTGTGTGTGTGTGTGTGTGTGTGTGTGTGTGTGTGTGTGTGTGTGTGTGTGTGTGTGTGTGTGTGTGTGTGTGTGTGTGTGTGTGTGTGTGTGTGTGTGTGTGTGTGTGTGTGTGTGTGTGTGTGTGTGTGTGTGTGTGTGTGTGTGTGTGTGTGTGTGTGTGTGTGTGTGTGCGTGCGCGCGTGCGCGTGCGTGTGAACGTGCCCGTGTACATGTGTTTGTGTGTATGTATGTGCGTGCATGCATGCATGTGCATGTGCATGCATACACACACATTCATGTGTATGCATTCATGTGTGTGTGTGTGTGTGTGTGTGTGTGTGTGTGTGTGTGTGTGATTCTAATATAAACTCACCTGCATGGTAGTTGGCTACAAGGGATACAATACCAATAAAATGATTTGGGAATTTATTCTATAGTTGTAAGCATATAACTCTTGTACTAAGTAGAAGAACAAAAAAATTGTGTAAGGAAATTCATAAAAGAAAAACATTCTACATTAATATGACCAAATCATCATGTAGAGGTAGTAATATGGTTCCATAAATAGAGTTTTATGAAGTTAAATGAAAATCGATTACAATAAAAATTATTGGATTGCTCTTAGGAAGATTCATCAAATCTAGTGGATTTTTGTCATCCCAAAACTAAGCACAAAAGTATGTCAATAAAATTCATCTCAAACCAAACATAAAAGTGAAATCACAATAGTACACTTAGCATATATATATATATATTTATTTTACTTTCCATTTCTTAGTGGGTCCTCCATCAAAGCATCAAAGTCATGTATGTAAATATCTAAAGGTTAAAGTTTTTACATGCACAATTTTTTTTTGGAAAAATATGACAATACAATGTAAATAAGTTATCTTGGAAAGTAATTTTAAAATTCATTATAGTGGAGTTGGTAAACAAAGTTTTGTAAAATTACTTTCACAACAAGAGGTTAGCGGTTGAATTCTTTCCAAAGTAATTTTTTGGTCAAAATACTTTTGACTTTGCTTTTTGGGAATATACATTTTAAAAAAAGAAAATATTTAATTTGTTAAAGGCTTGGTAAATAAAATTGAATATATAAGGGTGTAAGTTAACACACTAGTTGAAACTTTTTTGACTCGTCACTATTTTGTTCAGAGATGGTTCTGTGATGGTTACTTCCATAATAGGTCAGGAGTTCAATTCCTTCCAAAGTACATTTCTGGTCAAAATTCTTTTGACTTTGATTTTTAGGAATTTTTTTTTGAAAAGAAAATATTATATTTATTAAAGGCTTGGTAAATAAAATGGATGATATAAGGGTGTAAGTCATGACACTAGTTGAAAATTTTGTGACCCATCACTATTTTGTTCAAAGATGGTCATATGACCAGTTGATTTATATGTTTTAAGATGTTCTAAGCACAATGGAGTGGTTTATTTTGAGTTTTAAAGATTATCTATATGTTTTTTGTATTAAAATATGATGTATAAAGTACATTTTAAGTTGAAACTGACAACTCAAAAAATGCAAATATTCATAATGCCACCTCATGCTTATACTATTGGTGAACATAATCATCCTTTACAGATCCATCAGGATCCTTGTGATTGAAAAAGTGTAAGTGCCACACTAGAGGTTGGAGGATCTATTCGAGGATAAAAGACTATTACCCTTCTCTAGTTAGTTATTCAATAGGAGTATGGTTCAAATATTTAAATGGAAATTTTGGTAAAATTAGTATGCTTATTTTAGTTTTAGTTTTTGGTTTTCTTCGTTTCATTGATATTCATGATGAGGAGTAGACATAGTACTTTTGATTTGGTTTTTTGATTTAAGGTATTATCATCTATCTCTTGATAGGGGGAAGATACTACATGGAATTTAATCAATCATTGATGATTGTACAAGTTGATAGGGGTTGCTATCACTTTTAGTTTTGAGTAAAGGTCATTAGCATTTATTGTATATCAAATATGTGTACCATACACAATATTAATATTCACTTGGATGGGTTTCTATGTGAGACCTTATGTGTATCGATGTGGTTGGATATGATTTGATCATGTTATACTAAAGTATAATATGATGCTTATAGGGTATGAGCATGCCTTGATCATGCTCATTAGCTTTTATACCATAACTTAAGGGATGGGATTCTGTATGGAGCAACATCAATTTTTTTAGAACCAGGTTGTAAAATGTGTCAGTTTTAGGTGGAAAATATAAATTTGATGACTTGACAATCATATCTCTAGATCATATTTTATACCCCTAGTTGGATTAAGGGGGTTTGTAGGGTTTTTGATCTAATCTTTGCTTATGTTTTGTTATTATAACTTGTGGTTATTAAATAAATTAAATATTCTTGTTAGTGGGTTTTTTGGTTATAGTAATGTTGGTTAGGTCCTGTAATCCCCTTGTGAAAATATTATAAATATTTTCACCTTCTTTGTCAAGATAATCTGAAATAATACAGAGTTATTTTTATGTAAAATACTTTGTTCAATATGTAAATTACACCTACTCTATGGGCCAACACACTCCTCTAAGAAATTTACCTTCATAAATAGATCTTGACTAAACATACACCCCTTTTTTAAATTTTCCTACTATGTCATCTAGGTTGATCTTGTTAGAAATTGAGTGTATGTTACAGAACTACATCAGCCCAGCTGACATAGTTTGGAACCTAACGTCTATCTTTCCACCTAAGAATATCGAGTTGGTCAATCTTGTTAGCTAAATTCTTGGTAGGGTTTAGGTTTGATCCTTGGTTATAAATACCCCCTTAAATTACTTCCAATAGATAAGAACATTCATTTTCACATTATTACACCTTGTAATTTTGTGAATTCTACATTTGAGGAGTCATTTCTTAAATTTTTGCCTTAGAAAGAAAGAAGCTTATATTGTGGGACAGTCTTGGATGAAAAGTAAGCGTATTTTAGCCTAGAGATAATTTTTATAGTGTAATCCTTATAAAACCACAATAACCTCATACAAAACACCATTTTTCAAGGGAGAGATTAAGGCACAATAGGTTCAATTCAAGCTAAGTATTCATAATTCATACTCTTTTTTTTGGTAGATAGATATTTCACAAGGATGAATATTTTAATCATTACTTATTTTTACTCTAAATTAACTTTAGTAGAGTTTTCTTTGTAGGTTTTATTTTATTTTTTTAATTATCCTCTTTTGTGCCACAAGATTTAGTGAACACTAGATTAGATTTATTTTATGTATTATAGGCCTATTTAGGGTTATTACATAATATCATTTTCCTAGAGCATTTAAAACCCTATCATTTTTTTTGTGTAGTTATATATTCCTTAGTTATGTTTAGTATATTTGAATTGGTGATGTCTTAATATAAATATATATGTAATGATTTGTTTGGTAAGATTACTTTCTCAGAGATTGGAATCCACTAAGTAAGACAAGTTTTAGATTCTTCCTAATTAATTGCATATATTTTGGTGAATTTGATGTGAATATAACCCTTGAAAAATATTAAATTTTAAATTATATTCAACTTAATTGAGCCTTTCAATATATTTTTATTATTCTATGTAAATGTTTTCAACTAGATAGAGTTTGTTGATAATGTATTATCTTATTTGCATAGGTGTTAACTATATTGATCCTATCAATCACATTTTATCTTTTATGCATAGGTTTCTAACTAGCTCGACCCTATCTATAACATTTTATTCTCTATGTGTAAGTATTTTAGTTTCAACCAACTAGATCAAACTGGTCAATCCAATCATTTATTATGCCTTATGTGCCTAGATAAATCGACCAACTCAATTTTTTTCATTTATCTATTTTAGTTTTATCTAAATAAATTAAACTGATTAATTTAGTTTTATTTCCCTCTTTTTTATCAATTTTATTTAGAATAGATTGACTAGCTTAATTCTATCTAATAAGATTTTTTTCTACCTTTACATAATCAAAAACTTTCCTAGACAACGTAGTCAAATAATAATTCAACATTATTTAAAAAATGACTAAATCAACTTGGTCAATCTCATTGTATCCACCAGGTTCATCTTAACATATTAATATTTCAATTTTATCAATTTTAATCAACTTTATTTTCCTACTTTTCATTTAATATTCAAAATCATGAATTATCTTTATCAGTTTTCTATTTCTATAAAATTGCACCCGCACAATCAACTAAATTGACCCACTCAATCTAGTTATGTGTCTATCTTCTATCATCAAACTAAATTGACCTAGTTAACTTTGTTTGTTTGGGCCTTTTTTACAATAGACTAATTTGACTAACTTGATTCCATCATGTACTATTTATACAAGTAGATGGACCTACTCATTCTTGTTTTGTATGTTTCATTTTATAGTATAAGAAAAGGAAATTAACCTATATTTCATAGTAATTAAAATCACTTTTTATTTTTTTTGGTTTTTTATTTATTTGCTTTCAAAAATCACAACTTAGTTTCTAAAAATTTGATTTTTGCTTTTATTTTCATCTTGTTTGGTTTTCCTTAAGAATTGTGTACCGACACTTTTTAAACTACTTAGGTACTATCATGAAGGGCTACATGATACTCTATTTATGATCTTTGTTTATCATTTATAGATATCATGGCATGAGAGAATTTGAAAAATACTCATAGCCATAATATAGATATAACCATGATCTTTAGTTTCCATATAACTCATGATATATTAAAAACACATAACATTTCTCTTAGTATTTAATCTTAGGAATTCAACCATCCATTTAATTATTTGGTGATTTAGTTAACAATTAGTGATGATAAGTTACTTCCAAATTACACTTGAAACTAGGTTTAGTAGGCTATGGGAATAACACTTCCTCCATATTTAATTCTCTAAAACATTGGGCCAACACTATCCAACAAACAAGCCAATATATTTAGAATCCCACATTATCATACATGATCTTTAGTACAATCTCCTTATATTTAGATAATTAGTTATCATCTATATTACATTTTTTTACTTATTATTTACCATTCTATGTTGTATTGTAGACTATATTATCCAACATTGATACAAGTTATATGATATATGTTTTAACTAGATCAAATAGCTCGATCTAGTTGCATGTGTACTTACTTTCATTTTTATATTTAAAACTAAACCATCCAATTTTACATAGTTTAATTTTTTTACAATACTATGACCTAGATCAACCAACTTGATCTAGAAGACTATTCTATTTTATAATTTTCAACTAGATCAACTAGCTTGATCTATCCATCCTACATACTATTCCATTTTACTAAATTTCTAACTAGTTTGACTAGCTCGTCTAGTAATTTATAGCCTACTATGTTTTCGTGTATTTACAACTAGGTCAACTACCTCGATCTAGTCAATTAATAAATTGTTCTATTTTCTTGTCTTTCTAACTAGGTTGACCAACTCAATCTAGTTAGTTTACAACCTATTCTATTTTCATGTCTTTCTAAGTAGTTCGACCAACTCGATCTAGTCAATTTACAACCTATTTTGTTTTCCTATCTTTTGAACTAGGTTGACTAGTTCGATATAATTAGCCTATTGACTATTATGTTTTACTAATTTTCTAACTATAATAACCATCTCAATTTAATCAATTTATAGCTTATTCTATTTTCATTTCTTTCTAACTATGTTGACTAACTCAATCTAGTTAGTTTACAAACTATTTTTATTTTCCACTTTTTATAGCTAAATTGACTAGCTCAATTCCATATCTACTATCTGACATAGTTCATTATTAAACTATTCTGCTTTCCCTATTCCAAAGATAATTAAATAGACCATCTTGATTGTATACCTCCTTTATGACATAGTTCATTTTATGAACAAATCAAAATTATTTGGCCAATCTAGTCCCATTTATGTTCGATTTAATTTTATTTCTAAAAACATTTCTTAAAAACAATATACACATAACTATTATTATTTTCACATTACTTAGCATCATGAAATCACCTATCAAAATTTTCCTTGATACTTTTAACAGATTTAAAGGATACATGGGTTGTTCTTCCTTACCTACCTTATCCAACCAAAAAGATAATCTCTCATGGTGCACTTATTCCCATCCTTCATCTAACTCCATCAATAGAAATGTGGTTTAAAATACCCAAAATGATGACTTAGATGGACCTAACCCATTTCACACTTATAACAATAATACCTATCCAAAATTCCTTATTAAACCATTAGAGTAAAACATAACAAATAATCCCACATGGAATCCTCCTATATGAAACATTTTTAGTCCTAACCTTGGGAATGTTCCTCCTTATGACATCAAATTCATCCACCTTAGGTCAATCAAGATACACCCATCGATATTAATCAAATTCTTGCTCAAATGTCTTAACAAATGAATTTCATGCAAATAGACAAAAATTCTCAAATGATGCTAATGCAACATCATGATTTATAAATGACTAATTAACCTCCTCTCAATAAGCCTCAAAATAACCAAAATTTTATTCCTCCCCCTCTTAGAGATGCCAATGGAAATATCATTTCTCAACCTCTTATGCATAATAAGATGCTTCAACATATTTAAAATAACTGTTATCTCCATTTATAATATGCATTGATATTGTAAATATATCTCCAATCATTAAATATGATGGAACTAAAGACCTCGTCTCTTTCCTTAATTCCTTTGGTGTTTTATATAAGGAATGGATCCAAACCAATACTTTTTATACTACAAAAATTCTCGTCAAAACATTCATAGGAGATGCTTTATAATGGTATATTCAACTCACTCCACATTCTATCTTATAATTATAGGATTTAGTCAATGCTTTAGTTAAATAATTTAAACACAATAATCCTCTATAAAATTATATTAGTCACTTCTTTAATTCTAGGCAATTACCCTCATAATGAGCTCATATTTTCATCAAAAAATGTAAATCATTATTTCATAAATTAGATCACAACATGAATGATGATAATATTTTTTTTAAATTTTATCATTGCTTCAACACCTTATCTTCAATACAATGTTTGAACATTTTCCACATAAACATTAAATGAGGTATTTGATAAAGATAAAATATAGTACTTCATTATGAAACAATTTGAGCCATTTCATAGTTCAATCAAGGAATATTTCCAAACTTCAACTAATGCAATTATGAGTTCCAATCTATAATCTCAATCCCCTCTAAAAAAAGATTGATTAGTTAGAATAGATAATCAAATTGTTTCCTAATCACCATTAATGGTAAAATAAATGAATCAATTACTATCTCTATCTAAACACTTCCTTCATAAAAATAATTCCCCCCATCATAGTATGATCCTAAAAAATTATGTTGGTTCTTTGCCAAAATTGGTCATTATCATAAAACGTGTCATAGGCTTATCAAATTTTTAGTTTCCTTCATTTTATATGACCTATTTGACCATGATATTATGATAAAAATATATAATCATGATTATCTCAAATCTTCATAATATAATCAAGTTTCTAAACCCATGCCCTCAAAACCTCAAAAATCATCATCTACTTCTAACACATGACATTCAAATGATAATATTTATGTAGTTTATACTAATTATGATCAATATTAAACCAAATATCAATATGTTAACATAGCTAAAGTGAACTATAGACATAAACTTACTCACACGGATCTTGACACTAAAACTAAGAAATCTTCTACTAATGAAAAAATTCTTATATGTATTACTCCTATATCAACATATTCTAAACCAAATGATGAATCGGTTCAACAACTAGAACCTCGACCTAATTCTCCTATCCCTATGAAAAATGTCATATCTCATAAATCTTGTGTTGGTTCTTCATCCTCTAAATCACATTATAATATCATAGAGGAACTTAATTCAATGTCTTACAAAATTCCCCTTATGGAATTAGTATGAACTTCTCCCTATAATTTTAAATTCATTATGTAACAATTACAAAACATTGATGACCCAAAATCTCATGATTCAAAACTCCCTTATAATGATCCTCCACTTATATAAGTTCATGAAATTAAAATAGTATCCACATCCACAAAACCCTCCATAAATTTTCTTGAAGAAGATATGATTAATGATGAGATCCTATTTTGATCAAATGGTCTACCTCTTTTTATCAAAGTTAGGATTAACAACACCCTCATTTTAAAATTATTAGTAGATAAAGGATCTTATATTAATTTCACCTCTCTTTGGTTAATTCAAAAAATTTAGATACACCAAATAAAATATCAAAATAACATGCCTCACATGTAAAGGATTTGACAAAACCAATCAATTGAATTTAGATCCCACTTACCATTAGACCTAATATAATTCACACTAATATCATGGTTCTTGATCTTACCTTAGCATAAAACATGATTCTTGGTCTCCCATGGACACATCGTATATGTTCCATTGATTCTTTAGGTAGTCAATTTATCAAATTTATACATAATGATAAATGATACATGAAGCTGGTCCTAAGATATGGAGTATTCAATTACCCAATCCTAAATTTCAATATCATATTCCTATTATTTATCACATAAATATTACACCTCTCCCTAATTTTATCAACATGCATTCTGATTTATATGTTATTATTTTATAATCATATGATGATGAACCAAATGAAGTGAGTTTACTTGTAATACCACTCGATTAGCTCCTTATATAGTGGAATGAATCCCTCATTATTTACCCCCATGTGATCATACCATTCACCATATCTATGATACTATTAATACTTATCCCCCATGCAATGCGTATCAATCCTCCTACATAGAAGATGATTTCACTTATAATTAATACAGGGTACCTAAATTATTTCAAGATCTTTTAACTATGTCTCTTCATAAATTCAACAACATAGGTGTGAATAATTGATAGAGTCAAATAACTATGTTAAATATGTATTGTAAATCAATGTTTCAATCATAAAGTGAGGCCCATCATTAGGATCAATGAAGACTAATAGTCAATGAATGAATGAGATAAATGGCACATATCATCCCATATATAGCAGTCCAAGCTTAATAGCAAATGGGTCAGCCAAGGAAAGGTAACCAATAAAGAGATAATAATTATCTTTTCCTTTTCATAAGTCAAATGATAGGTTTCCAATTAGTGTTAGGTTTCCAACCTTCTTCTCTATTTATATTATTAGGATTTTTATCAATTTTGATAGCTTCATAGATCCGTATTTTTAAATAGAAATCTTCTTTGGCAATAACTTTAATTTTTTCCATGAAAATATGATGTTAGTGATTTGAGAGTGTTTTTATATGCCTAATTTTTTAATATAATTGTGATTGAGATCCACACAATGTTATTTTAATATCACTTGAATAGATCGACATATTTCACCCACATAATTTTGACTCCACCTTGAGAAATTTATTAGAGCATGGATTAAACTTTGTAGTCACCCCTAGGCACATTGCTTTAGAATCCCTTATCTTTAATGTTGAAGACTCCATAAAAAATATCTTGGTTGAAACTATGAAATAAATAAATAAAGAATGTTCCATTATGTTAAAAAAATATAGGCACTAAAAGTGAACTTATCCAGATATGAGTCATTGCTTTAAATAACCTTAAAACCCATAAATGTATTACCATTGTTTGACCTAATAAAGTCAATGATACTATGATTTTTGACATGGTAGATTATGATAGGAAAATGATGGACATGTTGTATACTCCCAAGATAGATAATAAGATTGATAAGGACCCAAGCAACATAATTATAAAATAGGTTTTAAAAGATATCAATATCTCTTTATTGGATGATAATTTAAAGAAAAGACTTATACCAAAATAATACCTTATTCTATGCATCTACGACTTACCAAAAATCCATAAATAAGGTGTCTCATTGTGTCACATTGTCAATACCATAGGCTCACCTTCTTATAAATTGGTAAAAAACCTTTCTCAAAGGTTAAAACCTCTCACTCGTATCATGGATTCTTTTATTAAGGACTCTAAGCATTTGATTAACAAATAAAGGATCTCAAAAATAATAAAAATTATATACTTATCATCTTTAACATTTTCTATCTATTCATAAAAGTTATTTTAAATGAGGATATTGATATCATAAAGGATCGTACTAATGATGAAATGACTAATTTGGTGAGTGTTCAATTAAAATTGACCTATTTTAGTTTGAAAGGCTCTTTATATGAACACATTGAGTGTATTACTATGGGGTATCCAATCTAACCTATTGTGGCTAATATATATGGAAAATTTTCAAACATTATCTTTATTTACCACTCTATTAAAACCCAAGTGGTGGAATTGATTCATTGACAACACAAATGCAAACTAGCCACATAACAGGCATAGTTCAAATGGTTCTTGGATTTTTTAAATGTAATATCAAACCTCATTAAATTTAAAATGGAATTAGAATAAAATAACCAAATACCATTCCTAGATGTCCTTATTAAAAGAAGAAATGATGGTTATTTAGGCCATACAGTAATTCATGAGATAACTCATATGGATAAACACTTGCATGCATACTCTCATCAACATCTAATGTAAACAATTGAAATTATTAATACCTTGGTTACTAGGGAAATAATAATATTGGATTCCAGACATCTTGATCAAGAATTGGATAATTTATCTTTAGTTTTTAAACTAAATGGTTATAGTGATAAAACTATTAGAAGAGTGATTCATAAATCCCAGAGATCTCCTTGTCCCCTACATCATGAAGAGTATTTTGTTGGTAGAGTTTCATTTCCTTACATAAAAGTTATTATAGATGTCTTATCAAGGATTTTAAATAAAAATAATATTAAAGTTTATTTTTCCCCACCTAATATGATCAAACATATGTTTGAAAAAACTAAGAATCCTCATAATCCAAGTTACTATAAAGGTATCTACTCTATTATATGTAGTTGTGGTAAAGTTTATGTGGGTGAGATAGGCTAATATATTAAATAGAGATCAAAATAACATTGTGCATATCTCTCTCACAATCATATTCACAAACTAGTTATAACAGAGCACTCTCAGATCATGGAACATCACATTTACATGGACAAGATTAATATTATTTCCAAAGAAGATTTCTATTTAAAAAGATAGATCCATGAAACTATCAAAATATATAAAAATCCTAATAATATATATAGATATGAAGGTTGTAAACTTGGCACTAATTGGAAGCATATCATTCAACTCATAAAAAGGAAAAAATAATTGTTTTCTCTCTTTGGTGGTTACCTTTCTTTGGCTGGCCTATCTGTTGTTAATCTTGAAATACTATTTATGTGATGTTATGTTCCATTAATTTCATTCATTCATTAACTATTTTTATTCATTTATATTGAAGATAGGACTATCTTTAGGCTTGAAACATTGAGTTAAAACACATCTTTAAGCTGTTATCTGACTCTCTATCATCACAAGTGTGTCTAATATTGATTTTCCAATGGAAAATAATGCATGCACTATCTATTAAGATCATGATAAAAATTATATCATGGACCAAGCTAAATCACATCATATAAATCTACAAAATTATCAAAATGCATTAGAAAAAATATATGATTTCAATCATGATGTTTAAATCATTCATATCTCATCTGATACTAAATCAGAACCCAAGGGTTGTATACCCCCTACTAATCCACAATTATTAAAATCCCCATGTGTAATCAAATAAATCCATATTATTTCATCTTATGAATTCCCTATGAAACTTAATCCACTTTATCACCCATAAATATCATTTCTCCTTCTTACAATTGCACTAATTAATCTAAACTACTACTATGTAAACCTTTTCAACATAAATTGATAGAAATAAATATTCATAAATCATCATCTAAAAACACACATATTGATAAATCCAATACAATTATTTTATAACTTGTTTATTTAGCTCAACCCTATCTCACCAACACAAACTCTTTATCCTCTAATCTACCTAATATTAATTTAAATGCTAAAGCTACTGACATAAGACAAATACATTCTAAAAATTATAGTAAAGGTAATGAAATAATTGATATTGAAGTATATATATATATATATATATATATATATATATATATATATATATATATATATATATATATATATATATATATATAATTATGGACCTTTACCCATGATTACCAATGATCAATAATACTAGAACTCTTCCATGATAGAGAGCTTCAACTTCCATGCCAACAACATAGGCTTGGCAAATTTTAATAAAAGGTTCCTTTCTTAAATAATTTCATTACTAGTGTGGACCCTAAAACACATCCTATTTCTTACTTCCCTCCCACTCCATATCATTTCCAAGATGGAAATGAGTTACTTATCAAAATAAATCTAAAAATTAAATATGATACACCTACATGTCCTTGATCTATTACTATTTTTAAAGAGCTCACCCTCGAAGAACACAATAACTTTAGTCTCTTCTTTGACAAATATTGTGAATATTTCACTTGGTCATATGAAGACATTCCTGGAAATAACCCTAACATCATTGTCCGTAATATAATTACCTATCTATATGCTCAACATGTGTGGCAAAAGCAATGAAAATTTTCTCTTAATATTTCTCCTTTATGCCATACATAAATCATCAAAATGTTTTTATATGTTAAATTTATTAAACATGTGGACTCCTTAGAATGGTTTTCAAAAAATTTCCTTGTTCATAAAAATTACCATGGTTATTTTCATATTCATTTAATTTCAAAACCTAAATTTATCCTATCCAAAAGATAATTTTCCTTTAGCATCAATTGATTCCATTGTCAATTCTATTATGGGTTATGAAATTTTAACACTCATGGATGATTTATTAGGATATAACTAAATTCACATAGCTATTAGGGATAAACATAAAGCAAAATTTACCATACTATGGGGAATCTATTATTATGTTAAAATGCATTTTAGTCTTTAAAATGTCAGATCTACCTATCAACATGAAATGGCACATATTTTTCATGATCTCATTCATAAAATTTATGAAACCTATGTGGATGATCTTATTTATAAATCTAAACATCATCACACTCATATTCATGATTTAGTTATAATCTTTGATTGAATCATTAAATGCAAAGTTAGACTTAACCCCTTCAAATGTGTGTTTATTAATACTTTTGGTAAACTAATAGGTTTTTTAGTCTCCTTTTAGGGATTGATCTTGATGTAACTAAAATAATATATATTATCAACATGACTATTCCTCTCTCCATTATAAACATACAAACATATATTAGGAAACTCATGATAATTTACCACTTTATTTTGGAAATGGCTTACTGTATATACTTTTTTAACTCCCTTCTAACAAAGGTAATACTCTAGAATGGATATATTCATGCCAAAAATTATTTGATAACATGAAATAATCATTGCTTCATCCTCCTACTCTTTTACCACCTTCAAATAAGCATACATTAATATTATATATACATCATCTACCCCCATATCAATTGGGGAAATGTTTACTCAACAAGATGATATTGGTAGAGAATATGGTATCTACTATATTATCCAAGGGTTAATCAATTAGTAAAAATGTGCTTAGATTATTTTTGTTCATTTTTATATAAAATAAACTACTTAAAAATTTAAAGTTAGATATACTATTTTTAAGACTATTTGTGATTAGAAAAGATTGTGTACCATTTATCCATTAATGTGAGAACTCTTTTTTGTCCTAGAAGGACTACCTTAATACAATAGACAATTCAAATAAAGATAAATTAATAGGATATATGAGTGGGTTGCCTAGTACTAGACCAATCCCAAGAAGTGGTACACTTCCTCATAAGGATGTCAACCCACATTCTAAGCTCTCAATTGGATAAAGATAATAAATGAAATTACAATAAAGCATGTAATGATATAAATAAGATAATGAAATGATCAAGATTTAATCTATGTTTATTTCATGGAGATTAGTAAAGTATTAATTCTAATAATCTTTAGCTATGTCTTCTTCGAATTGAATTACTTCTAGATGATCAACAATGGATTTTATAGTGGGGGTTAACATAATTGTACAAATTCTTAGTTCAAAGGTGTTAAGAACCTTGAGACTCATAAAAATAATACATTGCATATATTATAACATAAATTACAATATTCCTTTTTGGTAGGAAGGAATAACTCTACAATTGTGTGCCACTTCAAGGGGGATACCTCTTTATCAAATTATTTAACTCTAATTCATATATTTTTATTAGATGTATTACAATGGTATATTCCCCTCTATCTATACTATTCTAATCTATCCCACTCTTCTATTCTATGAATATGGGATTATTATTAATATTATATATTATTCATTCTAATACTATTTTATCCCCAATATATAATATATACCCCTATATATGTATATTATATTCTATCCCCCCTTGACATGTTTCATCTTCGAAACATGCAAAAAATTACATATAAAAAATATGTATAAGACCAGATAGAGGCACGTCCATATGTCCTTTACTACTACCACTTCTTTATCTTATGCTTCAAGATGAGTAGGTACATTAAAAATGTGAAATCAAGCAATATAATATGAGGGTGAAGTGTAGAGATATATATGGATGGAATAACCTTAGCTTGAAAAATGAGGTTAGAGTCAAGCACTGAAAGTTGAAGTGTGACAATCATCACCTCAAAGCTAGAAGAAGAAGGCTCAAAATAATCTACTTGGTGATCCAATTGAGGATATATGCCATCACATTTAACATTTTTCTTTACACATATTATTTTGGAGTAAATAACCCCAACAAAGACTACATAAATTTTTTGAAGCATTGGTGACTAATGTGGATGCATCGATGGCATGCTCAGGTGACTCAGATGCCATTGTAGGCACTTCAAGTGTCAATATGGGATTTTTTTTGTTAGATTTGGGGCATCCACATGTGAATTATTCTCAACCAAATTATGTAAATAATCATACCAATCTCTAAAATAATCCTCTAATTTTATCCATGCAATTATTTCCATCTCAGATTCTTCAATTATAAGAATGAAATCCACATACCATTCATTATAGTCACTCTCCCAATCCAACCATGACTTAATTTATTCATTTTATTATGTGGTTATTGTTTTCTTAAATTTATAACCCTAGGATATTTTATGAGGCTCCTACAATTTTATGCAACATGGAATCATTTCTCAAGTTGTGGGTAAACTTGTAAGAGAGATGAATCTTTAGATTATGAGGGCTAGCTCCCTAGATTCATATTTAAGTGCTTATCACCTAATCTAATGATTGATTATGGTAAAAGGGTTAGGATTTTGCATGAAAAATAAACTACACTAAAGAGGTGATACACCAAGACATATCCCATAGACTATCACACTCCTGCTAAGCAACAAAGTTTTTCAAGACCAATTCTAGGCATTGAGGGATCCAAACATAGTGTTTCAATGTGAAGGTAGGAATCCATAGGATAATCAAAAAGATAATTTATCTAGGAGAATATTTAACACCATATAGAAAATTTCATACTTGAAGAGGAGCCTAGTACATTCATACACTTCACATGACCTATTAAAATCAAAACTCTTGCTTAATCATGAAGGATAAAGAGGAGTAAGGATGACACCATCACTTAGCTCCACTATACATCACTCACACACTTATAAATTTTTTTATTAACTTATAATCAGACTTGTATTCAATTTTTAAATAAAAAATTCAATGTCATACCATCAAGGCCTCACCATACTAGTTGTGGTCTCCTTTATAATAGCCAACACGGCTCATACTTACAGAATTTGGAAGAAGAGAGAGAGAAGAAAATTTAAATAGGTAAAAATACAAGTTTAAAAATTTGGAGATAAATTAAGATAATGTTAATGAGGTGTAGGAAGAGTCATGAAACTGATTTTTATATCATTATATCCCAAATTAGCCTCTTCTCCAAGTGTGGCGTAGCAATCTTCTCAGTCATTCTCTCTTATGAAATTGCCTTCATAATGGGATTTATTGAGCACTTAAAAGAAGGTTAGGGAAAAAAAATTCATATAAATGATATGGAATATATATCAAGTAACTGATTTTTACATTCTTCCATCCCAAACTGAGCACTTTCCTTGATGTGGCATTGAAACTCTTCCACAAGCATCTTTGAGTATTGAAACTCCTCCTTAACAAGTGGAAAGAGGAAAGAATTTGATCATGAGATATATTTAAATATTATATTTTCATCCCAAGGACACTTATAAATAATATTTAAGAATATAAATTAGTTACATCAACCTGAAATCATCAATTCCTCTCTTAGGTGTCACAAGGCCTCTTTGTCTCACTAGGCCCAATTTGGCCAAAATAGCTAAAATTTGGATTTAGCTCAATTTATGAAATATTTATTCATGTAAGGCATATTATCATCATATTATACTTTAAAAAATACATATATAACCATAAAAATCTCTTCAATTCCCCATTTTTATCATAGAGCCTTTATTAGGCTTAGTCCTCTTGTAGCCCTATTTTTACACAAGTCTAATTGTGTAGGAGAATTAAAAAACCTTAAATCCTAAGTAAAAACATTTTTGAGTACCCTTTTCCCTCATTGTGAT
Organism: Torreya grandis; assembly: GCA_037957365.1. Classification (NCBI taxonomy): domain Eukaryota; kingdom Viridiplantae; phylum Streptophyta; class Pinopsida; order Cupressales; family Taxaceae; genus Torreya; species Torreya grandis. The sequence goes on along the minus strand of JARHVA010008005.1, from coordinate 403,187 downwards.
TTTTGACAATTTTAATGGTTCAACACCTGAGGCAAGTGTGTTTTTGATCCATTAGTCCTCCCAATTAGGCCTCTTTAGCCTAAAAGACCAAAAATGTTCATTCTAAGCTCCCACACATGTGAAATATAAAATTAACCTATGATTAAATTTTTTTACCTCCTTATCATCCTCATGTTTAATTTTATCTCCTGATCATTTGTACGGACCCCTGTTCTAGCATTAAATGCTTCTTCTTGGCCTATTGTGTACAACCTTATACTTACAAGTGTGGACCAATGGTAGGAGATGAATCTCAGGATAGTTATCAATATCATACTAATTATTTTCAAGCTTGAAGCATCCATTTTAGTGCTTTTATTATCCTTTCTCTCTCATCAGATTCAAATCATGCTTATTTTAGGGTTTGAAGTGTATTAGCCCTTAAGAGATTGTTCATAAAGGATGCATGTTGGAGATTATTAAAAATGACACTAAGGTCTACTTAATGAAATTATATAACACCTATAATAATCTCCAGGTCCCATGCATAATATCATGAAAGTTTCAAGCATTTGAAGTTGGCCATTCGAGCCACTTGTTGCATTCTGTGAGGGTTTGAGACTTTTAAGCCAAGAATTGGATTATTAATGAATTTATTTGAAAAAACATGGTTAAAACACATCTATATATGTCCCATGAACATTAATACATCATTATAATATCTCAATTGGAACTATAAATTAAATTTACCCCCTTATTTAGCATTGGGCTTGTGCTTTGCCACTGAGCCTGCCTGCTACTTTGGACTCAAAATGGATCTCAAATGGATTCAAAATACTCATAATGGATTAAAAACTTCTAAAATACCTCTGAAATCATTAATTATTTAGTTTTAAATCATTAACAAGGCTAAAAATTCACATGATCCTCAGCTTGGCCTCTAGGATCAAAGGTTTCTTTCACACAACTGTAACCCTCCTTGTGTAAGGTACCCTGTTTGCCCTCAAACATTATAGAAATATTATATATATATATATATATATGGGTTTTTTACAGCTTATAAAACCATAATTAAAGGTATACTTTCCTATTTGTCACCAATTTCACCATTTTCCCCAAAACTATCTTCTTTGTGCATGAAAAATTGCCCTTGCTCTAAGATAAAATAGAGGGGGTTTTATTTATTAGAATTGGAAAACATATCATGTAATATTATCTTATATGTTCCAAGGATTTTTTTTTACCAAATTTTATCACTCAACTCTAAGTTTTTATCATCAAATTATTTACATTTCCAAACTAGACTTTGAACAAAGTAACCTGATGAAGGTAGGCAAGGTAGAGGTTGTGCTTGTAGGAAATGAAGGTTATATTTTTATTATACATGAATAATAAGGGTCATTAATTACTTAAATTTTGTATTTAAACCATTTTATATTCTATTTTACCCTCAAAAAATTCCATGCCTTTGCAAACCATAAATTAGGTCATTCACTGCTTGTTGAGGAATCACTATTTAGGTTGTTGGTTGTAGGTGATTATGGTTCTATTTATGGATTTAAGGACACAATAAAACCTATTTTTATGTTTTAAATTTAATTTTAATGATAATATATCATCTTACCAATTTTAATATTCACTCCTTTGTGCCATTCTATCTTTCATTCCCAAGACTAGGCTCATTGTTTGATGAGGACTAAGACACTAAAATTCTTGCCTATAGGTAATCATTGAGCCTTGACTTATGTATTTGGACCTAATATTAATTATATTGGGTGATGGAACATTTAATATGTTTTTTTTCTCATGTTAATCCTCAATATAACATCAAATCCATGTTATAGGCCCTTAACAAGGATAACCCTTTTGACTATGACAGTCATGTTCTACCCCTATTGTAGGTGCTTATGATGATGTTTAAAGTTTGTATAAAAGTATTATAATATATAATTAAGGTATTTTAATAAAAAAAACTATATTAATATTTTATATCTCATCATGAAGTCTAAACGCTCACCTCCAACTCATTTTACAATCTTGCCTGACTGTGTTTGTTCTTAGACCTGTGTACGGATAGGGGAGAATGCATTAATGGTCAAAACTCCAAACTTCACCTTTTATCTATCATTTTATCTTAGGATTTAATTTTTAATAATTAAGGATTTATATCCATTGGTTTCATATCTTATTATCATAAAATTTAAGTACAAAATGAACTTTTCCATCAACCTCTTAGAGACATCACTACCCCTTTTTAGTGTGTTTGCAAGCACTTTTAAGGTGTTCAAACTCCATCTTCCACTTACCCTTTTGACCTCAAAATTGGCATAGTCATTTTTTATGGATAGGCATACTAGGCCAAATAATAATTATTATTATAAAACCCTTTTTTCAGGACCATATCTTATCCCAAAAAGGCTCAAGGATCTCTATTTTGGTCCTTTTGGGACTGCAAGGCTAATATAGTTAATAGGCTTTTGGAAGTGGTTTTCATAGCCTCTTGAAAATTATTTATTTTAAAAAATCCTAACATGATTCTCATCAATAGGAAAGGGTTAAATTTTTTGTTTCATTACACCTCCATATATGCCACCATGACATCAACAAGGCCTGTAGATGAAGGTTTGACTGAGATATGTAGGTAAGAACATGAAAGAGCAATAAAATGCAAATATGAGACTCTCAAAGCACTTTTAATGCATTTTATAGACATTAATTAAACAAAATTGATTGATAAAACTTGGAAACATCTTCACAACACCTTCAATGGCACCTGTAGGTGCACATTCTTGAGTATAGAGTAGTGGTAGTAAAATTGGACCAAAACAAGCTTAAGAAGAAGCCTCTTGAACTATTGAGACATTAAAAAGCAAGATATAAATGGAAATAAATTGAGAATCCCTAAGAAACACATGGAATAACTTACCCTATCAGATCAAATCAAAATCTTCTAAAACAACTGTAAATAGTTATCCCTTCTTAGATGCACAAGCATAAAAAGCTGCCTAAAGTCAAATTGATTGTTCATAAAGGAGGATGCACCAAATTTCAACTTATTTATATGAAATTCAATTTAACTCAAATTAATATCCACCCCCATAAGCACTCTTTCCAATTCTACCTTTACGACCCATGCCAAGTGATAAAATATGGCCTTTGTTTGCTTGCCAAGTGAAAATGGAGGAAAACAAGTTGCAAATGAATTTATTGATTTATCATTACAATCCAAATGTGTAAATTACCTATGGGGAGGTGAAGATTCACTCCACCACATTTTCAACTGATGGTGGACTGGAGAAGTTAGTACAAGTGCCCAAAAACTCCTATCCTTGAGGAAAAACTACCATTTCCTAATCATAAAATACTTATAAATGTCACCTAATTGATTCTAACATGATTTAACCTTATCCATGTTGATATATACCATGATGACATATTTTGTAATGCCCACCATCCATACAAGTCAATTAATTATCTAGAAAAGTGGCTAAATGACCCTTTTACCATATGAAACCTAGTAAATGGCAAATTTGTGACTTGAAGACACCTTGAAACAATTCAAAGACCATTTTAGGACATTTTAAATACAATTTTTCAATTTGACTAAGTTTCGTTAGGTTTTACTAATGTTGACTTTGGTTGACTGAGCCAATTTATGGAGGATGGGTTTCAATGGAAATTAGGGAAAGGGTAAGTGAGACATGTAGGACAATAGATGACCCCATAGGACCTATGAAACCTTCATTAAAATTTTAAAATAGTAGGTGTTGACCCAAATTTGGCTGGAGTCAAATTTGGTTAAAAGTTATATGGAAGTGAATTTAAATTTTATATAAAATATCATTCATATTGTTTAATAAATGCATTTCTATGGATAAAATGGAAAGCTCCATGATTTTTTTTTATAATAGTAGTAGTTACTAAAATTATGATAACATTAAAAATACTATATAAAATTTAAAATTTATTTTTTTATGGAAATATGGGAATGAGGCACACAAAACCTAGAAATGGTTTGATGTGATTCATTACAATTTGAGAGAAGAATTCTAAAGAATAGTCATGATTTTTTTAGGACCAAAAATGTAAATATGCACTTGAAACTGCAAAAAAATAGTAGATTTAGCTTTATATGTCTAACTCGCTCCATAAAACTTGTACTTTTATAAATATAATCTCCCACTCATCTCTCAACTTTAAAAAAAATAAAACCACTCTAAAAAACTCATTCTAAAAATGCTTACACAAATGTTAGATTAATCTTATACATAAACCCTTCATGCAATTATGAAATTGTAAACTCACACAATAATAAAATACCCAAACATTAAAATGAAAATAAATCACCTTTCAATTAATAAACATAATTTATATCCACTTTTTGATCACTAGGACCCCGTTAAGGCAAGGTGAGAACATACGGTACATAAAATCACAAAAACTAACTTGCTCAACTTTCTACAATAAAAATATATATATAGAAATGGCCTTGGAAAGAGTTATGATACTAAATGTTAATAACCTCTAGACTCATTAACACAATAAACTGCATATATTATAACATAAATTATAATATTCCTTTATGGTAAGAAGGAATAACTCCATAATCGCTTTCCACTTAGAGAGGGATACCTCCTTATCAGAGTATTTAAATACAATTTATATATTTTTCTTGAATGTATTACAATGGCCTATTCCCCTCTATTTATACTATTCTAATCTATCCCATTCTTCTATTCTATGCATGTGGAATTACTATTACTATTGAATACTATTTATTTTTCTACTATTATATCCCTAATGTACAATATATATCACTATAGAAGTATATTATAGAATGAAATGTCACTTTGGTTTGAGAAAAGAGGATGTGGGACTATGGGTAATTCTCAAATAGTAATCATGTCATGAATAATTCCAAGCATAATCATCTATAATAAACTCATGGATTTAAGAAATAAGGATCAAATGATAAATTAGATTGCTAACCAAAAAGCATTCAGGTTGTAGATAGAATGGGATTTTAGCAGAGATCAATGTCAATCTATAAGATTGATGTTGATTTAGGGAATCGATGTTGATTTTGGCAGTGTGTACAAGGTTCCGGGGACTGGCACCTAGATATGGTTTTGATTAGATTTAGGATGGTTTAATATGTCTTAAGATGGCTCAAGATATTATAACATGGGTTACAAAGATAAAACTAAATGTAAAATAGAATCTAAAATAGAATGAATTGCTAAAAAAATAACATACTAACCTTTTAAAATACTTTCAATCTATGGTGGACTAAATGTTGGTGAGAGGATTTATCATATTTAGATGAGTATTAATGTATTGATGCAGGTGTAAGGCTTCCAATAGATGACAAATTGGCTAAATAACATTTCAGATAAAATTCTTTAGTATTGCAATGTAATTACAAGCACACAAATTCACTCTTTTAGACTGGAGGGGCATGTGGTTAAATTGATGTCAATTCAATAGAATCAATGTTGATTGTTTGGATCAATAATAACTCAAGGCTAATCTTACCAAAATTATTGAATGGTTTCAACAATGAAGTCAAATTAAGCCTCAATTTGTTTAAATGTATTTGGGATAATGAGGGAGTTATTAGTGGTTAAAAAAACTTATCTTTATCATGATTTAGGTGGATTTAGTTAGATTTTATGATAGGTACTTATTTAAAGTAAATTACTTAAGTGAAATTAATTAATAAAAATAATTACATAGGGTAATTTTAAAATAGAAATTGGATATTTACATAGGTGAAATAGGGATTAGTAATAAAGAGGACCTAAGACCTAGACTAACACAAATATTATTGTGTGAAATCCTAGTGCCCAAATTTGCCCCTTTTTATTAAGCAGTTTGTAATAACCTACCACGAGACAAAAAATAAGAGAGTTATAATGCCCCAAGTTTATATGAGGAGGTATTCCTCCTCAAACCAAGAACCAAATATGGATGATGAGGTGGTGATGGGTTTGAAAATGAGGTGGTAATGGATAAGGTAGATAGAAAATGAGCATCAAAGATGTAAGGATAGCAATGAAGTACAATGTTGTAGTAACAATATATAGGATATCCAAATATAAATTCCCCAAGGCAAACAAGTAATGGATTGTCACAAATATGAAAAAGTGGGCACAATTGAAGGAAATCAAGAAAATAATGGCTAAGATGGGCTAACAAAAGCATCTAGTATGATTGGCATGTGTGTGTTACCTAGATACAATTGCTCTCAAGATGAGGTACACTTTCAAAATCCATAAGGGGTAGATTCTAAAATTAGTGTAGACCTATCAAATCTTGTGGGACCAATAGGGGATCTACTTCCATGGGCCAATAATATTGTGTAATAAATAATAAGATAGTTGTAATAAAAGATAACTTAGGTGACCTTGGGTCAAGACTAGAGGGATGCAAAAAAATTGTAAGTACTACAAAGAACAAGCCAAATAAGTCCAATTAACATCAATCATAAGGATCTATGTCGATTCTAAATAATTAACATCAATCATAATATAATTATTTTCAATCCATGTGGGCTATAAATAGTATGCCTAACATGTTAGGCACTCATTTGAGATTGAGAATGTGTGAGCACGAGTGAAAAACATTGGTGTTCATCTACACATTAGAGCTAAGTATGAAGGATGGATTTTAGAAGAATAAAAAAGATGAGGAAAAAATGATCTCATGATGAGGTCAACATTCATTTTTTGCTAAATTAAAAATATCTTACATAGTTTTTGAATATCTTTATTTTTTTAGCATTATTTGAAATAGTTAGATTTTTAGAATGTTTTTAGATTTTGTTTTGAATTTTTAAAGTATTTTAAATTATTTAAGATGTGTTATAAATTTTTGAATTTTTATATATTATTATTAAAATTTATTTTACATGATGGATGAATGTGTAGGGATCAACATCGATCATTATATATCAACATCAATCACATGTTGATCATCATTGATTGACACACAATCGATAATGATCTTGAAAGACTAATATTGATCATTTAGGATCGATGATGATTTAAGCTAGGATATAAAAAGGTTAAGAGAACATAAGATCATAGAAAATAAAATTATTAAGGCTAACCTACACTTGTAAGCACAAAATTAACTTACAATGTGGGACTAGGTTCCACCACTCTTGGAGAAGTTATGTGATCAGATGGATGAGGATGATTGGGTGTATATAGAAGATTTTAATTTTGGATATTTTTGCCACTATCTTCAAGTGCATAGAGATGTGGGGATTTTGGTATCATTTTTAAATTCATGAGATATATCCACAGGGACTTTTTAGGTAACAACTAAGGAGATTACCATGATGGTAGATGACATATACCATATAATATAGTTTCTAGTATAGGGTGTAGTGATAGTGACATTCTATGAGAGGGGACATAGAGTACTACAATTACAATTACATAGAGAGGATGCACTTTATTTCACCTTCACTATTGGTATTTTTATTTTATATTGGTTGTATGAGGAGGATATGAAAGGGTGACTTGTGATGACTATGATAATTCTATACATCTCTTACTATGCATTACTAGATTTAGCAAGGGTGATTTCCCTATATTTTAATAGTGTAATGGTAGATATGTGGGAGCATCATACTTTATTTACATGGGCTCTTACTCTTCTTGTATAGGTACATAAAGAGTTGTGGGGATGGAGGGCATAATGGAATTTTGGGTTGGACGTGAACTTTATATTATAGTGTTGGCTATACAATCACATTAGATTAGTTCATCCCCTTGGCACTCCGTGGGGATGGTGGCATTAGATAACATTTATTGTGGGATTCCTTTATTGAAAGGAAGACCTTATCAAACCTTATATAGATTGATTTGTATGTGACTTGGCATACTATCATTATTTTTAGAGGGTTTACAGTAGGGGGATGTTATTTGGAGGCCATATCTAGGGTTTATAGCATGGTTTAAAATAGAGGGAGAGATATCAAGGAGATAGATGGATAGGTGGTTGTGAGGGAAAAGAGTGGATCACATAGAATATTTATAGTTTGAGAGAGTATACAAATAGGTTATACTGATATAAGGTATCCTAGATGCACCTCAGATAGACAAGAGGGATGACATAGAGATGGGACTACCAAAGGCCCACTATATTGAGCCATAAGTAATACCAAAGCAAGATCCAATAACTACAGATGTGGATGATGTAGGAGCTAAATTTTCATATTCATTGCAGTGTTCAAATCAACTAAGAGTGAGGCAAGAGAGAGAGAGAGTAGTACAGTATCAACAGGATGGGGGGATGTGGATATAGAGGAGGTTTGGGAGGAGGCACTAGTTAAGGAGGAGATAGATATAGATATATAAGAGATTATTGCACAACATGATTTACTGAGGGTAGAGTGGGATGCATTATAGGGCTAGGTGACCACACTATAGGAGACATTGGTAGAGGTACAGAGGAGATGTGATGGTTTATAGGTCTAACTAGAGATAATATAGGGGGGTCACGATTAGGTAGTGCAAAATCATGATAGGTATAATGTAGAGAGGGATAGTCTAAGGGGACTAGTTATGGTGGTGGAAAGGTAGATAAGCATAAGATGATTAGGGCCTAGTAGAAGACAGGGATGGATAATGAACTTAGATAGGTACCAAGACATAATTATAGAGTTTTGATATTGTGAGAATATTGTGCTAAGGCAATATTTATAAGTACCCTGATACGCACCCTATATAATGAAACATGTGAGATCATGTTGATGAGCATAGGGTGGCTCATCTATCTTGGGGATTTTAGCATAGGGGAGAGGTAGTAGGGATGGAGGTAGGGGTCGAGACAAAGGTGGATGCATGGATAACATCCATTTGAGTCATATCCACTTTACATATTAGTGATATTGTGTATATTATATTGGCCATATATCTACTTGTATATTTTTATTAGCCAAAGATCCATCTTATATATTATACCTTAAGACAGTCATGAGTTATATATATATATATATATATATATATATATATATATATATATATATATATATATATATATATATATATATTAGATTTATGAGTTATCACTATATATTTTTAGATTATGTTGATGTGATATGATTTATAGATTTTAGATTATGTGATGTATTTAATTTTTTCCCATGGTTATGGATTAATTACATTACTTAGATGATGATGTATTTTAATTTTACTGCTTTATGTTATTATGGATGGTAATAATGGGATGAATTATAATTATTAATGGTTTTATGGATTGACATTATGAGATTTGATTAGATTTAAAAATTTTAATGATTATGCTTAAGAATAAAGGAGTTATTATAACTCCTTATTGGCTTGGACCTTAACCAGAGATAAATAACTTTTCGCATATGCATGTGCATCTTTTGTTTACTATTAAAATGACTTTAAACAACCCTTTGTCAATTAATTTCATGACCTCATAGATAGGAATTAATATGGATTTTATTTTTACATGATGTAGGTAAAATCTTATGTCTTTTAGGAATATAAGTCTCGTCTCATGTTTTTAGAGCTATTAGAACCTTTTATGTGTATATTGATCAATGCGAGAAGTCTATAATTTTTGAGAAAGATGCTCAATGTAAGAATATTTTTTGGGATATTTTATATTTTTCTTCAGGTCTTTTACCTTTAGAGGCATGATTTTTAGAAAACTAATCAATATGATAAATATTCCATTTAATTTTTATTTTATGTAGCCATCCTTTAAGGGATTGGTCTATAATTTTAGGATATATGCTCACACAAATGTCCTTCAAGGGATCAATATATGATTTTTATCCTTTTTATGGATAGTTATCATTCAAGGAAAAATATATAATTTTACCCTTTTATTTTGATATATATTTTTATCCCATATTTTTTATTTGCGTCTAAGGTAATCAAGGATAGTTTAAAGCTGATTACACGAGAATATATTTCTATCCTTAAAATAAACTTTTTTAGATGTTTTTTTTTAGGAAATAATGATTTGGGGTTCCTTCCTTTGATAGTCAGAGCTTATCCATTTCGAACATACTATATATAGAGCTAGGGTGTTCATATTTAAGGTGAGGATTGGCATGCTACCAAAAATCCACATTATTCTTTATCATTATTGGGTATTTTTTAATTGATGTGAGATGTTTTAAAACCAAATGAGGAGAACTTATGATGACTATAATTTTTAATAAGTTTATTAATAATAGAAAGGATGTAGATGCAAATCATTAAAAGACTCATGTTTTGGTTTTCCTTTAAGAGAGGCCAAATGATATGCCCTAGATACATATTCATGAGTGATAATATAGGGTCCAAGCCAATTTGGAGCAAATTTTCCTTGCTTACATTTTTTTATTTAAGGACAAGGTCTCCAATATTAAATTATCATTCTTTTAGATGTTTATTATATGTACATTTTATTCTTTCTTGATATAAATGGAGATGGTCGAGGGCCATGTCTCAACATTTATCTAAATTTTCAGCTGTGTTAGACTCTCTTGATGATAGTACTCTTCAAAAATGATGTCTCTAAGAGAAATTTAAAGAGAAAGAATTTGTATTTATAGAGAGAAGACAAATTTTGTGCTATAGACCAAATAAAAAAGCATAGCACCTATATAGGTTCAAAATATGGTACAATAATCCCATAAGGTGAAGGGAATATGATTATGCTAATTCTTCCCAGCCTCATTTACTACTTTGGTTAGCATTTTATTTAGGGTTTTGTTAGATGTTTCATCCTATCCATTAACTTATAGGTAATAAGGTGAAGAAAAACTTAGTTTAATGTCAAAATAGTCATAGAGTCTATGAGATTACTTATTTTTAAAATATTTTCCATTATATATAATTATCTTGTGATGGAAATTGAAGCAAAAGATAATATGGTGATTAATAATATGAACAATCTTGTCTACTTTGTTTGAAATAAGGGGAATGTTCTCCACCCATTTAGTGAAGTATTTGATGGTGGTAATGATAAAAATGTGTGATTGGGAAGATTTGGGCTGAAGTTTTCCTATAATGTCTAAGCCCCACTGATAAAAAGGCTAAATATCTTTGACTACTTGTAATTCATGACAAGGGACATGTGATAGATTAGTGTGATGTTAAAATTTCATGCATTTATTGAAATATTCACAATAGTTATGATTTAGAGTAGCCAATAATAACCTATTCAAAGAATTTTATTAGTAATGGCTAGATTGCTAAAGTGTCCCCCCACACAAGCCATCATGTGTTTCTTGCATTGAGAGGTTAACCTCAAAGTTTTGAAGACATTGAAAGAGTAAACCATCAAATCCTTGCTTATAGAGAAAACCCCCTAGTATAATGTAATGGGTGGTCCACTATTGAAAATCAAGTTTATCATTTTTAAATAGATCAAAAGGGATAATACCTTTACACAAATTGAATGAATGTCTATATGTTCCACATATCTATTCAATTTTCTTCTGATTTTGGATAGAAGGTAAATCAATTCTAGTATAAGGAGCTAGTTGATTTTGGGAATTAACATAAAGAGCTTGGATTCTTGAGGGGAGGATGGAATACAACAAGCTATGGAGGGCATGGTATCCATGAAATTATTATTTGATTGAGGAGTCTATTGATCCAATGTGAATAATAGCTAATCTAATAACATTTTGTATTTTTAGAGGACATCATTTTTAAACTAATGTGTTATTGATATGATTGACAACCAACTAAGAATATCCATAGATACAAAGAAACTTAATGTTTAGGGTTATATAATTTTGAAGACCTATGACCAAAGCTTCATATTATTCCATGTTATTAGTGCAGTCAAAATATAGATTAAAGGATAAAGTCATAAGAGCATCCTCAGGAGGTATATGAATAATTCTAGCACCCCCCATGCTCACATTTGGATACATCAAATAATAAATTCATTTGATAATTAGGATCCACCTAGGATGTCAAAGTGATAGATTCATCAGGGAATTCAAAACAAAATGGTTGACCACTTGTAAGTGGTGCCTTAGCTAACTAATCAATGATGATTTGGCCTTTAATTAAATTTTGATGCAAAAAATATAGATCAAATTCTACTAAGAGCATGATCCACCTGGCCATATGTTGATTCTAGTAAGGATTCAAATGCATTAACTTAAGGGGATTGGTGTTCATAATTACATAGGCCTTGTGTTTAAGTAGATAGAGGCAAATCTTAGATTCCATAAAAACCAAAGCTAGGCATAGTTTTTATGTGTGTATAGTGTGTCTTATATGTCAATGAGAGTACAAATTATGTAATACATTTTTTGTTCTCTATCCTTCTCATCACAATGGGCCAACATAGCCCCCAGAGCATGATTTGTGGCTAAAATATATTTTAAGAAAGGTCATCCTTCCTTGGGAGGAACAAGAACTGATAGAGAGAGGATATAGTTCATAAAACATTCAAAGACCTCTTTATAATTAGAATCCTAAATGAACTAGGTATGTTTCCTCAAAAGGTGATGGAACATTTGACATCGATCGGATAGTTAGGAGGTAAAATGTTGAATTGACAATAATTTTCCTTATAGGATATATAGTTGTTTAAGGTTGGACGGGGGTGGAATATCTATGATAGTCCTAATATTAGAATAATCAAATTGTATACCAAGGATGGATATGATGAAACCAAAGATCTTGCTAGTCAAGACTCCAAAAATACATTTTTTGGAGTTGAGATGAACACAAAATTATAATAGGTGGTCAATGATTATTTTAAGAAAAGAAAGATGGTCTTTTCAGAGATTTAACATATCAATAAATTCATCTACATAATCTTAGATAATTTTATAGATTACATCATGAAAGATATAAGTCATAGCTCATTGATAGGTGGTCATCGCATTCTTTAGGCTAAAATGCATAACCTTATAGTAAAACGTACCTCAAGGGGTAATAAATGAAATATTATTATGGTCTTATGGGATGATAAGGATTTTATTATATTTATAAAATCCATAAATAAGTGAAAACATCTTGTGTCCTACTGTTAGCTCTACTAATTGATCAATTTTAGGAAGAGGATAGTCATCTTTAGGATAAGTGAGGTTGAGGTCTCAAAAATTGGTATAAAGATAGAGACCCTCCATGGGTTTTGTGATATACATAATAGTATATACCCATTAAGGGTAATCAATTGGATGAATGAAATTAATATACAAGAGGCACTATAGTTCTTCCTTGACTAGGAGTGCAATGTGAGGATGCATCTTCTGTAGCTTTTGCTTCACTGGTTTAGCTTCTTATATAGTGATAATATTATGAACAATGATAGTAGGGTTGATAATTGGCTATGGTCTACCAAGAATGTGGTGAAGTCTTGGTACTCATGATGGTCAATATATTTAATAAACTTAATTATTATTAGGGCATATTGAGACCCTATGTTAATGTCTATGGTGTCTTTGTTTAGTAAACTAGATGTTTGAGTAAGTAGAGAATTATATAAGTGTGAGTTTTTTGTGCCTAAATAAGTCAAAATAGACTCATCATCTTAACACTAAAGAATGGGGATGGTAGGATAATATTTTTCTAGCATATTAGGATAGGTAAGGGGATGGATTTTGTTTCTCCATTGATAACATAAGTGATAGGTCCAAGGTTAATTGTATTGACTAAATTTTTTGGGGGGATGGAAATGACATCATCTATTTTAGATAGAACATTATATGATGATGGTATGACATTATCTTTGTGATTGAATACAAGGGTGACTTCAAGAATAGATTTAGGAGTTTTTAAAACCCAAGACCATGTTTATCATGGGATATCCTAAAATATCCTAGCATAACATCATTTGGTGCTTGTATACACATAATATTTTTACACTTTTATTGATTACTAACACTTTATATCTTCCAGGAACCTATCAAGTCTCAATCTCTCTCAGTGTAGGCCTTAAGGGGTGCATCAAGAAAGGGGTGGGAAGACCATCAGTGATTGGTAATATTTTTTTCCCTTTGACCACTTGACATCTACACACTTGTCTCATAAAACCATTTAACCTAAGCTTATTCTTCTCATCCTTACCTCTTCTAGTCTTTTTCTCCTTCTATTCCTCATTTTATTTCCTTAAACTTATTTTTTAATATCATTTGTACTAGGTAAATTGGGTCAACCCAGTATAGTTTATGGGTATTCTTTACTTTATTGTTTTGTTACCCTTTCAGCTGACCTAACACAGACCTAGTAAATTGTCCCCAAAAACAACTGGGTTGACTAGGTCGACCCTGTACAGTTAATGTTCTCGAGAGGATTTAGGGAAAGATCCACATATATATACAAGTTCATTTCCCACCATTTCATAAGAGAAGAATTATAAATGAATAAGTGTGATCTAACATCTTCTTATTGACCATTCTACTTGAGGAATAAAACTTAGGGTTCCATATTTTCTTTGAAGATATGGATCTTGTCTTGTGGAGAAGTAGTTTGGATGCTTAGATAGGTTTTTTAGCCTTGAGTTTAATTATCTTTGTTATCATTACATACCACAACAATTTCTTTCAAAGCACCTTAGCCAAGCGAGAGATTGAGGCTCATTGGGTTTGTATTCAAAGGTAAGTATTCCTAACTTTATTTCTCCTTTGTAAGAGTAGATAGATAATGAATTTATATTCTTATCTTCATGTATTAGGATTCCCTATACATTGATGTGAGTATGTGTCTTATAATACATGTTTAGTTTAGTTGTTTGTTTTATTTCTTTTAACCCCAACTTTGTGCCACAAGATTTGGTGTGCACTAGATTAGTTTTAATTTCTTGTTATTTGTATAGAGTGAATGTTTTAAACCTTAGTACTCCATTAGGGTTGTGTGATTGTGTTAGATTGTAGGCTCTAGAACACTTCATAGTATGATGTGTTGTGACAAGCAATACAAGTGATCCCCTAATTAGGTTTAGTGGATCTCGAGATTGGTAATGCTCCTACTTAACAAGTGTATCCCCAATCAAAAGTGTAGGTATGATCTATCTTACCTGATCTAGGAATAATTTATAGACATGATGCATTTTTGATTGCATACATTCTGGTGAACCTTATGTGAAATAATTTTTTTAGGATTTGTTCACTTTTACCTTCATTTATTTCATTTATTTTTATCATATATTTTGACATTTTGGATCAATTCTATCAACCCAAATTTTTATCTCTATGCATAGGTTGTAGGAACAGACAACTAGATTGACCCAAACAACCTAGTATAGGTCTCTAACCTTTCAAACACCCTGTTTAACCTACTAGGTCAACCTAGTTGATCCCTTATAGTTTTAGCACTTTTTAGCAAGTTTTTGTACAACTTGATCAATTTTGTCAACCCAATTTTTAAGTTTCTCAAGCATACTTCAAGGTTATTCATCAGTAATATTCATTCATTACATATTTGATCCACTAAGGTTCCTTTATACTTCTTTGTTTATTTCTTTTCTATCTTTTATTTCATATTTTGTAGTCTTTAAAACTACTCTTGCATAGTCAACTAGATTGATACTACTGATCCAGTTCTGTGTTTTGTGTTATCTAAAATAACTAGATTGACATTGTCAACCCATTTCATTTTCAAAATTTGATTTTATAGTACAGGTTTGACCCTATCAACCCTATTCTATATTTTTTGCATATAGTGTCAACACTATATCTTGTTTCAAATTTGGAATCAACATCATATCTCTTAGTAATTAGTTCACACCTTTCTTTTCTTATTTCTTACATGCTTATAATAGTTCACATAGTCTAATTAGGGGAATTTAAGTTAATTTATTAGTTTCACTATTTATATTTTATGCACACCTGGCCAAATCACAAAACATAAACAAGCACTTTAGCATTTTGTCTACCCTAGGCCAACCTACCTGGATTTTATCACCAAGGGGGAAGCTGACTTGATGCTCTAGTCAAGTATAAAGTGTGGTTAATGCTATATTCTAGCTAAGCACCTAACACCCTTACCATTAAGTTGTGTGAAGTGAGGGGTTAGACCCCAATACCAAGCCTATATCATTGTCAATATAGTCCTTTTCAACCCAAACTACCTGAAACCATCCCTAGATTGTTATATAGTACCTTGCTTATATTCAACTTCTAATCACATTTAAAATCATATCTTAATAATGTAATTAACAATCAGGTTGACCAATTAGTTATCTTTACTTTTCAAGTTGTTTGCTTTCTCTTTCTTCAATTGTGTGCATAAAAAAACTTATATTAGCTAGTTTTAGTGCAAGATTTGCTTTATGTGTTTCAATTGGATTAGCCAATGTTAATCTAAATGGCTATTTGTTTCCTTTTAGTACTTACTACTTTTCATTACTTTCAAAGTTAGTTTGTTTCATTTTGAAATCTATTTTTAGGCTTCTTGAGTTCCATGTCTTCTATACTAGATTGACCTATTCAACCCAATTATTTTTTAACCTTCTATACACTATACTAGATCAACCCAGTCGACCCTATATAGTTTTATAGTCCCTATTTCTATACTAGATCAACCTAGTCAATTTTGTACAATTTTAGTCACTTATTTTGACCTTTTCTTTCTCATCTCTCTTCTTTTCCATTCGTCATGGACTTTATGTTAGATAATGAAACTAATTTATAATCAACAAACATGATGAACTTTACCAATCCTAATAGGGTCTCCCATAGATAGAGAATGGATCCTCTTTTGGATGTTAGTAATGTTCATATTACCACTCACACAATGAATTATGGGACCCCTCCTCATACCTCTTCTTAGCATAATCATGTTTTCCCATTAGAAGACTAACTTGAGCTAGAATATAGTCCTAAAATGCTTTTGTTTATCTTCAAATCTCCTCAACATAGAGGAAATGATCTTTCTACCATTTATAACCTCATGATTATTGGTCAAAATTAAGATCCTCATTCACCTACTCCTATATTCCATATGGAATTTTGAGGTACCACTTTCTTTGGTTCCCAACCTCTTCCTTCAATTTCAATTCCTTCTTATGACATGACATATTATTCTCTAACCTCTTCTACCTCCATGCCTAGTATCTCAACTAACATGGTAGGTTATATATCTAGAGGGCATCTCATAAGGTCTACCATCCTTAATCCTCCCACTAGTTCATCTATTGCTACCCAAGGCAATCATGCTTCTAGTGCTTCTTCTTCTCAACCATTCACTAGTCCATCTTTTTCTTCACAACCAAATTTTTCCACTAGTGCCTCAAATTCTCCCAATTATTCTCAAGTTCATACCAAAACTAATAATAGTACCCAAGCCACTAATACCAACACAAACACCAATTCTAGTGATTCTAATGTTAATCAAACACATCAACTTTTGTTATAAACTCTAGACCAAATGAATACCTCTCA
This sequence comes from Torreya grandis, assembly GCA_037957365.1. Lineage (NCBI taxonomy): Eukaryota > Viridiplantae > Streptophyta > Pinopsida > Cupressales > Taxaceae > Torreya > Torreya grandis. Next base: position 385,822 of record JARHVA010008005.1, on the reverse strand, counting down.
AGCTCATAACATAAACCAAATGATGATAATGCAAAACCACCTCGTTAATCTTCAATCTCATCTACAACTAATGAATTAAGGTACACATAACCAAAATTTCCCCCCTCCTCCTCTTTGATATTCTCAAGGAAATCTCATTCCTCAACCTCTTTTAGTCCGTAAGAATATTAAGCATCTACAAAATGAATCTCTTACTACTCAAATTACTAACATTGATCTAGGAGGTATAACACCTACAATTTATTATAATGGCTAAACCAATCCTACCCTTCACATAAAAACATTTATAAATCTTTATAAATATTGGGTTAAAGTAAACACCTTTGCTACTACCAAGCTCCTCACCAAAACCCTCATTAGTGATGCCTTGGATTGGTAAAATCAACTTAGAGCTCATTCCATTTCTAGTTTGGAGGACTTAGTAAATGCTTTAGTTCAATAATTATAAACTAATGATCTTCCAAAAAAACACTTTGGCCCATTTCATTAATTTCAAACAACATGAGAATGATACTACCCAAGCCTTTGTTAAGATATGGAATAGTTTTCCAAGAAAATATGAACATAACATGGAAAATGATAACCTTTTTCATTTCTTTACAAATTCTCTCTTTCCTAAACTTTAATATTAGGTCCACACTCTCTCTCCATGTACCTTAGAGGAGGATATTGACCAAGCTAAAAGATAGTATTTCCTAATGCATCAATTCAAGATACCCCAACCTTATACGTGTCCTTGTCTATCACTTAAGAAAAAAAACTATAATATCACCAATGATGGTGTTACCGATCCTTATAACACCATTCATAATGTTCAAGCTATCATTCCTAACCCTTCTTCAGAACTAGCTCCTTCTTAAAAATATACTAATCCTCATTTATCTTCACCCAATAACATCAATGTTCACAAACCTTTATCCTTGGATGAATTGCTTTAGCATCTACCTAGGCCTCTTCCATGAGAACTTGACCCCACTCATCTTATGAAATATTGGTATGATCCTAATAAATTTTGTTAGTTTCATGCTTGTTGGGGTTATTCTCATGAGACTTGTAGATAAATTCATAATTTAGTTATGGATTTTCTTCTTGGACCTAATTTTGATCATGATTCCATTATGCATAAGCATCAACAAGCCTATGAGATTAATTTTAAGGACTATAAATCAAATGATAAAATTCAACCCTAGGATCAAACAAATGCTCATTTGGCTATCTATAAAGATCCTTTACCTAATCATCAACCTATCCAAGATAATCAATACAAGCTTACCCCTTTTACCAATTATGTAGAAAGTCTTATTGAGCCAACTTCTGAAGTGAATGTGGTTATCATGACTAATATGTGAAGGGTGGTGGCTTTCATTGATTCCTAACCTATCTACACTCTTCCTTCCCATAAGATATATCATGTTATCCAAGATTATTTTCCAACTCATTTAAATGAGTTAGGGAAAGAAGATATTATCACTTTTGATGATCTAATTTATGATTCCCCATTAGATAACATAGCCCATTATATTACTACCAATCTTCCATCATCTTCCAATGCTAAAGATAGTCAATATCTACTAACACTTCTTCTCATTCTCAAAATTAACTTAAAACAACTATTTCATCATCTCAACAGGATTTACCACCTTGTTCTAAACCTTCTTCTTCTTACCAACAAAAATTCCAATTACTTCAGCTCCTCCCTCCAAAGACCTCCTTAACCATTATGCACCTATGTCTAATAACATTTCTATGGGAAATGATGAGTGGGATCCCATTATGGAGGTCACTAATCTCCCATCCAAAATTACATTTCTTGAGCTTATGAGGACTTCCCCGCGTCATAGAAACTACCTCATGTAGCTCCTATTTGAGATGAATGTCCCTCATCCTACCCTAGTAGGATGGGAGGTAGATTTATATGATTCCAAAGATATTATTTTACAATAATATGAAGATATGTCTATCAACATTGTTGAAACTATAAACACTTCTCTTTCTCTATGATTTCTCATAGCTTCTATGATTCCTGATGAGATTATTCTTTGTGTGAATGATCCTATTTTATTCATTAGCATCCAAATAGGTGATATCCAAGTTAATCATGCATTTATTGATAAGGGTTATAACATCTATGTCAATTCTCTTTATTTCATTACGACTCTTGGATATTATGAATGCAATCTCAAGTCTACACACAACACATGTCAAGGATACGATATAAGGCAAATACCTCCTCTAGGTTGTATATGGCTTCCCATTACCATTATACCTATCACCATCTATATGAAGTTGATAATATTTAACTTCCCCCTTTATTATAACATCTTTCTTGGTAGGTTGTGGACTCACTACATGAGAGCTATCACTTCTTCTACCTGTCAATGTGTTAAATTCATTCACAATGGATCCATTTATAGGATTCAAGGTGATACTAACCCTTGGAATTTTAAACAATTATAAGATATTGGTGTCTTCAAGATTATTAATCTTGAACCTTTTCTAAGTGTTCCATTTTGTGAGTCTCAACATCTTAACTTTCTTGTTAATTCAACCCACGGTTACAATGGGCATCCTGAGCTCATTGATAACATTCATCCTAATCTTTTAGATTGTAATGATGAGCTTGATGAGATTAATTTAAAGATCAAAAAAATTTATCTCTCACCTCATCTCATCTCATTACATCCTACTTCCTTGCAACATCATTCTCATAAACCTCCTTATGATGAGATTCCCATAGTCTTGACCAAGACTAGGCATTATATTCACCATGATTCATCAAATGACAAGGTTATTTATGCATGTGTTATTGATATTCATACCCTAGATTATGATGATGGTTATTCCTTAGATGATCTATTGTTAGGTGGTCTTGTATAAGCCCATGATGCTAATATTATCTATTATCATTCTTATTTACTTGAGTCTTTTCATGTATCTCATCATTTTTCTTCACTTATAGTTCCTAATTTTTGAATTTTCCCCCTTTATCATAGGGTAGAGATAGAGCCAACACCTCTAGTTTTTGAGGATCCACATAGGACTATACTCATAGATCGTTCTATGATCAGGCCTTACTATTTTACTAGGTACCCTAACCCTCATAGCTGGTTTTCCCCTAAGGTTAGTGTGACCCTCCTTAGACCCTCTATATATCCTACCCCTCCCTTAGTAGAGCCTACTATAGTTGAGCCTCTTCTCACTTCTATTATAGTTGATCTTGTTCCCACTCCTACTATTTCTAAACGTACTCCTACTTTTAATGTTAGTGCTCCTTTTATTGAGCCTAGTTCCATTCCTTCCTCATCATCAAATTCCCTTGGTGATGGTTTGCTTCTTTTACCTAAGATGTCTCCTTTACCCACCAAATGGTTTTATGAGTGTTCTCCAACTTCTTCCATTCTTATTTTACCTCCATCCATGATTGCTTATAATAAAACCACCCATAAGCATATCAGTTGCTTTTATGGAAAAAAAAACCATTCTTCCACCCATTATCATAAGTTATAGTAATATCTTGATACCTTGCATCCTTTTCCCCCATCATCAGACAAAGATATACCTCCCCTAAGGGTAATTCCTAAATATTTACCCAAGTATGGTGAGGTATATTGTCTATGGCATCTTTGTCACACCCATCACATCGATCATTATCACATCCTACAACAACATCTCAAGGATCACCTTATATTCATTCATGGAACTTCTACCACTCCTCCCACATGTCATTCCCATAAGAAGGATCCTCCTTATTCTCTTATGGCTCCACTTCCAATGGTTCCATCACCTCTTGTGGACCCTTCACTACCTTTTATGCCTCCACTTGTGATTTTTTCACCTGTGGACCTTCCCTCACCTATGGATCCTTCTTCACACATGAGTCCTTCACCTATGGATCCTTCTCCCCCAGTGATTCCTTCTCCTCCCATATATATTTTTTCCATGCATTATCCTAACCAAACTTTTCCTAATTTTCCTCCCCATCATGATCCTTTAAGCATTCAAACCTTTTTAGTTGAGGAGATCAAAAAAGAAGTATTTACCTAGTATTCATTGAAGATTGATGAAACATTAGCAGTAGTTCAACTACAACTTCATAGAGACCTATCTGATGTATTAGATAATGTGTATGGACATATTTAATATTATTTATGAGCACATGTATGGTGCTTTCACATTTATATTTGTATTTGACATATGCTCCAATCTTATTTCTATCTATTTTATCATTTGACACTGTGTCAAATTTATGATTATCTTATATCATGATTTCTTACTTGTTGTATTATATCTTGCTTATCATTTATTTTCACATATGATTGTTTTTTGTTTTATCATTATTTTCCCTTCCTTTTTTCCTATAGTTTTTCTTAAAAACTCTCTTCTTGTATCTTCATGATTGTTTTTATTTCTTATCCTTATTTTTCATAGATAATTTGTCATGGTGATTTGATTATACTTACCCTATTCTCCTTGGTTATTATCTCCCTTTACCATGTGATCAATTAGAAAAAAATATATCTTATTATTATCTCCTTTTACCAATCCACTTATGGATCTCATTTTTCCTTCTGTCTTTTTCTACAAACTAAGCATACACATAGTTGAGACTTGAGATCACATACTAGTTCATTATCAAGCCTAAGTTTCCTAGTCAATTTTTATATTTGGTTACTTAGCTTCTTTTATCCCTAGCCTACACCTCATTCATGTGTATCACTATCTATATCATGATTGGTCATTATAAATCCATATGGATGAGGAATATTAAAAAGCAATAAAAATAAAGTTAAAATACAAATCATTTAAACAAAAGGTAATGATGTCAAAATACAAAAATATTCTTAAAAGTCTAATCACACTAAAAGATGTGATTAAAATCGCATCTCCTTCTTCTAATCAAAGCTAAAACTCCATAGTTAGCCTTAGGGTAGAGATGAGATCATTTGGGGTGTGATAGGTCAATAGATTAGAAGAGAAGAATAAAACAATCTTTTAATGATACCTACTTTCTCACACAAGTACCCAATGTTTGTAGTATAATGAAAACTCTATAAGGGTCCTGAATAACAGGGAACACATCATTGGAAGGTAAGTCCATTTTCTTTTCTTGTACCAATATACCTTCATGAGTTGATCTTAGTAGCATGCTTATTTTCCTACAAAGCTTTGTGCTTTAGCGAACAAGTTTCCTTTGTACATAGATGACCACTAGTCACTTAGTGTCTTCTCATGTCCTTATTATGCTTATTACCTCCTAAGGTCTTCCTATAAGATGCCTAAGTCTTAATTTTACACTCCCTTTTTCATTCTCTATATCCCATATATTTCCTCTTGAGAAATATTATTTTGTCTACTAATCACTGCCCTTGGGATTTCATTTGCGAGTTACTTTATAAGACCACGGATAGGACCTGACCATCCTCAAAATTACCGTCTTTTCCTTTCTATTACCCACATACTTAATCACCTATTTTTATTATGTATTCCACCCTAGTGGTGTTCTCTTTGTCTAGTTATAGTTTAAGACCATGGAAAGGACCCGACCCTCCTCACAAAATTTTCCAATACCTAAGTCACCATCCAAATTACATGTGTCAAATTTAAGATAAGATTCAATTGATTATGAAGTTACACATCATTTTACATGATTCCCATATTTATTTAGTATGTTTTATGCTTCATTTTTCTTTCACCTTTTTATCTTTTAATTTTCCAAGTGCGTGTAAGATTTCAACCATTTATTGAATTTTTCATACTTCCTATCCTAAATTAGTATGACCAATTTAAGTCCAATCTTTTGTAATTTTTTTTCTTTCACACTTCCTAACATGATTTAATATGATTTATTGACTTAATTATTTTATTTGCATTACCATTTTTTCCTTTTTCATACCTTCCATTTTGTTACTTTGTTTGTCATACATCCCAACATGATATTATTATGTTTTTACTTATTTTAATTTGGTGCAAGAATATTTCACATTGGTTTAAAAACAAATTCCTTTTTACCATCTTGTTTTATCTTTTCTTGGTTCTTTATACTTAATCATTTTTTTATTACACATTTCACATCTTGAAATAGTGTGTCGTACATTTTATTAATTGATTATATTTTTCCAAGTCCTTTTGCTTGTTTATTTTTAACCATGTATGTGTTTTTCATACTGCTAGAAAATAAACCACATCTCACATATTTCCTATAGAATATACAAAAAAGTTATAATACATGTGATAGAAAGAAATATATCCTAAGCATCCATAGCCTCAACCATGATGGAAACATACACATCCAACAAAATTATCAATATATATATATATATATATATATATATATATATATATATATATATATATATATATATCTCATGAGTTTAGGGCATTATATATGGTTTCATATATTGTATCAAACTCATGAGATATATATATATATATATATATATATATATCTCATGAGTTTGATACAATATATGAAACCATATATAATGCCCTAGCTATATGGTTGGGTCCCATTCTATCTATCTCATGACCTAGCCACACTACCTAATGAGGCCTCAGTCTGACTCTTATAAATGGTACATTGTAAGGAGACCATTCAAGATCTCAATCCTTCTACCTATCGCTATAGGTGTACTACCCACATCTATGACTCCATCAACTGGGTCCAGATCTCTATCATTTGTGCTACTATAGCCAGATGTACAACTCTCTCATCTACTAAGTATTTTCATGCCTATAGCTCCCCAACACCCATAATTTTTGGTGGCTACATCCTCTCCCTTTTCACCTATATTTGCTTTGTTGCCTCTCTAGCTAATCTAAACTAGCTCCCATGAGCTAGGGTATATGGTACACTTGGATCTTCTAGTGTTGTGGGGTCATATGGATACAAAGTCTCATCTAGGATGTCATGGAGTGATCCCCTCACTAGGGACCCCCATATCTCCTCCTCATCATCACCTAAACATACAAAAACACATAAAACGAATATTAGATCACTGTCATATCTCATAATATCTATTTATCTATTTAAAAAAAACTTAATCAACAAATTTATTTTTACCTATCTATGTCTTGGCTAATATGGTCTCACCATATATGCAAGCACCTAGCACAATCTCCCCATCTATGTAGCCTCTTAACACATCCTTGATTCAAGATTGGTTGGCATGGCTCATGTCAATCTCAGCTTGTGTTTGAGTGGTCTCTTTATCATCTCGTTTAGCTCACATATGGGGTCATCTAGGATGGTAATAGTCTCCACTCTCTCTTCTACCTCTTACCTCCATTGACATCATGTCATCGATGGCTGATGCTAATCTTGATGAAGAAATAGTAGTGGTACATATAATATCTCTACCTCTACATCCTTATCCTCTTAATTAGCTACTCACCATGCCTGACCAATCCATGGTCACTCTCGATGTGACTTTAGTTTTAGACTCACTACTAGTGGCCCTAGTCCTCTCCTCCCCTGTGGCTTCCTCACATGTTAAGCACACTACTCAAGAATTAGTATCAGTGTCACTATATGAGGTAGGCCCATTTACCTTATTACCCATGCCACTAAATGTGGTTCTCTCCACTAGAAGTAGTGTCTAATAATGTCTATCCTCTCTATCAATGGTGTAACTATGTCCTAGCTCACCCATTTAGTTGTTATGTGCTTGTATGGATATCACATGATGTTTACACATCTCAATAATTACAATGATAGCATGTGGGGCATGGCCTATGATACTTGGTCATCCCTCCATCTCCTCACCTAAGTTAGTTTATCATCAATTGCATGGGGTAACCCATTCAGTTGGTACATAGGGATCCTCTCATATATCCAAGTTGTCAGTAATACAATCGGTCACATGTTCCTCTACACTTTGAATAACATCTCGTACATATCATGTACCAACTAGAACTAGATGACCAAGCCTAGGTCATATAGCACTCAATCCTCCAAGATCATCCTAATCAAGGCTACCACTAATAATGGTACCTTTCCATCTAACTTGTGACATTGCACCCACTATGTCATAAGGCCTATCAAAACCTTTTAGATGTCTAGAATCTATGATGTATAGACATCAATAATACTCACTATATTGTCTAGTAATATCATCTATGGGCTTATAGCCCACATGGCTAAGACACTCCTCTCCTCAAGACTATCTGGTATCCCTATGGTCACCTACACTCATACTATAGGTAACCCTAGGATTGCATAGATATCCTCTAACATGATAGCCACCTCTATTGTATCCCCATACACCTCCTATATGAAGGTGTTAGTCAATCATTCCAAAAAACTAAGGAACATGCCTAATAGGTCAACACTAAGGGGGATCTAACACATCTATACTATCCCACTTAGACCTATGGATCTTAGTCTATCCCTATCTCCATTTGAAAACCTATCTAATAAATATAGTAACCATGCCGCATCCACAAGTCATGAAAATATTCATTGTCCCTACTCTCAAGAAATTACAAAGGATGTATCAGCTCCTCCATATCATGTATAGTCATAATACATTCTTTAGTACATCATTTTTACATTTCAAAAAGCAAAAACAAGCCTACATTACTTTATGTTATTCTCTTTAGCCTACTTTTAGCCTTCTTAGCCCTTATTGACTTTAGTCATTTCAAGCCATTCTATCCTTCTTTCAGCCTTTTGTACACTTTTTCATATCATTATAACCCTTTGGTCAAATTAGTTTGACCAAAATTTTCCTATCTTTTCATCTAGTTGACTCAAAAATTTGAGTCAAACCCCTTATCTTCCCCTCCCTAGTGCTGAATTTCCATTTTGGACCTTTTGGACCACTTGGCAACTCTAAACTAGGCCTTCATCTTATAGAATGTATAGGGTCAACCCATACCTCCTAGGTTGACACTATGGATTCTTCCAATTTTCTATCTTACTGGGTCGATTGGGTTGACCCAGTGTTTTTTCTTACTGACCCCTTACATTATCTTAAAAAAGTGCAAATTTCTTGCTTTATGACTAAATCCTTAAAACCCATTTCTCATCTTCCTATTTTCTACCCCTAAAATATAATTTTACCTCATTTTGACATCTAGAAATTCTTAAAATTTATAATTACTAAAAAATTACTTAATTCAATACAAATTTCAAAAACTGGTTTGAGATTTTTAGTTGCCTACCTACAATGCACTTATTGTCACCTATGGAGCCTCTCCTCGTATAACATGTCATCTCTGCACCATCCTAGCTCATTTTCTCTCTAGATCTCTCTTTTATCTCCTTCACAATTCAAAATAACAAATGACTTGTCTTTTCCCCTATTTTAAAACACTTTACAAAATTCAAATCTTTCAATTATTGTCCTGTAGATTTTTTATTTTGCTTCTATCTTTACTTTTACTCGTCTATTTTTCAAAACATAAAATGTTTAGATTCATGATGACGTAGAGATTTTTTTACACTACCATATGCCTATTTTCCAAAAAAAATGATTTTTGGCTATTTTTTTCACTAACTTATATAGGTTCATCTAGTGTTTTCTACATTAGACACCTTCACATTTTTTTAAATCTACTTCTTTATCTATGGTACTAAGGTAAGTTAAAGGTATGTGTATTTCAATTCATTCCTTTCTTTCATCTTATTTTTTTCTTACTACACTTTACTAAGAATTAGCATTTTGTGTTATCATATTTTATCTTGAAGCACCATCCCGTGTTGCACTTACGTGACACGTGATGAGATTTGAATGGGGAATATGTATACACATATTATTTTCAAACTTTTATTGATTATTGAAACTTTGTATCTTGCAAAAACCTATCAAGTCTCAATCTCTCTAAGTGCATGCCTTAAGGGGTGTACCAGGAAAGGGGTGGGTAGACCATCGATGCTTCTTAATATTATTTTCCCTTTTTCCACTTGTCATATACACTCTTATCTCCTAAAAACATTTAAGCTAAGCTTATTCTTCTTGATCCTACCTCTTCTAGTCTTTTTTCCTTCCATTCCTCCTTTTCTTTCCTTAAACTCTTTTTTGACTATCATTTGTACTAGGTCGACTGGGTTGACCCAATACAATTTAGGGGTATTCTTTAATTTCTTAGTTTATTAGCCTTTCAACTAACCTAGCACAGACTTAGTAAATTATTCCTGAAAACATAGTGGGTCAACTGGGTCAACCTTGTATAGTCAACATTCTTGGGAGGATTTAGGGTAAGATTCACCTATATATACAAGTTAATTTCCCATCATTTCATAAGATAATAATTATAAGTGAATAAGTGTGAGTGAACATCTGCTTATTGACCATTTTACTTAAGGAATAAATCGTAGGGTTCCATACTTTCTTTGGAGATATGGATCTTATATTGTGGAGAAGTATTTTGGATGCTTAGATAGGTTGTGTAGCCTAGAGCTGATTTATCTTCATTATCCTTACATACCATAGAAATTTCTTACAAAGCACCTTGGCTAAGGGAGAGATTAAAGCTCAATGGTTTCTTCTTCGAAGGTAAGTATTTATAACATTATTTCTCCTTTGTAAGAGTAGATAGATAATGCATTTGTATTCTTCTCTCCATGTATTAGGATTATATATACATTGACATGAGTATATGTCTTTTAATATATGTTTAGTTTTATTATTTTTTATTTATTATAACCCACACTTTGTGTCACAAAATTTGGTGTGCACTAGATTAGATTTAATTTTTTTCTATTAGTATAAAGTGAATGTTTTAAACCTTAGGACTCCATTAGGGTTGTTGTGTGATTGTGTTAGAATATAGGCTTTGAAACCCTTCCTAGCATGATGTGTTGTGACAAGTGATACAATTGATCCCCTAATTGGGTCTAATGGATCCCCATAGTGGTCATGTTCCTGCTTAACAAGTGAATCCCCAATCGAAAGTGTAGGTATGATCTATCTTATCTGATCTAGGAATAATTCATAGACATGATGTATTTTCCATTGCATATATTCCTTGCTCATATTGTCACATACCAAATCCTTTCTAGGCACATAATTGTAATTACATTTGAGTAAATCATGCTTTGTTTAGGAATGAGAAGTTTGAGTAAAATGGTTTGGCTTAAGATGGGATATCAATATATGAGGATGATCGATTGATCCATATGTATACCAAATGAGTCTATAGGAAAGGGGGATAAAAAGGATCATCATCCCAAAATTTAGGATAATAAACACACTGTTTATCTATATTCCCATACTCTTAAGGAGAAGGAAGGGTATTAAGTGCTAATAGCTAGTACTCTCCTATTATAGAGTCAAAAGAAGTTTTATCAGGAATTCATGATGAAATAATTATTGAAGTAGTTGAAACTTAATTGGATGATGGTGATAGGGTCACATTTTTTAAAGGGAGTAAAATGTCATTAGGTCAAAAATTTAGGTTATGTGTTTTAAATGGATGTAGATAAACAAATACAATATGGACTTGGCCATCATGTTCGTATGTGATGCATCAGTGTAAAGTGGATGGAACATAAATCATAATGTAAATACAAGGATTTTTTTGGAGGATATTATATTGGAATTATCCTTCTATCACATAAAATAATTCAATAAGGACACGAGAACCTACTTAGGTGGGCAAGGCAATGATTCCTAGTGTAAGAGATATTGTATCATTAAAATCTTGTAATACCACTAGGGATTGAGCTACAACCATTTTTGGAAGTTCTAGTTGTTTAAATGAAAACAAGGAGATAATATTAATGGTATCCCCATTGTCAATCATAACTCTTTTGATTTGAGTTTGATTAAATTGTGCAGTGAAAAATAGGGGCTAGTCTTGGTATTTGGATGATAATGGGAATATCTCTAAATAATTAAAACTAATAGATGAAGCCATATGCAAATCTCCAATAAATTTTATCATAAGTTGAGGTTTATTAGATTGTACATGTATGGCATAAAGTGCTTCTATCATTGTTTCATGATGCTAAGGGGAATTATCAATTAGTTCATATAAGAACATTTTGACTAGGGTTTGGTGGAATTACTTTAGAACTAATATCTGTATGAGTTTCAAAGATATATTCTTTTGCATTTTCTCTAAAATGGATATTTTAGGTTTTACAGTGAAGGTTCTAGGGTTTTCTACAATTTGGATAGGGGATTTTGATGTGGATACTTTGGCATTGTCTAATTTTTGGATTTTAGGGGCTTGCATTTGAGATCACATGTCTATGTTTATTGTATTAATTTGAAACAATGGGGAACTGGTCTAAGTTTTTAAGTTACCCATATTTAAAGATCATGAGGGTTTCTTAGGTATTGATTCAAGCCTATTAATTGTAATTTTCAATTATTACTTTGATTTACCTTGTAATGGGTCTACTATATTAGCATCAGGGATAGTTTTAGTTTTAGTGTTTAGATTGAAGAAGGGATCATGTTTTTCAATTAATAGTATATACACTAAATTTTGATCACCTTAATTATTCTAATTAATCCCACTAATTTATCTCCTATTAATTTATCTAATATCCCCCTTAATTATTCTTAATTTATTAACTTTTTCCCCCCCACTTCTTCATTGATTCTCCCTTATCCATTATTTGGGAATTTAAAATTCCCACCTACCTACTCCTAGGATTTCCTACAATCCTACCCTCATAGATTTTATAGACTCTCTAATCACCTATGTGATCCATCCCTAATCATGATTAAACCCCCCAAAGAGATTATAGAAGTTTCTAACTCTAGAACCTTCTATCCTCTAGAATCCTCCAAATAATTTTGAAATCCTTGGATAATCCTCCATCATAGATCCCAATAACCCAACTTTAAAATCTAACCATTGATCCTTCTTCTCTCTTCTATACAAAAAACTCCAATCCTTAGTTGAAATTAATTAAGATCAACTAGAGTCTTCATGTCAACTTCAATCTCCATAGTAAATCCATAATCAAAACCACTAATCAAGTTATCATAATGCTGCAAATATGAGTCCATGTCAATCTACAATCAACGATCCACTTGAAGATCTTGAAGAGAGGCTAGTTGAAGCAAGGAATTGGTAAGATTCATCTTCATCTTTTCTAATTTGTTTCCATAATCTCTCTTATTAGGTAGTTTTACATTTTGGATGTTTTGATGTAAGTGCACAATCAAAATTCCATATAGCTCAAAATTTCATCTACATTTTGGAGACCACGATGAAAGGATCCTGTTAAACTGACATTTACTACTTTGAGAGTGTTTTATCAAATTTTTAGGTGAGGTTAAAGAAGAATTGATAGCTAAATATTTCAAAATTTTGTATGGATATCTCTAAAGTTTATGAGTATTATTTTTATTTTTAAGTTGACTTTTAGATAAATTTTAATATTTACATGTCATAGGATATATAATGATATAGGCATTATTAATTAGTTATTTTGATGTCTTTATCATCTACTTATGTTAGATGATATTTCATGTCTTTGGTATATTTAAAATCAATATAGTGTAACACCAAATTTATTTGAGGTATTTTTTTGTCAAAAAACTCACATATTGTGTGTATCCTTCCACATTTTTTAAAATGCATTTTGAAAATTTATAGCATTTGACATAAATCTACTCTCATATTAGAATTTGAGGGATACCCATTTTTAAATCTCTTACTTTTCCATGGGCTATCAGTTTCAATTAGCCATATCTCAAGTCCAAGTTTCTAACCCATGCTTTGAAAAGATGCATCCAAGTCTCTCATAGACATGACCATCTTAGATCTTGATTTTGCATACCAATCCTTAGTTTTTAGGTGGAATTGCTACCCTAATTTTTTTCAGAAAATACTAATGAGACTACATTGAGTTGTAAATCCTGATCTTTAATATAAAATTATGCTCCTCAAGGGGAATCAAACTCATGACCTTGCCTTCTTCAGAAATAATTTTCCCTAATAGAAAAAACAAAACAAAACAACTTCTAAAGCATCTGATGAAATCTAATGTCATTATACTTTTGGTGAGTGTCTATATCCTATTTTAAATCCTTAATTTTAGCATGTGCTAGGAAGGTACTAACAAAAGTCATGGAGTTTTACTAGTCGATTGCATTTTGATTCTTTCCAAATGCTTTTTTTCCAACAAATCCATTTTGTGCATATCTTTAATCATTTTAGTCCATTTTGAGACAATTTTTTTAGATGGTTCAAGTTCAAGTGACCATCTTCCATCAGATAAAAATTGGATTTCAATTAGTTGTCATTATATCTTTTAAAGCCACTACTCGATATCCTCTCCCCTCAACATGCCATGACCTGATCCTATCATCCATCCTACCTCATCCATTTTCTTCCCAATACACAGTCTCCACCTTGAAACCCCTTGGGGCCAACCAACACATAGTTTCTCTTCCACCCACAATTTTATCCATATCATTAAAGGTATTTGGAATTGGGATTTATCATATTAAGTTGTATTGTTATGTGTCATTTATGTCTTTTATCCTATGTAATTTGTAATTCATAGTACATAGGTACAAATCATATAGTCATTAGTTCTTTAGGTTTACAATTATTTAACTACTATGTTATATTTTAGTCTTTATTTTAGGTGTTTATTTAGATTAATACATATTTTTTATTAAGTGTTTTGGGTTTCAATTCATTTTTGTTTAGTCAATAGCATCTAGTGTGAACTCAAGTTTTTATCTTAGTGATACTCTATGTTTGTTGTAAAGTGTTCTTTATATATGTGCTCAAAAGTTCTATTTAAAATGTCCTTTGAATATCCATTAGGTGGTTAATCTTAAATTTTTATTTGAATATTACCTTTTAGTCATTTATTTTAGAAAGTGATGTAAGAGAGATGGTATCTGAATCGACTAGCTCTGTTATTGATTTAGTTATCTTGTAATATCAATTATATAGAAAGTCTATAATTTTCAACATCTAGGTATTCACATACATCAAAATAATCATATTTTTTAGAATTACTAACACATTTTAATTATCGGTTGCCTTGTATGCTCCATAAAATGATTGGTCAAAGGTTAAACTTGATCACACTACTAATCACTTATTTGAAAGGTTGATCAGTTTTAGAATCAGATAAAACATTATTTTTAATAATTTGCCTGATTTTGATTATGCACTAAATTGACATGTACCTACAAGTCTCATTGATCTACGATAAAATTATAAAAACTACTAACATTCTCTTTGCAGGTTACCTCTCCAAACTTGCTAATTGAAAATAATAATCATTTGTCTTGCAGGTCACCTATCAAAGATATTTTGGCATCTTTAAAAAACTTGTTTTCTAAAAATATTGCATATGTTTTGTACATATAATATCTAAATTAATTGGTTAAATTAATATTTTTAACTACTTATTTTTCACTTGAGGGATACATTGGTGTATGCTCTCCTCCTTGCATCTTCATGATGATTTTTAGAGGATCAAAAACCACTAACAAACCATCCTCTTTTCACTTTTAGGGAAAATGTGATGTGGAATTGACACCCATGCACTTGACATAGTCTTATGGGGATAATGACCATGGATTTCACCACCACACACTAATCCACACTTTGTGTTTTGGTAAAGTATAAATATTAGGGATAGTTGTTGTTAGGTTAAGTGGTTGACCCCTTATAGGTCCTCTATGAAGGGAAAGATTTAACTCTCTAAAATAGGCATAAGATAACACCTTATATGGACTTGGGCCACACCATACCTAGTGTATATCAGGAACTCCCCTAAAGAGCATGTATAGCCTAACTTAACACATTTTGGCTATAATAGGTGATCCACTACCAGAGTTAGTATTGAATCCTAAGTGACCATCATGTGTAGAAGTGTTAAGAGGGTTAGATCAATACCATAATGATTCACTAGCCTAAAAATCACCTATGAAGCTATTAGATGGTGCTATCATCAAGTTTCACACCCTTTAATTTATTAATCTTATGATTGTGGTATGCTTGTTTGGGTGTGTGTCATGTTAGACTATTAATATTTGTTATTTGAGTCATCCTTTCACCCCAAATGCATACATAGCTATCTAGGCATTCTATATCACCTTATCCCCATTTATTATAGTCTTAGTCATCTTGTACATCCATCCTTCATCATATCTTGTACATCCTTCATCTTTTATAATCTTTTCTATCTTATACATTCCATCATATCATTTAAACCCTATCTTAGTCCAATTTTATCTTTACATCATTATCCCATCCTTATCAAACTATTTTCATCTCAATTGCATCTTAATTTTTTGTATTTTAAGTCACACACATGTCCAAACCATACCCATTTCCTTCATATTATCCCTTATCATTTCATCATCATCTATATATACTTGTCCTTGTATTAATCCCATTATCTTATCACCTAATCACATATCCATATCCCCTTGAGAAATTTAGTATAAGGTTTTAAAATAATCCTCTTTTTATCCATCTATATTATCCTATCATTATAGTCCACTATCATTCATCACTTAGTCATATCTCATACCTAGTCAATGTCTTGCTAGAATCTTATCACTTTGTCAATTTTAATCTAGCATCTAATCAATCATCAATCTAGTCATCTCTAATCCATTTGTCTTTCCTATTAAACACTACCACCCATCTAATCATTGTCTTAATAGTTTGAATTTAGGCACTAGTGAATCCCAATCCTCTTGATATCTTGAAAACTAGGGATTATCAATAGATCATTAGAACTTATTGTACTATCGATTTGAAATCTAATCTTAGTCTTACATCATCTAAATCTCATTTAATCTATCCCATCACTTATCATACTAGCTCAATCATTTAACCTTATTTTGACCAATCACCTATCCAATTCGTAAATCGACTTCCACATCATCCATTCCCCTTTTATCATCTATCCCTATGGATTTGGATCCCATTATTATAGAATAATACCTATTTACCAAAAAGGATGAGATCATTTTATGAGCCCTAGAGATGGGTGCCTAAATTATTTTAGACATTGATCCCATAAATCCTAAACCTATGTCCCATTTTATTCCCCATCCATAATCCCCTAGCCCATCATGGTCAACCTCATCATCCATTTATCATATTCAAAGTCCTCACTATATAAGTGATAAAATTGCCTTATTTAATGATTATATCTTCGCTAACAAAGACAAGTGCCTTTTATAGCTATTAGAGATAGATGCCTACCTTCCTAATGATGTTTATCTCCTAAGCCTAAGGTCACCTACCAAACCAATCCCTCATCAAACCTCATCCCCATTACATTTTAGTCCACCATCCACTAGTCCTAGTCATGACCTTCCAGGTTCAAAAATCACCCTATCTAATGAGTATATCACTGCAAATAAGGGAGTAGTCTTCTCATGGATTTTTGAGATGGATACCCAACTTCCCAAAAGTATTGACTCCATCCCACTCATATTACCCCTATTCTATACCCATCCATATTCAAATGCTCCATCTACCAATCAGAGTCCATAATAAGTACCCCATCTTACTAGCAAAGGGAAACATATCTTATCAACCTTGTCTAGTTCCCATTTATCCACCAAACAATATCACACTCTACCATCTCCTTACATCATAATATCACCCTCAAATTTTTCCACTCCTAAATCCAACACCTCAAACAAGAAATATACTCCTATCCCAATATCCATGGAAACACTTTTTGGGAAATTGAGGTCTATAGGCATGATTGTCTACCCAAAAAAAGACATCTATATTTGTCTAAATGTGTGTCCTTATGGTATCAAGCCAAAACAAATTGTATATAACATAAATTCCTCAAGAATTAAATTAATTTATGTTTCCCATTTAGGGATTATATAAAAAATTTAATTGATAATGGTGACATTGGAATTGAGGGTGAATCCAATAGGAGTGTGCAAAAATGGGTATGCCAAGAATTTCTTCCTAAGCATGATCAAGCTTCTTCCCTCCTTAACCATGGTCATGAATCCAATCCTATCCATCACATAACCATCCCTAATCAGTACATACCTATGACCCATTCACATCATATCCCCCATATTCATAAATCCATTAAGCCTAAATCATCCATTCACAAACCCAAGGTGAAAGAGGTACTTGAAAATAATTTTATGGTTCCTAATGGAAAATCATCTATTGGATACATCACCTCATCAACATCCCTATTGGAGTCTACATTAAAATGGTTAGGATTATGTTTAATAATAACATCTGAATTAGAAATCATGTTAGAATCATCATCTCTTATATATTATGAAGGTCATACCGACACCTATCTCCTTGAAGATGTCTCTATTGTCGACCAATCAGAATGTGTGGCTCTTGATCCATCCTAGGATGATGAAACTATATCACAATTATTAGATTATCTATCATTTAAAGATCATAAATTTGGATACAAAATGTCTTTAGATACTAAATCTTCCAATAGTATTAGTGATCCTTTTGACATTCTTGAGGACACTTTATCCAACATTGAGGTTAGGGCTCCTAGTGACCTTTATGAGGACTATGTTGCCTATTATCCCTTTAATCCACCACACATCCTTAATCATTCACCACTCTTGAATAGCCCCTACCTACCACTCTATGAATGGGATGGATATGAACATGCATCATTGTATTCCCCTCTACATGCAATATCTTGTGCCAAATATACAAACATCCAAACCCATAATCAATTAATACCATCAAATAATCAAGCCTGATTTGATCCAAATATAATTAATCAAAGTAAAAATGAGTATTATAATTATAATCATCCCCTAGTATAGATATCCTTGAAGTGATATGGGTATCTCTAAATCAAAATCATTTATCCAGTCAAAATTCACTTCCCTCAAGTGAAGCCCATAATCAGACACTAGGAGGCAACCAAAGTCAAAATTAAAATAAAAAATAACCCTACCAAAATAATGTCAAAATTAATAATCATATGGCCAACCATCCTCTTAATATTTAGATCAAATAATCAAAAAGTTAAAAGGTTTTGTATCCCTTAATCTCATAACGCCAATATAAAGCATCCCCTTCACCATATCCAATAGTGTATGCAACTGTTGCACCCCATTTATGATCCCCATCATGTCATATCAGATATTAGGATCATATCCATCATTCACATCTTATATCCCATCATTATAATCAAAATGTACTCCCATCCATAACATATCCCAAATCCTTGGGCAACATTGTCATTTGTAGGGGTTACAATGACATCTGGTTAAAATTTCTAGATGTTAAATCAAGATTCAATAAAGTCCACTAGGGCATCCAAGAATATAGCATCCAAAGCATGGTCCCAACATCACATGTATCTAGAGTAGGTGTTGGTTGAATATCACAAAAAATTATATGTCTTGTGTCTTGTACCTATATCTAATAAATCAAGATGCAATCTAAACAATCAAAAATGTCAAAAAAATCCAAAAAAATTAAAAATTTGAAAAGTGAAAAAATATATACAATTAAAAAAATCATTCATCTAATGGTGAAAACTAGTCTTCTAACACCTTGGGTAAGTACCATGATGAAAACTAGTTTTTAGCATCATGTTAAAATAATCTATTATCTATATTATACCTCAACACTTGGGGGAAAATCCATCCATGTCATATCTCTTTGTCCATTGTTCCTACCCATCATCCACCATCCTATCTTGCATCTCATTATGTCAATCATTCCTTTACAACCTAACCTTCATAAGAAAGATGAATATGTCTTGATAAATTTTCTATATGGATCTTGACATATCTTCTAATAAACACTTGGGTCAATATATATCTTGCTCCTATATGGTGATGTCATCTACCCCTTTGCACCATCATCCTCATCCTTTATTTTCCCATACATTATTTCATCCATCTATCCTTATCTTAGTTATTAGGCTTGGTATTCCTTTTATTAGTAACCCCATTTGTATAGTATATACATATTCCAACAAGCCCTAAAAATTGAAATATTCTAAAAACCCTAAAAATCATAAAATTTTAAAAAAGCCAAAAATAGTCCATGGTGTCTTGTCTTATGCCTTTTCCCCTAGTCATAGCCATCTCCATGCCTTTCATATTTCACAATCATGGCATCCATCCTATTATTATAAACCAAGGGAAAATATAGTCTATATCAATATAGCATTGACCTCATCTCACTTTCACTTGATAAGTCTTATATCTAAATCTCTAAATACTTATCCTAATCCTAATCCCTGTCCCCATAACTAAATCCTCAACCAAGTCTCTCCCCTAGTTTAAATTCTATATCCATATCCTTACCTAAGTCCTAATCCTAATCATGATCCTCCTATCCAAATCCAAGTCTATTCCAAATCCAATTCTATCCTAAGTCCACAATCACATTATGATCATTCTAGTCCAGCCCATCACCCAATCACTCATCCTATCAATAGAAAAGACATTGTGATATTACATGTAGATACTTGTGTGTATTACTTAATTTTTCTATTTTTCCAATTTATAGTTCTTTCATCATGTAAATATTTGGATTATATTTATCTTTTGAATTTGTGTTGCTAATATTTTTTTATATTGGGCACTTAATGAGGATGCTATGAGGTCACCAAAGTTACAATAATGCTTATAAGTGACCTCCATGATGTAGAGTTCTCTATTTTACCACACACTTTGCCATAATGTCCTCTTGGTCATACTTATATCATGGAACATACTATCAAGTTCCATATTTCTTAAATTACATAGACTATGATGAAACTTATTATAACAATGATGGATTGATCATCTACTCATCATCCATATCACATAATTAAGTCGATCATTTCAGCCCATTCATCTAATATCCAATAAATCTTGTATCTATCATCTTTAGTCACATCTACTATCTAACTACTAAAATGTCTAATATCCACCACCACCACCACCATCATCATCATCATCTTTTGGTATCTCTCATCATTTATCATTTAATATGAACTACATTGGCCTGAGGTCTTATCAAAATATATAGGTAGTACTTAGTCACCTAATGCACCTAAGGTTATCTTGGCCTCTCCTTCCTCTTTCTTAATAATTTATCATCACATCTCTCTTTCTCCATCATATATATTTTCATTCTTGAGTCTTATATTGATCAAATATTTGAGCCATAATATCAATCATTAATCAACCACTCTGTTGATCCATCACCACAATCATCTCCTTCATCTTTTCATTAATCACTCACACTTTTCAATTGGGTCGACAACTCACAACATCCATCTTTTCTCCCATAAATCATTAATTTAAAGTTTATAGGTTCCTTCCTCGATTGGGTCATGAATATAACCACAACTTTATAATTAATATTAATCACATTATGGCTCTTTGATTTGATTCAATGTAGTCCATTTCTTCCCTTTTGTCTTTTGGTCACTGGATCATATCATTCCTTCTCACTATCATCTTCATCATATTCTTCAATTTTAGTCTTGAACTATAATCATAAATATTATCACATCATTTTCTTCTTTAGGCATACAACTCTACCTTACATTAATCCTTTCTTAGGATACATTAAAATCATATGACCCTTTATCTTCTCATCCTCATCATCAATTTTGCTCCCATGTCTTTACTAGGGGTATAATCTATTTGTATCTCATTGCTTGGTTTGAGGTCATTTTCTTCATATCACATCCCATCACCTTGTCTTTTCATTACATCCCACCCCTTATTTTCTCTTTTGAGTGGCCATCTATATCATTCTTCCCCACATGTCATGTTGATGGGGAATCATATACCTTAACATAATTTACTAATACTCATCCATATAATGGTTTTTATTTTAAATACCATTACTCCTACTTCATCCACTTGCAATTCCCTTTTAAAGAGGGGTAAAATGTATAAACTAAATTTTTCTCACCTTAATTATTCTATTTAATCCCATTAATTTATCCCCTTCTATTAATTTGTCTAATATCCCCATTCATTATTGTTGCCACCAAATTTTTCACCTTAGAAGAGGTTGTTCAAGCCTCTTCCACATTTGGGAAACATATGAACACTTCCAAATATGTGGGTATACCTATAGTGGAAGTGAGGCTCTATATTTAAAATATATCTCCTTGAATGTGCCTTGAAATTATTATCACTTAAACTAGTGCTTGCTTGTGGGAAAAGAGTTAGAAACTTGCATGAAATGAACCTATTATAAGGGGGTGATAAACCAAGATGATTTTTATATGACCATTATATTCCTATCACAATGAAATAAGGCATACAATACTAGCTTCAAAGTCATAAAGGATTTAATCATGAATGTTTCAATATATAGGTGATGTGCATGAAAGAAACACAAGGTAAATGAACCAAAGGGAAGAATGCACACTTTAAGTACAATAGTAAACTTGAAAGGATCCTAACACACTTGAATACACTCTATATGACATATTATAATGGGAACTATTAGCCAAATTTGGCCCACATAAGGGTCCTTTGCCTAGAAATGGTTTGAATAGATGAGTAGAGCTTTAGATGGAATGAGTGGACCAAAAGCAAAAGAAGATATCATATTGCTTACAAATCTCTTAAAAATTTTAAGCAAGCTTAAAGTGAAATTTGTTGATCCTTGGGAAGTAGGCTTGGAAATAGGTCTAGGATTACAAAATGAAAAATACCAGTAGGGTCTCATGGTGTTTCATGCATTTAGGGGAATGAAATAGATTGCACAAAGTCTTATAAGTTCATTGGAACCTTTTAAAGGGATAATAGTTTCTTACATAAGTCCAAAAGAATCAAACCATCATGATCACATCACATAGGGATGAATAGGCTAGTTTGGTTGCACATTTGATAAATACACTTAGGTAATAAGTCACGAACAAAAGACCACATGGACATGATGTTTTTCATGCCAAGAAGGTCCCCTAAAATTTTTGTATCTTGATGAGTTCTCTATCTCAAGATATAAACTTTAAAATTTGAACTTGTAAAGTGGGACATGCACAAAGACATTACATTTAAGCCTTATAAAAAAACCATTTAGATTTAAAAGTTCCCAAATATGAATGCATATATGAAAAGTGTTAGATATTAGGTGCTTGAATAAAGATCTAACAACGTGTAGGCAATGCCAGAATTAGTGGGTCCAAGTAGGTCAAAAATGCACATGTAATCATATAAAGAAAATCCAATGACATGTAAGCAAAAATAGAATCAATGGGTCTAGATATATCAGTGGATCCTAAGATAAAATTCATAAGTGGAAAGTGTCTCAACTACATTAGACTGGTAGAAAAGCTATGGCTCACATTCATTTATATAGAGAAATATCAATGGTGTGAACAAGGTCAATAAGTCAATATATCCTAGATCAAGTGTGAGGCCACTAAGTGTCTAGATTTGATAGTCTTGAATCAATAATTTAATGGCCAATGAACAAATGTGAGCTCAGGAGACTTTGGGTGGAGGTTGATGAAGCTATTTTTGACCCAAGTAAGCAAATTCATAAGAACTGAGTTTGAATATGATATAAGACGAACTAGAATGGATATTTCAAGTTATAACAATGACATTAAATCTTTTCATATGTATAATTGGTATTTTGGGTCTAGTAAATATTTATGGTGGGATACTAAGTTGTTCAAGTGGTGTAAATATACCCTGATAGATATGATGACTATATGAAAACCAATAAATGGGATTGGTTTTCATCTATTGTATAAATGTGTTTAGGGATTGTATTAAAGAGCATGCCAAGGCATTAATATTATAGTCATATAATCCACAATTCAATAATAACATTTAGTCACCTAAAGAAAACATAGTTATGGTTCATTCAAGTTGATGGACATAAAGATTGTCTTTATAAGTAGCCAAGTAGAAGATTGCACAGAGTCCTAAGATGGAGATCTAATGGTTGCAGGAAGTAGTTAGATCATTTAATGGATTTTTAAGAGAGATCTAAGGGGTTTCCTTCTTACCAATAGCATGACTCATCATCCAAAACATAATTTTTTCTTTTAGTATGTTTTTCAAAGATCTCAAAGACTGTCAAGACAAACAAAGGTTAATTTAATAATGTAGATTATATCATAATTTGAATAAAATGTGGTTGAGTATTCATTAAAAGGTGGTGGTAGTTCATTTATTTATATCTAATGGTGTGATTTCATTCTCTCTTCACCCTTTCTCTATATCTCCCATTCTTTCCCATTTGTAATGGGGATCTCACTTTTGATAAAAAAAATCTCTCAATTCTCGAAGAGTAGAGAATCTCATTTGATAAGGTTAGACCCTATCAAAATTTATATGAAAAACGTATTGAATTAATAAATAATTTCTTTACCTATCTCTCCCCTCTGAATTGTGTGTAGAAAATATTGTACATGATGTCATTATGAAGGAGAATGTTCCATGCCCATTGTCCTTCTTTCTTGCTCATTTCTAGGTGTTTTCAAGTTAGTTTCAAGTATAAGTTAGTGTTATTTCTTTCATTGATGCAATCTCTTAGTGATTCTTAAAAATCCTCTTTTCATTCATTCATTACTTCTTGAACCTAGTTTATGAAACACTAATGCAACTAGTTAAGTTTTGTGAGATTGTGTGAGCTAGCATTGTCTTATGCTTCCTTGGTGTTTACTTCATGCTCATGTGAGTTCTCATTTAAATTTGGTGCATCACCTAGTTAAATTTCTTAGGATCCCTTTCTGATAAGAACTTGATATTCAATATATGCAGAAATACCCTTAAGGTAGGGAAACACCATATAATAATCCTTTAAGAAGGAATAACTCCACAATGTCTCTTCGAGGGGACAACCTCCAATATCCTCTTACAATAGAAGACTCAATGATTACTTGATATCTTTACCATAATAATCATCTCATATATATATATACATCTATCTAACCCATGGATGGATAACCTCCTAATCCCAATGTAGGCCGACCATTACCCAATGCACTACTTCCACAAGTTACTCTATTATCATAATATATTGTACCCATATAACTAACTAAGGGGATGTGTGCCACATGTTGGCATCTCCATCAACCCATATACATCAATATATCATATCCCTAGGTACATAGTATTACTTCCCTCTTTGACATGTTTCATCCCTGAAACATAGGAAGAAACCAAATAATGAGAGGGCTTCAAATCATTGCACACTTGTCTCCAATCTCAATCATCTAACCATCCATATGTGATCTTGGAAGGTGATATCTCTCCAAGCTTGTGTCCAAAATCCATTGTGCTCCTTTGATTTCATTCATGATCATAATTATACTGCTTTGGTGTCCCAACATAATTACTCCTTTTTTTATTCCATGTACCATATTCCACTGTGCTTCTTTGATTCCAACTATGACCATAGTAGATATTCTTTCATGCATAGTCATAGTGATTTCCCCATTAATTCCATGTGTCATAGTATTTTTTCTTTGGATTCTAATCATATCCATAATTATTGGAAATTTTATTTCCTATATAGATAAAATGATTGCTATTATGACACTTCCTCACCTAGTTCCATGATTGTTTCCTCTCATGATGATGTGGGTGTCTATATACCTCAAATTTTTCCAATACCTTGACCTTATCCACCTTTGCTTCTACCTCTTCCACATTTTCCTTTTTTGTCTCTTGAGTAGATGAGGTGTTCATTTGTAGTATGTCTTTATCTATATCATTTGAATCTTCATCATGCTCCTTATCACATATTTCTCTCTCATCCTCATGATCTACTTGGATTGTTATTGGTGCCTTTTTCACTATGATATCTTGTAAAGTGATCTTATTTTTCTTATACCAAAACTTCATGAACTTTTTCTGAACATTAGTATTCATTGTTCCCAAAGTCTCTAACCATGCATATCCAAGAACTATATCCGCATCATCCATATCCAAAGCATAAAAATTTGAATGCAAAACATATTTTTCCATAATGAGCTTCAGATCTTCAAACATTGAAATGTTCTTACCATCTACTTGAACCTCTTTGATAATCTTTTCTTGAACATGTAGATGCTTGGGCACATTCATGTTGATGAAGTTATACTTACTAGTAGGGTTTATGGACACAATAACCCTTTTATTTTGAATGCATCCATGAAAATGAAAAATTGACTCATATTTATTTAGAGCCAAATAATTTAAACCTTTATCATCCAATTATTATTCTTCTTCTTCTTCTTCTTCTTCTTCTTATTCTTCTTCTTCTTCTACTTCTTCTTTTATTGTTTCTTCTACTTCTTCTTCTTCTTCTTATTCTTCTGTTGATTCTTCTATTTCTTCTTCTTCTTTTCCTACTTCTTCTTCTACTACTTCTTCTTTTTCTACTTCTTGTTTTATATCCGAACTATCTAAAAAGATCTATTCCACTTCTTTCCATGAAGAAAACCTTTCCTGTACAGCTCAATTGATCAAACCAATGTAGTGTAGGCCCAAACAAAAAAAGAAGTAATTATCCTAGCCCAAAAGTTTTTTGTAAAATGATTCTCCAAAAGGATCCACCATTCTATAGAATCAATATCATCTTCCCCTAAAAATTTTTGCAACTCCATGATCCACAAAAAAAATTAAGGTTCATGAAACCCTAAAATGTCAAAACTGATCCATAAAATTGCAACAAATCACTTCAAACAACTCAAAAAAATCTAAAATTTTGAATGTGCTTCTCTTATATCTTCTTACATCTCCAATAAATTTTTTTAATAAAACTTCCCTATATTTTGGAAGATATAGTGAAATTATTATAAACCCTAAAATAGCAATAAATCCCTCAAAACGAATCAAAAAATCTCTATTTTTTTTAATATGACTTATTTGAAATATTATCCATATCTATTAAAAGATTTATGGAAACATTCGCAACCAATCAAAAGTTATTGACGATTCAAAAAAAAACTAGGGTTTCACTCCACAAATTGCCCAAATCAAAGCTCTAATACCACTTGATAAGAAATTGATATTCAATATATGCATAAATACCCTTAAGGTAGGGAAATACCATATAATACTCCTTTAAGAAGGAATAACTCCACAATGTCTCTTTGAGGGGACAACCTCCAATATCATCTTACAATAGAAGACTCAATGCTTACTTGATATCTTTACCATAATAATCATCTCCTATATATATACATCCATCTAACCCATGGATGGATAACCTCCTAATCCCAATGTAGTATGACCATTACCCAATGCACTACTTCCATAAGTTACTCTATTATCATAATATATTGTACCAATATAACTAACTAAGGGGATGTGTGCCACATGCTGGCATCTCCATCAACCCATATACATCAATATATCATATCCCTACGTACATAACACTTTCCCATTTTCTCACCCTTTTCTTAGTATAAGCATTATTTTAGGTGAATCATCAAAAGGAAGGTGACCTTCTCTAGAGGTTTAATCCTATTAGAGGATACCCGCAACCTGGGGTTGTTCCCATAGTGTAGCTTAATTAGAGAGATCCTAAAGAACCCTATCCAAGGGTGAAAATTAACACTGTAGTAGTTTATATCATGCCCATTAAGACTTAATTTCAAATAATATTGGTCAAATGTTGATGTTGGTTTAATCAATATATAGTAGTTATAGCTTCCAAGCAATAACATCTGGCAACTCCAAAATAAGATTCAACATTTTGGTAATAGATAAGTGACTACATATCATGCCAAAGATGACTAAAAGGTTAGATTCTAGAGGTATCCCCTTTTAATTCATTTAATTACCTTTAAACTTAGTAAAAAGATTAAGATTTTCTAATACACACCCTTATAAAGGTAACTTTCTTCCTAAGTTGATTTCAAGACATACCCCTACAATAAGATCTTTGTTAAATCCTTCTAATGCCACGGCATCCCCTAGAACTTTCCCTTTTATGGATTTTAATGGCCAAAGTACTCTAGACCTCCCTCAATATGATCATATTCCATTAGCAACTCTTAAGAGTGTCCCTTATTTTACTAGAGACCTAGTGATAACCCCTTATGAGCACCTCATGGATATAGCTAACTTTTTCAACATTCATGATATCAATGAGAAACATGTAGAAAATAGGTTATTAATCATCTCTTTTAAAGGTAAATCCTTAGATTAGTATATAATCCTTACTACTAATTATATTACATCATGGGACCAATTAGGAGATGCATTATGTAAAATATTTGAAGATAAAAGTGACCATTTGTTACTTACAGAGTAGTTAACTACAATAAAAAGAGCCCCTCATGAAGTCATGTAAGACTTCAATACAAGGTTCCAAAAAACTTGGATAGAATCCTAGTTTCTATTAGGCCTACCTCTAACTTTACCTTCCTATACTATTTTAAGGCCCTAAATAGTGACATTGTAGTAATGATTTATTCCATGGGAGGAAAGACATTTCCAAATGCATATGAGGTGGCAATCAGAGTAAAAAATTATCTGGTGTAGGGTGGGAAGCTTACACCTAGACCACCAATGCCTTTGTTACCTATTATTAGACCACCACTTATTTATATTTCTCCCCTTAATTTCATTCATCCAATGCCTAAAATTGTTGTTATACCCTCACCAAATCAAGAAAAGACTTCCACTAGTCAATCTAATGATTCCTAAGAACATAAGAACTTTCAAGAGCTTAGGTAGCTTAGGATCATATTTCAGTCCTTAGGAAATGAGCTATTGAATTTTAAGAGGAAAAAATATTTCAATAATCCTTACCAAGCCTCATATCAACCTCAATAGTAATTTTGTCAAGCAAATAGGCCACCCCACAAAGGAAACTTCTAAGGCCAAGGCCAAGGTTAAGGTCAGGGATAAGGGCCACCTATCTATAATACATACAAAAAATATAATCCAAATGTTGCAAGAACTTACAACACTTTTGTCCTTATTCAAAATAATATGTATCAAGAGGTCAAGGGAACTATTGACCGAATTTGGTCTACATACCAAAATGTGCCTAGTCCAAGAGTCCAGAAGCTGAGCAGGATCTTGATTGAAGAGTGACCCAATGTCACAAGGAGAAGATAGACCTCAAGTGGAGATCATATAGCTTTAGAAAATATTTTTAAACACTTTAATCAAGCTTAAAGTGTGATCTAATTGATATTTAAGGGACATGTCTACAATTGTAGTTGAAGGGTCTAAACAGGTTTCATGTTGTCCAAAGCATTCAAAAGCATGAACCAGGTTACACAATCCTTATAAGACCATCAGAGTCTTGAATTATTGAGAAAAAATGAAATTATTCATTTAATAAATGTACCTAAAGATCTATCATGAGATAAAAGGTATCAACACCATAAATTCCCTTGTGTAAAGAACATGCTCTATAAATTTCATGTCTACACGAGCTTTCTATCTCAAGATCTAAGTGTTTAAAGATAGGCTTACAGAATGAGACGTTTATGTGAGTGTCAAGTTTGAGATACATAAATCAACTATTTATATTTAAAATTTTGCTAAAAGTTTTAAATTTGATCAATATCTAATGTTCTGTGTGGGCTCACATGCTGACAAGCAAGATCTAATGGTTTTTTATGGGGTTAAACAAGTCAAAAAATTCCTAGGTTAAACCCTTTAAAGAGATACAAGTTAGATGAGATCTAATGGTGTGGATTCACTGAGAAGAGATCCAATGGTAGAAGGTATTTTATAAGAAGGTGTTTTTGATATAGATCAATGATTACCATTCAATCATACCAATGATCTAATGGTGTATGGTGACTGATACGAAGGTGGGTCCAAGAAAATCTAATGGTGCAAATTAGTTCATACATTTAGATCTATAGTGCAAGTTGAAATTCAAAGAGTCAGAGGATATAGATCAATGGGCCACATTCATTCATATAGTTTGATCCTATGTTGTGTAGGATGTCAAAAATTTAAGATCTGACAATAAAATATTGTGAAACCAAAAGGAACAAAGATAATTTGACACAATGCAAATGGTCTGAGTTGGCAATCAACAACCAATAAATAAAGGGAAAATCTGAAGAGCTTCCAGTGAAGGTTTATGAACTATTTTTCAACCCAATTGAATAAAATATTAAGGACCTATATCACCATTAGATCTTAGACAATAACAGACATAGTCATATAGGCAAGATGGTTAAGAAGAAGGCTCCCTCACCATTAAAGTTTAAATAAGACCTCTAGTCAATAATTTGGAACCTATTGACCCTATTGTAGGGTCGTCCCATCAACATGTTCATTATATTTATATGGAGGATCTTTGTATACAATAAATTCTCATCTCTCACAGGTTTTAGATATAGAATGGGTCTCTTAGGGTCTAATACAAAGATTGAAGATGGACTAGTGATTATGAAGCAAGATCAAGTAGTTTGTAGGTTTCCATGTATATTGTGGCTATGTGAAAACCAATAATTAGATTGGTTTTAATTTATAATGGACCTATCTTTAATATTGGATCAAATACAAATGTAAATGTGACCATGGAGAGGTATCTCACCTATCATTAGGGTCACATTTTTAATAAGCAAGTACTTATGGCCACCCAAAATAGATGTGGCATAATTCTATCAATTCCAAGACATGGTCCTCATAAGTGGATCAAATAGATAATGCATGGGTTTATAATAAGGAGACACAAATAATAGATAAGGACAATGGGCATTAAATTATTTTATAGAATTTGTTCTTTATTCATAAGGTTATGAGTCAACATCCTTGAACTAGTGCTAATACATCACAATTTCCTCTCTCTCTTTATTTTTTCTATATATGTTCCATCTTCTATCACTTTTTGACACTTTGGAGGTTTTAGAAAGAAGTATCTGAATTTTTTTTATATAAATAGACTCTTATGCTTTGACTTGATTAGGCTATGCCAAAATTTTCATTGTAATACCTTCTGATGCAACAAAGACTGAATTCCATCATTTTGCAAGCTAGATTGAAATGTGTTCTATGAACTCATGTACAATGGTTAAGTGAATGTATTTTTTCCTTGTTTATGTCTATGTTTTATCACCTTCATGAAGTGATTTGTAGTTCTCATAGGTCACTCTAAGTGTAATTTACAATTTATTATTTATCTTAGAAGTGGATATCTTCCATCTCATGCTAGTTTGATAGTTGGTTAATGCCTTATTGTGAAATAATTATGGGGGATTGATCTTCTTTGGTTTTGAAAGTGTCTTATAGTGTGTCTTAGGAAAAGTATAAGTGTTCTAATTACTAGTGCATCACCCCATTTACCTGATTTCATATATTTTTATTATTTCATCTCCCCTTTCCAAAGTAATTGTTAGTTTAGGTCTAGTTTAGGTGATAGATATAAAAGGAAGCCAACCTTCTTTGGAGGTTTGACCCAAATTTAGGATACCTATAGCCTAGGGTCATTTCCATGTTGGACTAGATTTTAGTAGGAAGATATGAATAATCTCCTTACTTAGCTAGGGTAAAATATAGGAGACCAATAGTTCTGGCATGCTTAATGGGATAGAGTTTCCTTGGCATAATAAAAATTTGAAGCTGAGAAGAAGAAATTGTAGTAGAAAGGCACATTCACCATCATTAGAATCTGAAGATCCTCTAAGTTACAAAGTTCATAGTATCATCCATACATTGTTTTAATGCAAAAGGTTACTACAAGATCATCAAGTAAAGGTACTCCTTTTGAACACATTGAATTGCCCTCTACTTCTTATTAAAAAATAATTCAATAGGACAAGTCATTTTCCTCAAAATAAGTATTCATAGCATAGTTATCCTATTGTTTTAATCCAATCTATTGTCCCCACTACCTAGATCCCCATTACCCAAATTGTTATAAAGAAACAATTTTTTGTTCCATTAAATAAGGGTAGTCCCCTGAATTTGGCCCAATATGGTAGCATCCCTATGTCTTCCCTAAAGAGTATCCCTTTCTTCTCAAGATAATGGGATAAAACTACTTCTATTGAGCATATCCAAGATGCTACCAACCTATGTTTTATTCATAATATTGTTCAAGATAATGTGGCTATCATATTTCTATATGGTTCCTTCAAAGGAAAAGCATTGCAATTGTATAGGAATTTTCCTTTGACCTTCATTGCTACTTAAGATGAGTTAGGTAAAACCTAAGTCAAATAGTTTTAAGATAAATCTGATCATTTATCATTAGTTGAACAACTAAATACCATATAAATGTACCCCATGATTTCATGTCTGATTTTAACCTTAGATTCTAAAAGACATTTACTAGGATCCCTTCATTGGTTAGACCATCTCCAAAGTATGCATTTTTGTACTATCTTAAGGCCCTTAATTCTGATATAAGTATCATGATACAGTCTATGGGTGGTAATACCTTACCAAATGCCTATGAATTTGCAATAAGAGTAGAAAATAACTTGATACAAGTTGGTAAGCTTGCTTCAAGGCCTCTAATGCCTATATTCATATAATTTCAGCCTATTCCTCCCCCTTAAGTTCCTTAAATCCCATATATAGCTCCCATTCAATATCTTAAAGCATAATTTGTAACCCCTTCTAATAAATCTAGTGAGATCAGAGATCTGAAAATCATATTAAAATATTTTATAAATGAGATTGTTCAACTCAAAGACAATAGTACCAAAGTAGGCCTTATCAATAGAAAAACCAGAACACTTATTAGTCCTTCAATAATCAAAGACCTCCTTATCAAGGTTTCAAAGACAATAAGCAACCTTATCAAAACCAAAGATGCATAACCCAAACAAATCCATATGTAGCCCTTGATCTTAATGTACCTTTAAATTAAAAAATTATTTTTCCTTAAAACAACTTGATGCAAGATTGAAGTTGGTATCCATTTAATCAAAATGACACTCAAAACCAAGCCTTAATATCACAAGATATTGCTATGACACAAGAAGAGTTATCTCTTCAAAGTGGTCAATACCAAGAGATAAATATGGAATCTTACATAGAGGCTCAACAAGTTATAGGGCAGCCTGATGCCATTAATGTTAATTGGCAATTGGATGATCATATTACATTCAATCAAGTTAGTGAAACTAGCAATGCAAATGGCCAAGTTGTAACTTTGACTAGAACTAAAAGAAGAGAAATTGAGTAATCTCAAGATGTGAGTATTGCTTCTAGTGTTTATAATTTTGTTTTCAAGAGTGTGAAGGATCAACCTATTGCACCTATAACATATAATAAACAAAATGCATAGGTATGGAAGGTTCCCCAAATACCTCTAATTAGAGAATAATCAGTGTATCAAAAGTTGTAGCTAAAGACTAGTGGAGCCTCATTGAGCATAATAGATAAAATGAATAAATCATATTTTATCATTAACATGTGGGATTAAATTTATATTCTAAGGCAAAAATACATGCTTTTTCAATAATTTTCAGCTCTCAAAGTGTCTAAAGAACCAGTTGAGAAACAAGGAGCTATCTTGGCCAATTTAGACCAGCTTACCAAGTAACTTGATCAACAGGTACATAACATGACAAAGGTGGACAAAAAAATGTCAAATTAATAAAAACTCCTCCCTTTTATCTCTCTTTAATAGTTGGTGACTTCTTAGTCCATAATTATATGGTAGATAGTGGAGCTAGTAGCACTATCATGCCCAAGTAAATTATAGACAAGCTTGGTCTTATATATGAACCAAATACCAAAGGGGTATTAAAATTAGATGGGTAACCAAAAAGGACAATAGGAATAATAAAGGACCTAAATTTTAAATTACAAGATTTCCCCAATGTTACCATTTAGTAAGATGTAGTTGTAGTGGACTTGCCTCCTTGCTTTATCAAGTGTCTGTCGAGAGACTTTACTTTAAAGATTGGAGGATATTTGGAAGTTGATTGGAAATATTTGATGTTTAGAACTAGGTATGGTAATAAGGTAATAATAAATTCTAAACCTATTTCAATATTTCATTTAAAGCCATATATTCTAAGTATGGTGAACAATAATTATGTTATCTCATATAAGGTACTAAAAAATAGTGAGGTGGAAACTAAATCACATCTATATGGAGTTTCAAATATTTTATTTGATGAGTGGGAATATAATTTTAATGAGAATGATCCATATAATTTAATTTTAATAATAAGGAACTGGTATCTATTTCCTTCATGAAAATGATACACCAATTCTAGCTTTGATGAAAGATGATCAGCCTAGTGATGGCCCGTGGCAACTATATTTCGATGGATCCAAGAATAAACATGGAACTAAGGTTAGAATGATGTTAATTTATCCAAAAAATAAAATTTATTTCTCTTCTCTCAAGTTTAAATTTGGTTTTTCAAATAATTTTCCTAAATATGAAGCACTAGTGTATGGTTTGCAATAAGCAAGAAAGATGAAGGTCAGTACCTTACAAGTCTTTGGTGATAGTGAACCAGTAGTTCACCAAGTAAGAGGACTTAATGTATGAAATAACCCACTATTTAGGTCCTATAATCATATATTTTGGAACTTACTTGAAGACTTTTAGGCTTTCAATATTTGTGTCATATCAAGAAATAAGAACAAACATGCAAACAGGTTGGCTGCCATTGGGTCACAATTTAGTATCCCAGATGACATAAAGAATGAAAAGGGTTAATCACACATCAAGGTGATTTTCAAGCCTTATGTCATATAAAACCATGACAATTGGAAATTATTTGAATATGATATTCAAATTGTTAAGTTCTTATATGAGGAAGCTGAATTCTCCTCAAGGAACAAAGATAAGCACTTATAGTAGTACGGTGACCAAATTGTGCAATTGAAGACAAATAAGTTGCCTAAAGGATTGGTCACCCTTGAAAACATATTTAATAGAGATGATGAATTTATAAAATAAAATTTTTCTTTATCAACCAAGGAATAACATTATATAAATGTGGATATTTCAATTGGTAAGAGCTTAAAGTTGGGCAAAGTTTTCACATCTTCAAAGAAGGAAATTTTTTTGAGTTATGATCAAGTTTTGTAGATGTCTTTACATGGAATTAAAGTGATCTCAAGGGATTTTATCCAAGTATATCTCAACATACCATTGAGTTTGTAATGTCCCTTACTTAGGGGCTCTCTTATCTGCACAAAAAACCCTGATACCAAAGACCAAAGCTCTGATATATAGCAATAACAGCTCTGATACCACTGTAATGTCCCTTACTTAGGGACTCTTTTTGTCTCTACACAACTCTGATATATAGCAATAACAGCTCTGATGCCACTGTAATATCCCCTTCTAAACAGGAAATATAGCAACATAAAAAATCTGAACCAAGATATAATCGCTGTTGAATAAATTTAGAAAGATCACAATAATATAGTCTTTTAATAACAAATTATAGATTGTATCACTTGTCCTTGTAAATTATTACAATTGCAGTCCTCTAATATGCATATAAATATGAAATACAGTCTTGAAAACCATGGCTTTGAAAATCTGGAAGTGCAAATTGAGTTCTAGAAAGTCTCGGCCCTTTTGTGTCGACACACAGTCGCCGTCGTCGGTCGATATCTCACCGATGTCGGTCTCTGCCGGTCGGATTTCTACCGACGTCGGTCTTCAGTCGACCGATGTCGGTCACTGAAACCCTCTGTCTGCCGATGTCGGTTCCTGCACTGATCTGTACGAACCCGTACAGATTCTGTACGGCTGCAAATTAAGCACCACTTCCCTATTTTCAACCCCTGATCTGAAATATATGTCTCTAGCACAGTAGATCTCTAGCTGTATAATTTATTGAATCAAAACATAAAGCAATAAATACCTGGAATATCTGTGATAACTTCTGTGTGAAGTTATCTCTCAAACCTGAAATTTTGTGATAACTTCTGGATGAAGCTATCTCTCACTTTGGCAATAGATCAGCTGATATTCCATAGCCTCTTAATTGCACACACTGAAGAGGGAACATTCTCTAATGCAAATGGAATCCTTGAACCCTAGGCTCAGTCTTCACAGAAGAAATTCTCAAAATCAATATCAATATTCAATAGCATAATCCATAATGGCCTCCATGTGAAACCCTTATACCCTCAAAAGATATGCTTACCCTAATTAGGGTTTTCTTAAATTAGCATTAGGGTTTCTAATTTAAAATTAGAGCAAATAATTAATTATTAATGAGACCAAATAATTAATATTTGATTAAATCAATCAAATATTAATATCTCCCTCAATATACGTCAGATCCTCAAACCGATCGAAGCAGGTGAATCAGGGAGTGATTCTACACATGACCATACCAAAATAAAGGTGCTCCACTGCATATCAAATATCCCTAAAAAGTAGGAGCTCAGGCTCAATGCATCTGAAATACCCTGAATGAAAACCAAATGTAGAAATTCTGTGAATCAAAGTCAAGCCAAGCTCCATTATGACCCTCTATCCATCATATTAGCCTACGAAGGTCACATAATAAGCTAATCATCAAGCCTGTCAATGTCCACGAAAAAGGGGACATGACAATCCGCCCCTCCGGAAATTGCTTGTCCCCAAGCAATCTCGGAACAATGAACTACTCGATCCACCTGGATCCCAAATGTAGTTATGCTCTGCACTGCTGTGAATTAATGCAAGTACCTGTAACATCAACAGAAGTAGAACAAAGAGGAACCCATAATCAAATTGGTGAACACAACTCAACCAATCTCTAAAATCACAACTGCCCTGGATGTGTCGATACTGTAGATTGTGTACTTGGCAACTGCAAATCCCATCTACAAAAGATGGTGTTAATCCATCCCATAACTGATCCCTCTGTAATGGTGGCACAACCAACTGTACCATACTATCAAATGTGTGAGAAGAATCAATATGGAGACTCGACTCCACTGGTATCCCAAACTCCTTAGAATCAGGTACTCCCAAGTCCTGAATATGTGTGTGAGCCTCAACCACATGCTCCTCATAAGCAGCTATAGCAACATACTCATCATCCACACTCAGTGTACTAACATCTGAGTACACCTCCACACTCTGAATGCAAGCATCAGACTCATCCTCACTGTCTAACTCCTGAGATAGACTCACCTTAAGACAAAGCTCATCCACAACATCCTCAACTACTCCTGCCTGTGAAGATAATGCAGATAAATCATTACCTGAAGATGTGTTAATATCTCCCTGTACTGGATCAGCATGACTGTCAAACTCATCATGCAAGTGGCTACATGTCATAGGGAAAGCACTACGATCCTTGGGCCTATTAATTAGATTCTTTAACCACATACAAGCTCTAGGTGAGACATTTCTCCCTTTTGTCCAGACATACCATAAATCTTCTGCCAAGAGTTTGGAAATTTTATCCTCCTCCTCAAACAAGATTGTGAACATAATAGAGTGCATTGATGCCAATATATTGCTAGAATGAAACTCATCTAAAATATTCCAAAATATTTTAAACATCATGCAAATTTCACCAATACAACCTACTAACATCATAACATTTTCAAATCCATACCTTGCAAATGTTTCAAGTAATCTTGCCCTCCTTGAGAAATGAGGGTCTCTAATGTTATCCAACTTTTCGAAGCTTTTTACCATGGCATAAAGTACCTCTCTCATAATCTGATCATCATGAAAATCAAAGCCAGCTATGATCCTCATCATTTCACTAATGCAAGAGAGAGCTGCAAGTCTTACCACCTCATCATGATGTCTCAATAATCGAGGCTTCACCAACGAATCAAATGCTGGAAATAATGTTGTTTACATCTCATAAGTATTTGAATGCTCAACCTTGCCTAAATAAGTGTCCAACTCCTCCAAAATTTTTAGAGTGTCATCTGCTTGCTGAAATGGATGATCTAATTTCTTCTTTGCATTGTGCATGCTCTCTTCCAAATCTTTGACCCCTCTTAGAGCCATACTGATAATCGAATTGAACCTGGAACTACCCAACACGATGGCAAGACATTAGTTCTGATGTGCCCAACAGGATGGCAGGAATTTAGCTCTGATACCACTGTAATGTCCCTT
The DNA here is from genome assembly GCA_037957365.1 of Torreya grandis. Taxonomy (NCBI): domain Eukaryota; kingdom Viridiplantae; phylum Streptophyta; class Pinopsida; order Cupressales; family Taxaceae; genus Torreya; species Torreya grandis. The sequence goes on along the minus strand of JARHVA010008005.1, from coordinate 347,965 downwards.
ACTTAGGAGCTCTCTTATCTGCACAAAAAACCCTGATACCAAAGACCAAAGCTCTGATATATAGCAATAACAGCTCTGATACCACTGTAATGTCCCTTACTTAGGGCCTCTTTTTGTCTCTACACAACTCTGATATATAGCAATAACAGCTCTGATACCACTGTAATATCCCCTTCCAAACAGGAAATATAGCAACACAAAAAATCTGAACCAAGATATAATCGCTGTTGAATAAATTCAGAAAGATCACAATAATATAGTCTTTTAATAACAAATTACAGATTGTATCACTTGTCCTTGTAAATTATTACAATTGCAGTCCTCTAATATGCATATAAATATGAAATACAGTCTTGAAAACCCTGGCTTTGAAAATTTGGAAGTGCAAATTGAGTTCTGGAAAGTCTCGACCCTTCTGTGTCGACACACAGTCGCCGTCGTCGGTCGATATCTCACCGACGTCGGTCTCTGCCGGTCGGATTTCTGCCGACGTCGGTCTTCAGTCGACCGATGTCGGTCACTGAAACCCTCTGTCTGCCGATGTCGGTTCCTGCACTGATCTGTACGAACCCATACAAATTTTGTACGGCCACAAATTAAGCACCACTTCCCTGTTTTCAACCCCTGATCTGAAATATATGTCTCTAGCACAGTAGATCTCTAGCTGTATAATTTATTGAATCAAAACATAAAGCAATAAATACCTGGAATATCTGTGATAACTTCTGTGTGAAGTTATCTCTCAAACCTAAAATTCTGTGATAACTTCTGGATGAAGCTATCTCTCACTTTGGCAATAGATCAGCTGATATTCCACAGCCTCTTAATTGCACACACTGAAGAGGGAACGTTCTCCAATGCAAATGGAATCCTTGAACCCTAGGCTCAGTCTTCACAGAAGAAATTCTCAAAATCAATATCAATATTCAATAGCATAATCCATAATGGCCTCCATGTGAAACCCTTATACCCTCAAAAGATATGCTTACCCTAATTAGGGTTTTCTTAAATTAGCATTAGGGTTTCTAATTTAAAATTAGAGCAAATAATTAATTATTAATGAGACCAAATAATTAATATTTGATTAAATCAATCAAATATTAATATCTCCCTCAATATACGTCAGATCCTCAAACCGATCGAAGCAGGTGAATCAGGGAGTGATTCTGCACATGACCATACCAAAATAAAGGTGCTCCACTGCATATCAAATATCCCTAAAAATTAGGAGCTCAGGCTCAATGCATCTGAAATACCCTGAATGAAAACCAAATGTAGAAATTCTGTGAATCAAAGTCAAGCCAAGCTCCATTATGACCCTCTATCCATCATATTAGCCTACGAAGGTCACATAATAAGCTAATCATCAAGCCTGTCAATGTCCACGAAAAAGGGGACATGACAATCCGCCCCTCCAAAAATTGCTTGTCCCCAAGCAATCTCGGAACAATGAACTACTCGATCCACCTGGATCCCAAATGTAGTTATGCTCTGCACTGCTGTGAATTAATGAAAGTACCTGTAACATCAACAGAAGTAGAACAAAGAGGAACCCATAATCAAATTGGCGAACACAACTCAACCAATCTCTGAAATCACAACTGCCCTGGATGTGTCGATACTGTAGATTGTGTACTTGGCAACTGCAAATCCCATCTACAAAAGATGGTGTTAATCCATCCCATAATTGATCCCTCTGTAATGGTGGCACAACCAACTGTACCATACTATCAAATGTGTGAGAAGAATCAATATGGAGACTCGACTCCACTGGTATCCCAAACTCCTCAGAATCAGGTACTCCCAAGTCCTGAATATGTGTGTGAGCCTCAACCACATGCTCCTCATAAGCAGCTATAGCAACATACTCATCATCCACACTCAGTGTACTAACATCTGAGTACACCTCCACACTCTGAATGCAAGCATCAGACTCATCCTCACTGTCTAACTCCTGAGATAGACTCACCTTAAGACAAAGCTCATCCACAACATCCTCAACTACTCCTGCCTGTGAAGATAATGCAGATAAATCATTACCTGAAGATGTGTTAATATCTCCCTGTACTGGATCAGCATGACTGTCAAACTCATCATGCAAGTGGCTACATGTCATAGGGAAAGCACTACGATCCTTGGGCCTATTAATTAGATTCTTTAACCACATACAAGCTCTAGGTGAGACATTTCTCCCTTTTGTCCAGACATACCATAAATCTTCTGCCAAGAGTTTGGAAATTTTATCCTCCTCCTCAAACAAGATTGTGAACATAATAGAGTGCATTGATGCCAATATATTGCTAGAATGAAACTCATCTAAAATATTCCAAAATATTTTAAACATCATGCGAATTTCACCAATACAACCTACTAACATCATAACGTTTTCAAATCCATACCTTGCAAATGTTTCAAGTAATCTTGCCCTCCTTGAGAAATGAGGGTCTCTAATGTTATCCAACTTTTCGAAGCTTTTTACCATGGCATAAAGTACCTCTCTCATAATCTGATCATCATGAAAATCAAAGCCAGCTATGATCCTCATCATTTCACTAATGCAAGAGAGAGCTGCAAGTCTTACCACCTCATCATGATGTCTCAATAATCAGGGCTTCACCAACGAATCAAATGCTAGAAATAACGTTGTTTGCATCTCATAAGTATTTGAATGCTCAACCTTGCCTAAATAAGTGTCCAACTCCTCCAAAAATTTTAGAGTGTCATCTGCTTGCTGAAATGGATGATCTAATTTCTTCTTTGCATTGTGCATGCTCTCTTCCAAATCTTTGACCCCTCTTAGAGCCATACTGATAATCGAATTGAACCTGGAACTACCCAACACGATGGCAAGACATTAGTTCTGATGTGCCCAACAGGATGGCAGGAATTTAGCTCTGATACCACTGTAATGTCCCTTACTTAGGGGCTCTCTTATCTGCACAAAAAACCCTGATACCAAAGACCAAAGCTCTGATATATAGCAATAACAGCTCTGATACCACTGTAATGTCCCTTACTTAGGGCCTCTTTTTGTCTCTACACAACTCTAATATATAGCAATAACAGCTCTGATACCATTGTAATATCCCCTTCCAAACAGGAAATATAGCAACACAAAAAATCTGAACCAAGATATAATCACTGTTGAATAAATTCAGAAAGATCACAATAATATAGTCTTTTAATAACAAATTACAGATTGTATCACTTGTCCTTGTAAATTATTACAATTGCAGTCCTCTAATATGCATATAAATATGAAATACAGTCTTGAAAACCCTGGCTTTGAAAATTTGGAAGTGCAAATTGAGTTCTGGAAAGTCTCGACCCTTCTGTGTCGACACACAGTCGCCGTCGTCGGTCGATATCTCACCGACGTCGGTCTCTGCCGGTCGGATTTCTGCCGACGTCGGTCTTCAGTCGACCGATGTCGGTCACTGAAACCCTCTGTCTGCCGATGTCGGTTCCTGCACTGATCTGTACGAACCCGTACAAATTTTGTACGGCCACAAATTAAGCACCACTTCCCTGTTTTCAACCCCTGATCTGAAATATATGTCTCTAGCACAGTAGATCTCTAGCTGTATAATTTATTGAATCAAAACATAAAGCAATAAATACCTGGAATATCTGTGATAACTTCTGTGTGAAGTTATCTCTCAAACCTAAAATTCTGTGATAACTTCTGGATGAAGCTATCTCTCACTTTGGCAATAGATCAGCTGATATTCCACAGCCTCTTAATTGCACACACTGAAGAGGGAACGTTCTCCAATGCAAATGGAATCCTTGAACCCTAGGCTCAGTCTTCACAGAAGAAATTCTCAAAATCAATATCAATATTCAATAGCATAATCCATAATGGCCTCCATGTGAAACCCTTATACCCTCAAAAGATATTCTTACCCTAATTAGGGTTTTCTTAAATTAGCATTAGGGTTTCTAATTTAAAATTAGAGCAAATAATTAATTATTAATGAGACCAAATAATTAATATTTGATTAAATCAATCAAATATTAATATCTCCCTCAATATACGTCAGATCCTCAAACCGATCGAAGCAGGTGAATCAGGGAGTGATTCTGCACATGACCATACCAAAATAAAGGTGCTCCACTGCATATCAAATATCCCTAAAAAGTAGGAGCTCAGGCTCAATGCATCTGAAATACCCTGAATGAAAACCAAATGTAGAAATTATGTGAATCAAAGTCAAGCCAAGCTCCATTATGACCCTCTATCCATCATATTAGCCTACGAAGGTCACATAATAAGCTAATCATCAAGCCTGTCAATGTCCACGAAAAAGGGGACATGACAGAGTTAGATGATGAAACTAGGCTAGAGAGACAAAGACAAAGGCCTATTAATGCAAAGATTGAACCTTTAATGAGAGATCAACGACATAAGCTCATTGAGTCAGCTATAATATTTCTAATTAATCACTCAACTTGGGTGGTAAACCTTATTGTAGCATGGAAAAACAATGGTGAAATAAGAATATGTGTTGAATTTCATGACTTAAACAAGGCCTCTCTTAAAGACCACTATACATTGCCATTAATGAAGTAAATTTTATAGTTAGTTGTAGGTTTAGAAAGGTTATCTTTGTTGGATGGATATAATGGTTATAACTAGATTTGGTCAAAGAAGAAGACCAGTTTAAAATAGCCTTCACCATAAAGTGGGGGACATTTACATATATAAATATGCCTTTTGGTTTATCCAATGCTAGAACAACTTCTTGGAAAGCTATGGAAATTGAATTTCAAGGTCTCCTCAATAGATTCATACTTTTTTATCTAGATGACATAGAAATGTTCTCTAAGAGTGAAGATGAGCATATGATTCACCTTAGACAAGTGTTTAAAATGTGTAGGCAATTTGGGGTGTCTTTTAATCCCAAAAAGTGTGTCTTCCTTGTTCATGAAGGTAGGCTTCTTGGATGTGTGATTTTAAAATAAGGTATAAGCATAGAACCTGATAGAATAGACTCAATCCTTACAGTTTCCTTGCCTAAACACAAGAAAGCCTTGAAAATATTTTTAGTAAAGATCAATTTCATAAGAATATATATTTTAGAGTTTACTACTTTATCAATGCCACTCACAAACATGCTAAATAAGGGTCAGAGTTTCAACTAGTTCAAAGGAGTAAGAAGTTTTGAAGAAATCAAGAAAGCTATAGCCAGTGCTCCTACACTTCTGAACCTTGATTTCACAAAGGATTTATTCCTATACACCTATGATAATATTGACACTATTTTAGGTATTCCCATGCATCAAAATTAAGAGACTTTAGAGCAGCCAATATCATTCTTCGGTCAAATCTTAGAAGAATACGAAACAAGGTAATCTTTTGTTGAGAAGCATGTACTTTCAATTATAAGGTCTCTTAAGAAGTTTAGATACTTTTTGTCCAATAATAAGATACATAAGATGGTTTCAGATCCAAGTTTCAAGGATTTTCTCTTGAATAAAGATATAAATGACAAAATAACTAGTTGGATAACCAAATTCATGGAATATGATATAGATATTAAGGTCACAAAGATAATTAGAGGCAAATGTCTTTATGAGCATCTAGCCCAAGACTTACAAGAGGCTAATGGGGTGGTTATAGTGCCAAATCATGAATAAGTTGTAAATTATCACACCTCATCTTCTAGCTAGTTCCAAGACATGGTAAAGTATCTTTATGATGGTTTTTACCCTTCTCATCTAACCTCTTCAAAAAGGAGATATTTTAGATTACAGTCAATTCCTTTTCTTATTGTTGATAATGTGTTATTTAAAAGGGATATCAATGGCATGTTTCTAAGGTACATAGATCTAGGTCAAAAAAAGATACTACTCAAATAATTCCATGATGGGCATGGTGGAGGTCATTATTCAACAAGTATCATATCCTACAAGATCATGAGAGGTGGGTATTATTGGTCAAGTATATTTGGTGATTGTCATGTATGGATTAATAAATTCATACAATGTGCTATGTTTGTTTGGAAAGTTAAGATTTCAACCTTACCTCTCTAACCAATTTTATTGAATCAACCATTTGTCTAATAGGGATTGGACATTATTGGTATCATTAACCCCTATTCAAGATTAGGACACAATTGGATCATAACTGCCATAGATTATTTTACTAGATGGATAGAAGCAATGGCATTGAAAGAAGCTAATGAAACTAATGTTCTAAACTTATATGAAGGTTTTATTACTAAATTTGGAGTCCCTTAAACCATTATTTATGACAATGCTATGGCTTTTTTGGGGTCTAAAATCAGCTAGAGGGCAGTTTAACATAGTGTTTTTCTTAGTACCTCATCAAACTATTACCCATAAGGAAATGGCCTTATTGATTCTACTAATAAGATTTTGTTTAAGATAATTATGAGGATAATTGAAGATAATCAAAGGTCATGGCATTTCAAATTGAATTCAGCTCTGGGTTAATAGGATCACCTATAAAAGTTCAATAGACATTTCTCCATACAAGCTAGTATATGGTAAGGAATAAAGAATACCTATTTCTCTTGAATTCCCTACTTTGGAACTAATGCATCAAATTGAGTTTTTGGATAATGAGCCAATGGAAATAAGATATTATAATCTCATGGAGATATAAAAGATAAGGCATCAATCCATGTTGGCCATAGAAGCTCATCAAGTAATGATAAAGAGATCATTTAACAAAGGAAAATTTTCAAGAAGTTTCCAAGAAAGAGATTTTGTCCTCAAGTGGGATGAGGATAGAGTTAAACCAAGAAGGCACATAAAATTTTATTCTCTATAGAGTGGTCCATACATAGTCTCTAGCTGCAAATCTCATAATTCTTTTTAACTCACAAAGTGGATGGTGAAGAGCTTCCTATCCTAGTCAATAAGATACATATAAAACATTGTTATTGAGAAAGCTAAGTCCCCTGTACATAGTTAGCTGAATTTTATTTTATATAAGTGTTTTTATAACACATTAGCATATTTTTATTTTGTCCCAAATAAGTGATTTATTGCACATTTGTTTGATAGGTTAATTACCTTGCTTTATTAGGTTAGTTTCCTTTTCAAGTTTGTTTCTTTCCCTGTTTGTTGGAATTATTTGTTTTTTACAAGTCAAAAAGATATATTGTAGTTATGTAATTGTTTGATAGGTTAATTACCTTTCTTTATTAGGTTAGTTTCCTTTTCAAGTTTGTTTCTTTCCCTATTTGTTGGAATTCTTTGTTTTTTACAAGTCAAAAAGATATATTGCAGTTATGTAAATAGTTCATGCATCATTTAAATTATCTAAGAGTCATATAGATGGTCTGATTTCTCAAGAATAGTAGGCATGCTCCCCAACCAATAGCCAAAGATATTAACCAAATTTGGGTTACATACCAAAATGTGCCTAGTTCAAGAATCTAAAAGTTGAGCAAGATCCTAATTAAAGAGTGAACCAATGTCATGAGGAGTAAATAGAACTCAATTGGATATCACATATATTTTTCAAATCTTTTGAAACACTTTAAGCAAGCTTAAAGTGTGATCTAATTGATCTTCAAGGGACATGTCTAAAATTGTAGGTGAAGGATCCAAGCATGTTTCATGGTGTCCAAAGCATTTAGGAGCATGAAATAGGTTTAAAAAGACTTATAATATCATCATAGCATTGAAATATTGAGAAAAATATGGAGTGTGCAAGTTTAAAGAACCAGATCATCGTTAGGATGTCATCCAAAAAGGAACAAACCAGTTCACTTATGCATTTAACAAATACACCTTAGGAACTTTCATAAGACAAAAGTTATTAGATCCATGAATTAATTTGTGACAATAACATACTCTATAAATTTCATGTCCGTATGATATTTTTATCTCAATATCTAAGTGCTCAAAGATATGCTTGCATAATAAGACATCTACATGAGTGTCAAGTTTAAGATCCATAAAGTAACCATTTATATTCAAAAGGTACTTAAGAGGTTTTAATTTGATCAAAATATAATGATCCACATGATCTCATATGATGACAATCAAGATCCAATGGTTCACACTAGTGTCAAACAATTCAAAATGTCCCTAGGTTAAGTCTTTTAAAAAGCTACAAGTTGGATGAGATCTAACAGTGCAGATTCACCAAGCAAAGATCTAGCAATACCAGGTGACTAACAAGAAGGTGGGTCTAATCTAGATCAATGATCAAAATTTAATCATACCAATGATCTAATGGTGAATGGTTACTGATAGGAAGGTGGGTTTAGGCAAATCTAATGATGTGAATTCTTTCATACATTTAGATTGATGATGCAAGTTGAAAGTCAAGGAGTTAGAGGATATAGATAAAGGGGATGTGTTCATTCATATAATTTGAACCTACAATGTGTAAGAGGTTAAAAAATCAAGATCTAATAATAGAATCCTACATGACCAATAGTAATAAAGATAGGTTGACATAATACAAATGGTCCAAGTTGGCAATCAATAACCAATGAGCTAAAGGTAAATCCAAAGAGCTCCTATTGAAGGTTGATGAATCAATTTTTGACCTAGGAAAACAAATTATTAAGGAAATATATTTCCATTATATATTATAAAATTAAATACATAGTCATATGATAAAGATGGTTAAGAACAAGGCTCCATTACATTTAAGTTTAAACAGGACCTCTAGTCGATAATTTGGAACCTATCGACCCTGTTGCAAGGTCATCCCATCAACATGTTCATTGATTTTAGATGGAGTATCCTTGTAGAGACAATAGATTATTATCTCTCATAAGTTTCATATTTATAATAGGTCTCTTATGGTCTAATATAGAGATCAAAGATGCACTAGTGATTTTGAATCAAGATCAAGTAGTTTGCAAGTTTTCATTGATATTGTGACTATGTAAAAACCAATAATTGGATTGGTTTTCATTTATAATGGACATTTTTTCAATATTGGATGAAATAAAAACATAAATGTGATAATGGAGATGTATCTCACCTATCATCAAGGTCAAATTTTAAATAATTAGGTACCTATGGCCACCTAAAGTAGATGTGGCATAATTCTATTAATTCTAAGACATGGTCCTCATCAATAGATCAAATAGACAATGGCATGGGTTTCTAAAATGGAGACCTAGAAGATATATATTGATAATAGGCATTAAATTATTTTATATAATTTGTTTCTTATTGATAAGATCATGAGTCAACATCCTTGAACTAGTGATAATACATAATAGTTCCCTCTCTCTCTTTCCTTTTTCTATATATGTTCCATCTTCTACCAATTTTTGACACTTTAGAAATTTTAGAAAGAAATCTATAACATTTTTTATATAACTAGACTCTTATGCTTTGACTTTCTTAGGCTATGCCAAAATTTACATTGTAACACCTTTTGATGCAATAAATATTGAATTCCATCATTTTTAAAGCTATATTGAAGTGTTTTCTATGAACTCATGTACTATGGTTAAGTGAATGTATTTTCCTTGTACATGTATAAGTTTTTTCACCTTCATGAAGTGCTTGGTAGTTCTCACAGGTCACTCTAAGTGTAATTTACATTGTATTGTTTATATTAGAAATGGATATCTACCCTCTCATGTTATTTTGATAGCTTGTCAATACCTTACTATGAAATACTTATGTGGGACTGATCTTATTTACTTTTGAATGTGTCTTAAAGTGTGTCTTGTGAGAAGTATATGTTTTCCAATTATTAGTGCATCACCCCATTTACATGCTTTCATATATTATTATTATTCTCTCTCTCATTTTCAAAGTAATTATTATTTTAGGTCTATTTTAGGTGATAGATCCAAAATGAATCCAGTCTTCTCTAGAGGTTTGATCGAACTGTAGGATATCCATAGCCTAAGGTCATTCCCATGTTGGACTAGATTTTACTAAGAATATCTAAACAATATCCTTACTCATCTAGGGTTAAATTTAGGACAACAAAAATAACCATGCCCTAGAATAAATATTTTGAGAAATCCATTGTCCTAAATACCAAATTCAAGCAAGCTTTCAATGATCAATGGTATCAAGCTACCAATTATGGGTATAATCAAGCTTATGGCTTACAACATAGAGGTGCCCATGATGAAAAAACTAGAGGAGCCTCAACAAGGTCAAATCCCTGATCAAGGACCAAGCAAATTGGGTGCTATAATGGTGAATTATGAATAATAAGAGTGTTATGAACTCAATTAAAAGGCTAGTTCTAACTAGGCATTTATTCTAGTGGCATCAAATACAAGATTTAAAATAAGTAACATGGATGGTAATCAAGAAGTAGTCAAAGATATTCCTACCATTACCCCTTAAATATCAAATCTAAATGAATTTGGTACTATTCGAAAGGTTTTAATAGCTATAAGGAATCAAAATTAGGGGAATGTCTTTATCCCTCAAAACTCACATACTCAAGGTGCAGTTGTGGCTACCAAAGCATAACCAAAGGTTGGTGGTTCACCCATCAAATTATAAAACAAATGAAAAGGTCTAATATGAGTGTGCCAATATGGGATATGCTATCCATGCCTATTCAAGTAGAATCTTTCATGAAGGGTTGTCAAGAATCAATGTTTCTGAGAAACCACTAGTTAAGGAGAATGTGGTTCTCACCAATGCAACCAAAGGACCTAGTGAAGGGCAACCAAGTAAGATGGTAAAACTTTCTACCTTCTAAATTTTAGTAATAATTGGTGACTCTTTAGTACATAATTACGTATTAGATAGTTGGCATAATACCTTAGTAATGTCAACATCCATAGCTGATTAGCTTGGTCTAAAATATGAGCCATAGTCTAAAGGAGCTCTACAACTTGATGGTTCTTCCACAAATCCATATGGTATCATCAGAGACCTTAAATTGACCTTACATGGAATTTAGAATAAGATATTGAACCAATGTATCTATTAAAGCTGAGCCCATTTCACAATTCCATATAGAGCCTTATAGGCCAAACTACATAAAACTCAATTGCACTATCCTAGATGAAGATGAACATATGGTTGGTCAATAATTAAACACTCAACCTGAGGAGATACTAAACATGTTCTTAGATGAACTATGGAATGACAAACATTTGGTTGCTCCCTTGGAAGGAGTTGAAGAGAGGGACATGGGTGTCTAGTACTTATATAAAGAGAATTAGTCCATGTCATCCCTCATTGGACCTAAAGATCTTAGTGGCTTATGAAAATTATTCTTTGATGGTTCAAGGAGAAAAAATGGAGTGGGTTTAGGTGAAATGTTGGTATCCCTATCAAATGACAACTATTTATCTTCTTACAGGTTCCAATTCATTTACTCTTGTAATGCAAAAGAATATGAGGGTCTTATCCATGGCCTTCAATGGGCTAATAAGAGAGGGATCAAACAATTATAAGTTTATGGGGATAGTAAAATGATAGTGCACCAATTTAGAGGCTAAAATATCACTAATAATCCTTTAATGAAGTCTTACAAACAAAGAGTGTGAGACCAAATTGAGGATTTTGAGGCTTTCAACATCATAACAGTACCAAGGAACCAAAATGGGATTACTGATAGGTTAGAAGTTATGGTAGTTCAATTTGATATCCCAAATGATTTAAAAGGGACTAAGTTGAATCCACATGTCAAAGTGGTGGTAAGACCATTAGTGAAAAAAAATGAAGCTCACTGGCATGTCTTTGAGAATGATAAGCAAATTGCTTTTTTCTTGTAGCAAGAAATAGAGTTATCCTCCATAAAATAGGAAAAGTTTCAACATCAGTATGAGGATAAAATTGTTCAGTTAAGATCTAACAATCTTCCTAAAGGTATTTTCACCCTTGAAGGTATTTTTCATGAAGGATATCATATGAGAAAATAGAAGGTAGTGATGTCAACAAGTGAAGGGAACTATGAAAGATTCCTTATCTTCAAGGATAAGATCCTCAAGCTTGGGAAGGTAAGCACTAAAACTGAGAGGCATGCTTTCATAAAACTTTGTAAAGAATATGTAGACATATTTGCATAGGATTATAGTGGCCTAAGAGGCTTTGATCCCAAGCTAACCCAACACATTATATAACTAGAGGTTAATGTCAAGCTTTTCAGGAAAAAGCAGAGACATATACACCCCAAAATAGAAGATCTTATGAGTAAAAAATTGACCAAAATAATTGAATCCAAGATCATTTTTCCCATTAATCATCCTCATGGCTAGCCAATTTAGTACCTATGAGGAAAAAGAGTGGGGAAATCAGATTGTGTGTTGACTTTAGGGATCTGAATAGGGTCTCTTTGAAATATCACTATCCCCTACCACCCATGGATCAACTCCTTTAGATAGTTGATAGTTCAAAATGTTTCTCTTTTGGATGGGTATTTAGGATACAACCAAGTACTACTAAGATAAGATGATCAATATAAGACTACCTTCACCACCAATTCGGGTACATATGCTTACCAAAAGATGCCTTTTGGATTGTCAAATGTAGGGGAAACTTTCCAAAGAGCCATAGACATGGCTTTCCAAGGGTTGATAAATCAAATGGTGATGGTCTACTTGGATGACATCATATTTTTCTCCAAGAAAGTTAGTGAACACTTAGATCATCTAAGGTTGATCTTTAGAATATGCAAAGAATATGAGATCTCTTTAAATACCAAGAAATTTATGTTTTCTATGCATGAAGGCAAACTTTTGGGTCACATTATTTCAAAGGAAGGATTATCCACTGACCTTGATAAAATAAATGTCATCTTAGCCTTATCTTTAATCAAGAACAATAAAGGAATCCAGAGATTCCTTAGGAAAATAAACTTTGTGAGAAGGTTTATACCTAGTTTTACAAACCTGGTGAAACCCATCACTATCATGTTGAAGAAGAGCCAAGTGTTCACTTGTTAAAATTAAGGTAAAACAACATTTAAGGCCATCAAACAAGCCATTGCCCAAGCACCCTCACTCATGAATCTTAGTTTCTTAGAGGATTTCATATTTTACACCTTTGCAAATGTTGACAACATATCAGTAATGATGATGTAGAATAATGATGGACTTGAGCATCTAATTACCTTTTTTAGTCAAGTATTAGAGGGATATGAGGTGAGGTACACTTTTATTAAAAAGTAGGTTCTTAGAGCTTTGAAAAGCCTCAAAAAGTTCAAGCTAATGCTTTCTAATATCAAGGTTTGTCTTATGGTGTCTTATCCTGGAGTAAGGGAATTCCTCTTTAATAAAGTCTTGAACAAGAAAAAATTAGGCTAAATTTCCAAGGTCATGGAGTATGATGTGGAGATAAAAGTCACCAAGATGGTAAGAGGCAAAGGCCTGTGTGAGCATGGTAGATTATCTTCATGAAGACAAAGAAGTTTTTTTGGTAACATAAAAAAACTCACAAGAAGTTTCACCTCCACTTCATAATAGTTGGCTCCAAGACATGACACATTTTTTGATGATAGGAGAATTCCCTCAAAGTTTGGATAGAGCAAAAATAAGGTATATCAAAATTTAGTCCATACCTTATGCATTAGTAGATGGTGTTATTTTTATAAGGGACCTCAATGGGTACTTCTTAGGTGCATTGATGACAATCAAGTGACAAAACTCTTGGATCAGTTTCATGATGGACATGTAGGAGGGAATTTTTCTCCAAGAACAATAATAGCATAAATAATGAGGGTTGGCTATTATTGGCCTAGCCTTTTCAAAGGTTCCTATACATGGGTTAGAAAATTACAGACCTTCCTATAAACCCAATTTAGGTGGAGAAAAAATTCATGAAATGGGGGTTAGACTTCATAGGGATGATAAATCCACCTTCAAGTGCAAGACATAAATGGGTGCTCACTAAAAATAACTAATTCACCAGGTTGTTAGAAGCAATTGCCTTGAAAGAAGCCAATGAGATAATAGTATTGGAATTTTATGATAGCATAATAAATAAGTTTGGTGTCCCAACTACTATAATTTTAGATAATGCCTTAGCATTTTTTGCTATGAAGACAAGTGAATGGGCACTTAAGTTGGGCATCTACCTTATTACATCCTCTAATTACTACCCCCAAGGCAAAGAACTAGTAGAATCTGCAAACAAGAAGATAAGGATTATCAAGAGGACCATAGAAGAAAATCAAAGAGTGTGACATATAAAGCTAAGGATAACCTTATAAGCTGATAGAGTGACTCTAAAATTTACCATTAGCAATTTTCCATATGTCTTTATATATGGAAGGGAAGACAAATTTCCCATTTCTCTTAAACTACCTACCTTGGAGTTAGCCCACCAGATTGAGTTGATGGAGAATGAGCCTATGAAATTGAGGATGATAGAGCTCATAAAGCTTGATTAAACCAGGGACCTTGCAATGAAGACATTAGAGTCACACCATGTTCATGTCAAAAAATTCTTTGATAAGAGAGCCATAGCAAGGGACTTTAAGGAAGGGGACATAGTCCTCAAATGGGAATCAAATAAGTCCAAGCCAAGAAACCATACCAAGTTTGACAACTTATGGAGCGGTCCTTATTTGATCCATGGATAAAAACAACATAATGTTTTTTAGCATGCCTAATTAGATGGAGAGGTATTACCTATTCTAGTCAATGGTATTCATTTAAATATTTTTTATTAGAAGATTTTTTAGATGTTGTATGATATTGTAACATATTAGACTAGTTTTCTATGACTTCCTCGAAGTGCCTTTTGTATATTTATTTTTCTATCCTGTGGTTTATTTTCAATAAGTGTCTGAGGCATAATTATTTGTTTTTCTCTTTTGTTCCTTTTTTGTTTCAAAAGGAAAGTTTTAGAAAGGGTAAACCTTATATCAATCTCAAAATAGTTTCAATTGGGAAAAAAATTTGAGACTCCATGCCCAATGGATTAGTTCAAGGGTACAAGTCTTTGCATAATAGGCATGCATTAACCGTAGGATGTTACCAATAATATTGGCTAAATTTGGCCTAGATAAGGATATTTTGCCTAGAAATGGTTTGAATAGATGAGCAAAGTTTTGGATGGAATGAGTGGACCAAAAGTAAAAGATCCCATATTGCTTACAAATATCTTGAAACACTTTAAGCAAGCTTAAAGTGCAATTTGTTGATCCTTAGGAAGTAAGCTTGGAAACATGTCTAAGATTACAAAATGAAAAAGACCAGAAGGGTCTCATGGTTTTTAAAGCATTCAGTGGCATGAAATATATTTCAAAAAGTTTTAGAAGTTTATTGGATCCTTATAAAAGGACAATAGTTTCTTACACAAGTCTAGAAGAACCAGACCATCATAATTACATCACATAGGGATGAGTAGGCCAGTCTAGTTGCACATTTGATAAATACACTTAGGGAATTATTCAAGCCCAAAAGACCATATGGACATGATGTTTTTTATTCTAATAAGGTCACTTACAAATTTCGTATCTTGATGAGTTCTCTATCTCAATTTATAATCTTCCAAAGTTAAACTTACAGAGTGGAATGTGCACATAGACATCAAGTTAAGCCTTGTAAAATAACTATTTAGATTCAAAATTTTGAAAGGATGAATGCATAACTAACAAGTGTCAATATCTTTACTACTTTAATGAAGATCTAATAGTGCACATAAAAGATAGAATCAATGGGTCTAAGTAGATAGATGGTGCATGTGTGATAATACAAAATAGATCCAATGGTATGTGGGAAAATATAGAATCAATGGATCTAGATAGATCAATAGAGAACATGAAATCATATAAAGTATATCTAACAACAAATAATGGGTCAAAAGGTCAGCATATCCTCAGAGTAAATACATGGGTGACAAGTGTCTCAACCACGTTAGACTAGCATAAAATATATGTCTCACATTCAATCATATAGAGAAAGATCAACAGTGTGATCAAGTTAAATAATTAAATAGATCTCAGATTAATCATGAGGCTACCATGTGTCTAAATTTGATAGTCTTGAATCAATAATTCGATAACAAATGAATAAAGGCCAGCCTACAAGACTTTTGGTGGAGGTTTATGAAGTTGTTTTCAACTCAAGAAAATAAATGCATAATATCTAAGTTTTAAGATGATACAAGATGAACCAAAATGGATATTTCAAGTTATAATGATGTCAATAAATCTCTATAGATGCAAAATCAGTCTTTTGGGTCTAATAAAGATCGATGGTGGGCTATTAGGCTATTCAAGTGATGTAAATGCACCCTGATAGATATGATGATTGTATGAAAACCAATAAATGGGATTAGTTTTCATCTATAGTAGATATGTATCTAAGGGTTATAGTAAATATCACACCAAGGAATAAATATGATAGTTATATCATCCATAATTTAGTAGGAACATTTAACTACCTAAATCAGACATGGTCAAGGTTTAGTCAGGTTGATGACATAAAGATTTTGTCCTTATAATAAAGCCAAGTAGAAGATGGTGTAGAGTCCCAAGATGGATATTTGGTGGTTAGAAGAAGTCGTTAGAGACTTTAATGGATTTTTAGGAGAGCTCAAAGGGTTTTCCTTCTTAATAGGAGCATGACTCATCATCTAAAACACATTTTTGTCTAGTATGTTTTTCAAAGAGATTGAAGAATATTGGGGCAAAAGAAGGTTAATTTTTATATGATAGATTATGTCTAATTTGATCAAAATGTGTTTGATCATTCATTTAAAGGTGGTGGAAATTCATTTATTAATCTCTAATGGTGTGTTTTCATTATCTCTTTGCCCTTTTTTTATATCTCCCATTCTTTCCCTTGTAACGGGGATCTCACTTTTGATAAAAATTCTCTCTCAATTATAGAAGAGTATAGACTATCATTTGATAAGGTTAGACCATGTCAAAAAATTTATGAAAGATCTCTTGAAGAAATAAAGACTTTAGTTACCTATCTCTCCCCTCTGAATTGTGTGTAGCAAAGTTTGTGCATGATGGCATTGTGAAGGAGAATCTTCCATGCCCATTGTCCTTATTTCTTGCTCATTTCTAAGTGTTTTTAAGTTAGTTGTAGGTCTAAGTTCATGTTATTTATGTCATTGATGTAATATCTTAGTTAGACTTAGAAATCCTCTTTTCCTTCATTCATTGCTTCCTAAACCTAGTTTATGAAACATATATACAACTAGCTAAGTTTTATGAGATTGTGGGAGCTAGCATTATCTTATAATTCCTTAGTATTTAATTCATGCTCATGTGAGTTCTTAGTTAAATTTGGTGCATCACTTGGTTAACTTTCTTAGGAGCCCTTTCCCCTTTTCTAACCCTTTTCTTAATGAAATCATTAGTTTAGGTGATTGATCAGAATGAAATCAGCCTTTTCTAGAGTCTCAACCTTATTATAGGATACCCATATCTCTCTTCATATTCCTCATCAAACTTTGGTCTATATTGTTCTTCATTGTCTTAGGCAACTTGTTATTTGTTTTCTCCTTGGACTCCCTTATTTGTTTTTTCCTCTTACTATTTAATGGGTAACAATCTTGACCCATTCTTCATCAAATTTGAGGCCTCATGCTTGGCCTTCTCCAATTTCATCTTCATACTTGAAAACACAAAATTAAAATAAATGTTAGCATACAAAATGAGAGACCATATAATCTCTTTGATTATCCTTAGCTTAGATATTATCTATCTTCTCTTATTTTGTTCACCCTCATGTGCTCTTCTTGGCACTTCAATATTCTTCTTCTTCTTCTTCTTCTTCTCCTCTCTCTCTCTCTCTCTCTCTCTCTCTCTCTCTCTCTCTCTCTCTCTCTCTCTCTCTCTCTGATCACTTAGAAACATCTCTCTTCAAATGCCTCTTTGGGATGCCTTCTCTCTCTCTTATTCTCATTCTTCAAGATACCTTTCTTATGCCTTCTTCTCATAAGTGTCTCTAATGTCCACTTTACCTTACTTCTCACATTCCATCTAGTCCATTAGATTTATTTATCTCTTATGAGATTCATCATGATCTATATTCTTTCTATACCTTTCCCCAATTCTCTTCTTATGTCTTCCACTTCTTTTTATATATCCATCTTCTCACTTTCTTTATTTTTTAGGCCTATCTAGACCTTCCTCTTAGTAAGTCTATCAACCTTGTCTCTTATACCTCTTTTGGGAATTTCATATTCTTTGAGTCCTCTATTGGGATCTATCCTTATCCTTCTTGACTCTCATTTGGATTCTTCTTTATTCCTCTCTTCTTTCTTGGAGCTTCAATGCTCTCCTTTTTCTCTCTATCTCTTCTAGTCTTTTCTTGACTAGCTTCTTATCCTTCTAAAAGGAATTTATGGATTTATATTTTCTCTTTATCACTCTTATTATCCTCTATGCTGACCTTAATATATCAAACCTTCAACTTCCTCTTCTCCCTCAATACCTTGCAAGGTTACTTCTCAAGCATACCTCATAGCATATGCATTCATCCCAAATCAAAATTTTTTAAAGAATGTAAAACAAAATTTTACCCAAGATTACCTTGAATTGATTTGATACCAAATTATGTAGAGTAAGCCTACTATATCTTATAAACCATATTAATCTCCTTCTTAACTTCTTCCTTGTGGTTAGGCTTAAGACCCCTCACTATGCTCAAATAGGCTAATTTTCCAAGTAGATGATATTATATTTTTTTAATGCTTCCAAGGGGTGTATTCCATTAAATAAAACATTTTCCCATTGTTTTGAATCATCTATTGATACTCTATCACCCATTTTCTGTAAGGTGTCCGTCCTATGGCCATGAAAATCCTAGTAGCCCTATTTTTATGAAAATCTATTTATATATGAGAGTGCATAGACATTATTTATCAACTCCATAGATTTTTAGGGACCCATTTAGGTTTTAAAACTTATAATTATCTTGCATGACATAAATCCCAAGACACAATACACTTCCTTCTTCAAACCACCCCTCAATTAACCCTCTAAACTAACAAATATATTTATTGTGGACATCACACAGACCAAAAATTCAATATAATGAAATTTTTGGATACCCATTTGGCTCCCCCAATTTAATAAATCATTATTTACCCACCTTATTTGGACAATTGTGCTTTTTCTTCTGTACCCTTACTCTTTTAGGCCTTCCCTAGACCTAGTACTAACACACAATCCTAATTATATACTTATTTGTACCTAAAAACTCAAATTATTTATTCATATCCAATAACACCTAAAAAAAAGTAAGATTACAAATTTTTATACCTTTTCAAGGGTTCAATCTCTCACAAATGACAAAATCATAATTCTAGGGTTGTACTAGCCTGCACAGGTCTGAGAGGCTTGAAAATTCACTAATTTATGTTATATATTGTTTAAAATACCAAAATCACACTTTTTAGGTCTATTTTGATGTCTAACACCAAGTCAAAACATTATAAACTCACTTCTAGTTCACTGTTTACCCTTTCCAATCAAGAAGCCCCTTAACTATGCAAGAAAATAAGGTTGCTACAAGTCTATGATGAACTTAAACATTAAATGGTGTGATAAACATTCCAAAAAAGGTAAAATAATATTTAATATTTTAGTAACCACCTAACCATAACCAAAAAAGGGTTCAAATATGGCCAACACTACACTTTGCTTTACCATACAAAGCTTCTCAATCCAAATCAATGTCTGCATACAACAAGAACATGGTCTATAGAACCCTTCTCATGAACTAAGTTTTCCACTTATTTATACTTATATATTCTAATAATATAAATATATCTAACATATATTCACCTATAACAATAATAATCCACTTTCCAATTGGTATTAAATCTTCTCTTTGTTCCTTGACTGTATAGACAAAATAATTCTCAAGCAAACAAGGGTCTATGTCTTTCTATACCAAGTACACAGACTATATATTTATGATAAAATTCACATTTAAACTTATTATTAGGTATTTATCTCTACATAATTACATCAATAAAATTTTAACACTATCTTCACTCATTTCATAAGACACTTAAATCATTCCACACTATCTAAACAGGGAATACCAATTTGTATGCACAGGGTTTCATTTGAAACAAGGACTAAATTATTTAGTTTGAATAAGAACCTTTATAAAAAAATATTGACTTAAATAACTTTAATAAATTTACTCACCAAACATATCCATGCCATTGAATCATTAGTTTCAATGTACAACCTATAGAGGAAAACTCATTACCTTAGTATTAAAGATTGTTCCCTACAACCACTCCTTGATCATCACCATCCAATCAACGACTTGTAAATTCATGAAAGAATAAAAATATTCACTCTTAAATAAATTATATAATATATTAACAAATTGATATCTTATAAAGAAATGTATAATATAAGATATTAACAAATTGATATTAACATTTCTTTATTCATCATAACATTCTCTATTACAAACCAGTCCACTCATGGACTTGAAATCCTACTTGAGGAGTTTCATACAATTTTAATTATTAGTCTCTCA
Source organism: Torreya grandis (assembly GCA_037957365.1). Taxonomy (NCBI): domain Eukaryota; kingdom Viridiplantae; phylum Streptophyta; class Pinopsida; order Cupressales; family Taxaceae; genus Torreya; species Torreya grandis. Next base: position 327,569 of record JARHVA010008005.1, on the reverse strand, counting down.
ACTCTCTTCTTGGAGAGATATATCCTCCTTCATATACCAAATTACTTCCTAAACTTTGTGTACCATTATTCCTTTTCAACCAACTTCTTTTTCTTGATCCCAACATATGGGTGAGGGTGACCATTCCAAAAACATGACTTCCACATTTTTCACTAAAAAATATTATTTATTATTACATTTTACATGACTTAATGATCTCATTTGACTCATCTAAACATTACAAACATGCAAATGACCCTTCTAGATTCATTTTGTGTTAGGTTATGGAGCTAAAAGCTTCACCCAGATGCAAACATGGAGGTTGCTGAGTGTCACAGTCACTGACATCGACAGGCCAACCGACGTCGATTAGTAGTCAATAGAAAGAAACTGACATCGGTCAGGAGTCAGCCGATGTCAGTCATCTCCAGATAGACAGGGACCAATGTCAGTCACTTGTGCATTCCAGAACTAGTTATTGACGAACAATTAGTTTGTTGAATGGGTTGTTTGCATGTAAAAGACTAATTTTAGTCTTGAGTTGCTTGTCTAATTATCGTATGCATGGGATCTATATAAAAGACCCATGGGGATATATTGTAAAGTGTAGAACCAAAATATTTTTTCCACATGGTGGAATCATAGGGGTTCTTCCATGGTATGTAAGATCAGGTTGATTTGCAGGTTGTTACAAGATCAAGGAGAAGATCTACATGGGTAAGTAAGGTCAGTTTGATTTGTAGGTGTGTGTGTGTGCAAGGTCAAAGGAGATCTGTGGGGTAGCAAGATCAAAGGAGATTTTCAACACAACAAGGAGCAAGATCATGTGAGATCTACTTGAATTATGTTGCGTACTTGTGTACTGGCAGTATTGATACTTACTTGTTGAGGTGAACAACAACTCTATGTTTGAGTTGTTTGTTGTGACCTATATTGAGAGAAGATAACTCTTGAGGGAATATTATTGGTATGCCCATGAATTGGATGAAAGAGTGTGATCTATTTATTGTAATTTCCTTCTAGAATGAGTTGAATATAATTGTGTGTTGCCTCTCATATTCTGTGTTATTTCTAATTTCCAGTTACTCTTTAATTCTAGTTTAATTCCATGTTTAGTTGCTAATACAAAGGTAATCAAGTGTGCTCTTAAATCTGACAAGTTGTGTCATATCTTTATGAGCCTAGGTCCTATCAATTGGTATCAGAGTGAGGTTGGAGGTTCTCAGAATGAGGTTCACTAACACCTTGGTCATAGAGTGTGTTAAGTGTTTTTTGATTACAGGTCACTCTCAGGGGTTTCTAATTGAGTGGGAGTATAGCAATGGCAGAAGAAGGTAAGCTAAGAATGGAGAAATTTAGTCATAGGTGTAGCACCATAAGGTGTGTGGTGGTTGGTCTTCAAGATTGATCTTGAAGAGGGATACAAGCTAGGATATAGATTAGACAATGTACTAGTACAGGTACAGGTGTAGTTTTTTATCTCCAAGTGGGAGATTTTTAGGTTGTGGAGCTAAAAGCTTCACCCAAATGCAAACATGGAGGTTGCTGAGTGTCACAATCCTCGATGTCGGTAGGCCAACTGATGTCGGTCAGTAGTCAATAGAAAGAAACTGACATCGGTCAGGAGTCGGCTGACGTCGATCATCTCCAGACAGACAGGGACCAATGTCGGTCACCTGTACGTTCCAAAACTAGTTGTTGACAAACAATTAGTTTGTTGAATGGGTTGTTTGCATGTAAAAGACTAATTTTAGTCTTGAGCTACTTGTCTAATTATTGTATGCATGGGATCTATATAATGGACCCATGGGGCTGTATTGTAAAGTGTAGAACCAGAAGAGTTCTTCTACATGGTGGAATCATAGGGGTTCTTCCATGGTATGTAAGATCAAGTTGATCTATAGGTTGTTGCAAGATCAGGGAGAAGATCTACATGGGTAAGTAAGGTTAGTTTGATCTGCAGGTGTGTGTGTGTGTGCAAGGTCAAAGGAGATCTATGAGGTAGCAAGATCAAAGGAGATTTAAAACACAATAGGGAGCAAGATTAGGTGAAATATACTTAGATTACGTTGCGTACTTGTGTATTGGTAGTATTGATATTGACTGGTTAAGGTGAACAACAACTCTGTGTTTGAGTTGTTTGTTGTGACCTGTATTGAGAGAAGATAACTCTTGAGGGAAGATTACTGGTATGCCCACAAAGTGAATGAAAGAGCGTGATCTCTTTATTGTAATTTCCTTCTGGAATGAGTTAAATACAATTGTTTGTTGCCTCTCATATTCTGTGTTATTTTTGATTTCCAGTTACTCTTTAATTCTAGTTTAATTCCGTGTTTAGTTGCTAATACAAAGGTAATCAAGTGTGCTCTTAAATCTGACAAGCTATGTCAGGGCTTTGTTAGCCTAGGTCCTATCAATTGGTATCAGAGCGAGGTTGGAGGTTCTTAGAGCGAGGTTCACTAACACCTTGGTCATAGAGTGTGTTAAGTGTTTTTTGATTACAGGTCACTCTCAAGGGTTTCTAATTGAGTGGGAGTATAGCAATGGCAGAAGAAGGTAAACTGAGAATGGAGAAATTTAGTCACAGGCATAGCACCACAGGGTGTGTGGTGGTTCATCTTCAAGATTGATCTTGAAGAGGGATACAAGCCAAGATACAAATTAGACAATGTACTAGTACAAGTATAGGTGCAGCTGTTTATCTCCAAGTGGGAGATTGTTAGGTTGTGGAGCTCAAATCTTCACCCAGATGTAAACATGGAGGTTGTTGAGTGTCACAGTCACTAACATCGATAGGCTAATCGACGTCGATGAGTAGTCGACAGAAAGAAACTGACATCGATCAGGAGTCACTGACGTCGGTCATCTCCAAACAAATAGGGACCGACGTCGGTCGCCTGTGCATTCTAAAACTGGTTGTTGAATGGTTAGTTTGTTGAATGGGTTGTTTGCATGTAAAAGACTAATTTTAGTCTTGATCCACTTGTCTAATTATTATATGCATGGGATATATATAATAGACCCATGGGGCTGTATTGTAAAGTGTAAAACTAGAAGAGTTCTTCTGCATGGTGGAATCACAAGGGTTCTTCCATGGTATGTAAGATCAGGTTGATCTACAGGTTGTTGCAAGATCAGGGAGAAGATCTACATGGGTAAGTAAGGTCAATTTGATCTACAAGTGTGTGTGTGTGTGTGCAAGGTCAAAGGAGATCTATGGGTTAAAAAGATCAAAGGATATTTGTAACACAATAGGGAGCAAGATTAGGTGAGATCTACTTGGAGTACGTTATGTACTTGTGTACAGGCAGTATTGATACTGACTGGTTGAGGTGAACAACAACTCTGTGTTTGAGTTATTTTTTGTGACCTGTATTGAGAGAAGATAACTCTTGAGGCAAGATTACTAGTATGCCCATGAAGTGGATGAAAGAGTGTGATCTCTTTATTGTAATTTCCTTCTGGAATGAGTTGAATACAATTGTGTGTTGCCTCTCATATTTTGTGTTATTTTTGATTTCTAGTTACTCTTTAATTCTGGTTTAATTTCATGTTTAGTTGCTAATACAAAGGTAATCAAGTGTGCTCTTAAATTTGACAAGTTGTGTCAGATCTTTGTGAGACTAGGTCTTGTCAATTGGTATCAGAGCAAGGTTGGAGGTTCTCAGAGCAAGGTTCACTAACACCTTGGTCACAGAGTGTATTAAGTGTTTTTTGATTACAGGTCACTCTCAGGGGTTTCTAATTGAGTGGGAGTATAGCAATTATAGAAGAATGTAAGCTGAGAATGGAGAAATTCAGTCACAGGTGTAGCACCATAGGGTGTGTGGTGGTTGGTCTTCAAGACTGATCTTGAAGAGGGATACAATCCAAGATATAGATTAGACAATGTACTAGTATAGGTACAGGTGCAACTATTTATCTCCAAGTGGGAGATTGTTAGGTTATGGAGCTAAAAGCTTCACCTGGATGTAAACATGGAGATTGCTGAGTGTCACAGTTGCCGATGTTGGCAGGCCAATCGATGTCAGTTAGTAGTCGACAGAAAGAAATCGACATTAGTCAGGAGTCAATCGACGTCGATCATCTCCAGATAGACAGGGACCGATGTCGGTCGCTTGTGCATTCTAGAACTGGTTGTTGATGAACAGTTAGTGTGTTGAATGGGTTGTTTGCATGTAAAAGACTAATTTTAGTCTTGAGCCGCTTGTCTAATTATTGTATGCATGGGATCTATATAATAGACCCATGGGGCTATATTGTAAAGTGTAGAACTAGAAGAGTTCTTCCACATGGTGGAATCACAGGGGTTCTTCCATGGTATGTGAGATCAGGGTGATCTACAGGTTGTTGAAAGATTAGGGAGAAGATCTACATGCGTACGTAAGGTCAGTTTGATTTACAGGTGTGTGTGTGTGTACAAGGTCAAAGGAGATCTATCGGGTAGCAAGATCAAAGGAGATATGGAACACAATAGGGAGCAAGATCAAGTGAGATCTACTTGGAGTACGTTGCATACTTGTGTACTGGTAGTATTGATACTTACTGGTTGAGGTGAATAGCAACTCTGTGTTTGAGTTTTTTGTTGTGACCCGTATTGAGAGAAGATAACTCTTGATGGAAGATTACTGGTATTCCCACGAAGTGGATGAAAGAGTGTGATCTATTTATTGTAATTTCCTTCTAGAATGAGTTGAATACAATTGTGTGTTGCCTCTCATATTTTGTGTTATTTCTGATTTCCAGTTACTCTTTAATTCTAGTTTAATTCTATGTTTAGTTGCTAATACAAAGGTAATCAAGTGTGCTCTTAAATCTAACAAGTTGTGTCAGAGCTTTGTGAGCCTAGGTCCTATCATTTTGAATATTTGAATTTTCAAAGTCTTAGATTTGGAAGGAAAACACCTATAAGCCATATATAACACATTGATGACTTTAAATGGACTCCAAGGGAATAAATGGACCTCATAATTCTATGTTTACACGTTGAAACTCAAATTTTACCATTTTTTGACCAATTTTGACAATATTTTAGATAATGATGTTCTTTAGCTTGATGTTCCTACACCATGATGCTAGTGTCCAATTATGAAGCTAGTGTCCCTCTTGTAGGGACTATCTAAAACTTTTAGGGAAGCTATGGGAGGTTTTATGGGTCTTGTAAGTGGTTATGTATCATCCATAATCTTTCTTATTCCACAATTTTAATTGAATCTCTTCAAAACCCTAATGAGTGCCTGCACACATGAAACACCAACCAAATCAAATATAAAAAGGAAGGAAAAAATTAGGTTTTGGGATGTTATAATCATGTAGAGTAGAACCCATATTATCTTGGCCAATACATACATTAACCCAATTCTAAGGGTCTTATATTATATGTAATTATCTCTTAGGGAACATGCATAATCAAATTAAACAGTAAGTTAGAATGAATTTCACTTAGGCCCTTCTTTAATCAAGCAAATTATGTCTAAATATGATAGCTGAGTAGTATGTAGAGTATTTAATTATACTATTTATTTATTTTATGTAATTATGTGCCAAAATATTAAGTTTTAGATGTAAAATACCTTGTGAGGCTTTTTATATAGAAATAACTTTGATCTGAATAAAAGACCTTGTTCACTAGCTAACAAGTTATAAAATAGGGATTAAAAACATAAGAAAAGTATCAATAAAGGGTTAAGATTCAAACACATGATAAAATTCCCATCAAACACTAGAGCCATAATTGGACACTAGCACCACATGGTAATACTATCCTAAAAATGTGGATAGTGTCTTTAGGCTTAAAATAGAGTTGAAACTAAGTAGAACAAGCTAGGGGCCCTTATGACTGGGAGGATGTGACTTAAAACCACTAGGAGTGAAATAGATAAGGAAAAATAAGACATAATAAATATTAAAAGACTTAAAATTAACACTCAAACAATGACTATATTCATCATTAAGACCTTCATGTGAAAGAACAATAAAAGACATAGTACTTGTGGTTGCTTAACAAAAATATGATGTTTACATTCAACCCCACTTTTATTCTAAAAATTCAATGAAACTAAAGTACTAGAGTAAAAGAAAAATAGGAATTTATACCTATGCTTACCTATGTGGATGTGATATGGACTTGGCCCACTTCTTGGCTAGATAAATTGGATAGGAGCCAGAGTGAAGTATGCAAAGAGGAACTCCATAGTGTGGATGTCCTCTGTACTGAATCTAAATGGCACATTGAATTGTGAGGATCAAAACCTCATTTTTCCCCCACCTTGATATTTGTACTAAATCTAAGTATGTAAACTAAATGTGTGGAGAAACAAGGCTTGCTTTCCCCCACTCTGATATATAAACTAAATCTAAATATGTAAACTAGGTCTGGTGGAACGCTATGGATCAATTGCTATAGATGGTCTTATGACCTAAACTGATGAAAACCTAGCAATGCTACTAGGTGTAATTGATAATATAAAAATAGAGATAAAATATGTATGCCCTACATCATACCCCCTAATCATGATATCTAATTAATGTAGTTATGTATTTAAACATCTACATATCTAAGTGAACCTATAATTTGTGTAACTATATTTGGGTAAACCTATGTGTCTATATAACTTTATCTAGATAGACCTATGCATCTAAATATCTATATATCTGGATAGACCTATGTTTGAATATCTATTTATCCATGTGAATCTATATATCTGAGTGGACTTGTGTGTTTTCATAGCTGTATTTAAATAGACCTGTAAATATGAATATCTATATATCTATGTAGACCTGTGTGTCTAAATATTTATATATCTGAGTGAACCTATACATCTAAGTATATCTATGTGTCTACATAATTATATTTGAATAGACTCATACATCTATGTGTGTGTGTGTATATATTTATGTATATATGTGTGTGTGTGTGTGTGTGTGTGTGTGTGTGTGTGTGTGTGTGTGTGTGTGTGTGTGTGTGTGTGTGTGTGTATGTATATATATGTATATATATATATATATATATATATATATATGTGTGTGTGTGTGTGTGTGTGTATATATATGTATATATATATGTGTGTGTGTATATATGTATATATATATATATATGTATATATATATGTATATATATCTATATATATGTATATATATATGTATCTATATGTATATATATATATGTATATATATTTATATATATGTATATATATATATATGTATATATATATATAGCTATATATATATATATATATATATATACCCCTGTGTGTCTAAATTTGTATCTAAGTAGAACTACATATCTGTGTGAACTTGTGGATTTGAGTGAACCTGTATATCTACATAACTAGAACTAGGTAGACTTGTGTGTCTACATATATGTATTTGAATAGACATATACATTTGAATATCTATATATCTATGTGAACCTGTGTTTGAATATCTATATCTACGTATAATCTATGTGTATTTTATCCTCCATTTTGGTGAGAGAGTCAAGACTGAGGTAAGGGTGTCTAACCAAAATTGGTAATGATCAGATATGCTAGTGTAAGTTAGCGGGTGTGATGTTATTTTAAGTTTGAATAGTTAGGTTATTATGATGGAATTGATTATTGAAATTGGTAATGGGATAAACATTTTATCTATATTGAGTTGATTATGGTCATATCATTGTTTATCATTTTTTAGAGTTAAAAGTGATTAGGAGATTGGTTTAACTAATATAGAGTAATGTACATTGATGTTAAGTCTCATGTGCAAGAGATGGTTCATAAATCATAGTTATGGTTCTCAAGATATCACATTGGTAAGAAATTGGTATTAGTTGGTGAAATTGGTGTGCAAGGTCAACCTTAATAAGGTGGAATTTGATAAATGTGACTTAAATATGTTATTTTATAAGGTTATGTGACTTGGATGTATGAAAACCCTATACTATTAAAGGGTTGAGTATGACAATAATCTAGAATGAGAACTAAAAATAACTGATTTAATCAAAATTTCCTAAAATAGTAAGTGAGAAGAGAAATAGTACTTATCTGGTATTAAATAGGTCTTTCTATAGATCTAAGAACTAAAATAGGTAGGAAAAACAAGCATACACCTTCCATTTTATGACTATGGTTGAAATTTGGTCTTGGATAATAGCACCAACATTAGGATAGTAGCACCATATGGTACCAATGTTCGATTATGGTACTAGTTTCCCTTCTATAAGGACTATCTAAAACATTAAAATAAGCTACATGAGGTTATGGGGGTCTTGTAGGTGGTTTTGTATCATCTGGGAGTTCACCAGTGTCACTATTTTAGCTCATCTCTTCAAAACCCTAATGAGTACTTGCACACATGAAACAACTAAATCAAATGAATAAAATAAGGAAAAAACTAGGTTATGGGATGTTATAATCATGTGGAATCAAATCCTTATTATCATATCCACTACCTAAAATAACCCCAATGCTAGGGGTCTCAAATCACATGTAGTTCTCCCTTAGGTAATGTGCATAATCAACTTACATGGTATGCTAGAATGAATTTTGCTTAGGCCCTTCTTTGATCAACCATGCAATGTTTAAATGTGATGACGAAGTAGTATGCAGAGTATTGAGCTATACTATTGACTAATTTTATGTAATTATGTGACAAAATAGTAAGTAATAGATGTAAAATGCCTTGTGAGGCTCTTTATATAGAAGTAACTTTGATTTAAATATATGACCTTGTTCATTGGCTAAAAAATTATAAAAGAGGGATTAAAATATAAAAGAAGGCTCAATAAAGTGTTAGGACTCAAACACAAGAAAAAATTCCCATCTGACACTAGAGCCATAATTGGACACTAGCACCATATGGTGTTATTATCCTAAAAATGGTGTTAGATACTTGAGGTTTAAAGTAGAGCTAAAACCAAGCATAATAGGGGCCACTGTGACTGGGAAGATGTGTCTTAGGACCACTAGGGGTGAAATAGATAGGAAAAAGACATAATAAATATCAAAAGTCTCAAAATGATCATGTGAATAAGGACTGTATTCATCACTACGACCTTCATGTGAAAGAGCAACAAAAACCATAGTAATTATGGTTGCTTGACCAAATTAGGGTGTTTACAGTACCATATTGTAAATATCATCAGATCATTGGCCATAATACCAATCAATGTGAGGCACTGAAGAAAAAAATTAAGAAATATAAGATACATATTGTGTCTGACATGTGAAAAAGGAAAAACAACCTTCATATATTTTAAAATAGAATTATCTCTCAAATCAACCAAATCATGAAGATTTAACTATAAGTGCTAATATTTATGGGGTATATTTCCACCATCTCTAGTTATAAAAGAGGGATTAAAATATAAGTGAAGACTAAATAAAGGGTTAGGAATCAAACACAGGAAAAAATGCCCATCAAACACTAGATCCATAATTGGACAAGAGTACCACATGGCACTACTATCCTAAAAATTGTGTTAGTTTCTTAAGGATTAAAGTAGAGCTAAAATGAAGCATAATAGGCTAGGGGCCACTATGACTGGGAAGATGTGTCTTAGAACCACTGGGGGTGCAATAGATAGGGAAAAATAAGACAAAATAAAGATCAAAAGACTCAAAATGACCACGTGAATAAGGACTATATTCATCACTAATACCTTCATGTGAAAGAGAAATAAAAGACAATAATTATGGTTGCTTGACCAAATTAGGGTGTTTACAGTACCATATTTTAAATATCATTAGATCATTGGCCATAATGCCAATCAATGTGAGGCATTGAAAAAACAAATTAAGAAATATAAGAATGAAGGACATATACATAATGTGTTTGACATGTGAAAAGGAAAAACCTTCATATCTTTCATAATATAATTATCTCTCAAATCAACCAAATCATGAATATTTAACTATTAGTGCTAATATTGATGGGGTATATTGCCATCATCTCTAGTTTGATAATAGCAAGTGGGATACAACTTGTGGCACCACATTTATCACATAATTGGGACATAGTAAAAATAAACTAATATAGTTTCCATTAATGCCAAAATCTTAAGATACATTCGATTACCTATAGTTTGTGGCCCACATGTGGAAACTTTCACCATATGGATATTAGACTACAAACCAAATTTAAAGCTAAAGTTTAGACAAAACTAGCTAGTTGAGTGGAATGATAAGCTAGATAATACAAACATGTATGTTATTTTTATTAATATGGGTATAAATATATACATACACCATGAGAAGCATGATTATTTATCTTCACCATTAGTTTCAGGTAAACCATTAGATAAAAAAATTTAAGAGGTGGCACTACATTGATATAAACAAAGCTTGAATTTGTTTCTAGGTGGTCCTACACCTTTTGATGATGAGTACTTACTTAATTAGACATATTCTATATAATCAGATAAAAATAAAAAATAAAAAATAAAAAAAAGATTCAAAAAATCTAAAATCATTTTTAGCATAAAACATGTCCTATGACCTCCTTTACATCTAGTGTTATTTCCATGTTGATTGATGGCATATTAGTTACTTCTACATACACATGTGATTCACACTTATATGTGTATGATACAGGCATACACATACACATGATCTATTCTTATTTCAGATGTAGGGCCTTTACTCTATTCATGTCATGTGGACATTATGAGCATCCACTTATTTGGTCTTGATATACATAGGTTATATGGTTCGAGGGTCATTTTCCATTATCATGTTTGAGATTATCCATGATTATATATTTTACAAGGTACTTGATATGCTATGCACTTGTCACTTTTTTATAACACATTTGATCCATGGGCCACTATGATATGTTTTTTTTGGTTGGTTATGCTTTCCTTTATGCACTTCCTTGAGTTTTTTGCCTTGATATTATCTTGTTTGTTTAAGCATCTAAATATGATCCTTTGTTTATGTCCCCTATGCTTATGTGTGATTTATTTGCAATATGAACATGTCATTGTTTACTATATGGATAATTGAATATATCATCCTTACTTTTGTGGACATTTGACTAAATCATGTCCCTTCAATTATGCAATATTTGAACACGCCGATTATTTGTAGTCTCCTAGGACCATTGTATGTTGACTTACTTTTGAATGCTCTTGTGTGTGTGTTTGTTTGATTATTGAGTTTATACTATTATTATATAGATATTGCCATGATATTTATCATAAATCTTAGGCCTTCATGTGATCACATTGTTCTATGCAATTTTGTTGGGATCTTTTCCTTTAAATTGACATATATTTTCCTTAGTTGTGTGCCTAAGTAAATAAGAGTTTCAACATGCTAGCACATTGGCATTTAATAAAATAACAAGTTATTATGCACTCACCTAAAGCACACAAATTAAGATCAGTTCTTTTTGGTTTTATTGTAAGGGTGTATCCATATACTTTCTTAGACTAGGGTACTCAAACTAGTACTTAGTACTAAGCTCATCCTTAGTCTTGTATCTAACTCAACTTAGTTGTTTATCACTTAAATTATCAAAACAAAAATAAATTGGCTTAAATTGATAACATATAATATCAAATACATTATAACCATAGACAAATGAACACAATAATTATGTCAAAACAAGATTCTTTCCATTATATTTATAAGTTATATCAAAGAGTATAGTGATTCCAGAATTTCAATGATAACCAACTCATCAACCATAATACACAGTAGATCAAGGGGGTATTTATACTTGGTTTACCTAACCAATCAATTATATAAGTAAATATAAATAATATGACTCACCAATTACCATTAACAAAATTGAATCATGACAATCCATTTACAATAAATTCTTACGAACTTGGGACTAACTACCTCTATATTCTCTTTTTAAGCTAGATCCTTGTCACCAAATGCCTATATTTCTATGGGATAGTGTTGGATTCATGTTTGAATTAGTATTTTCCAATGTTTATGCAAACTAATCCATAAATATCTCCACTTTCTGTGCTTTCCCTATCTTCCACTAATGTCCGAGTCTTATGTTCCTAGGTTATCCATGTATCATACTTCTTTACTCCATGGGACTTGCTTCTTCTATGCCATAGACTCGTGCATAGTGGTCTTCCACACCATGTATCTCCACATTTTTTATTACTAAAAATCACTAAGCTAAAATGGTTTTCAAAATTAGGGGCCCAACATCACCCCACATTAAGCCAATAGTCTATTTTAGACTATGCATATTTTGTAGGTCTTTCTAAAAATTTAGGTTTGGACTACTCAGTCTTGTTCTTCATACCCTCCCAATAGTTCAAAAAAAATTGGATCTTGGACATGATTTATTAAACTACCTCCTTAAGCTTCTTTATCTCCTTAGGCTACTCGATACAAGCACCTTCTTGAATGATCAAATGCTCAAGGGATGTAGAAGCATCCTTATGAACATATTTGAGAGAGGTGACCTCGGTGGTAATCTATCCTCACAACACCATGAAATTGGAATTAATATCTTGGTAGTAAGTGATTATTTTATTTTACATAGCCTTCATATCTTCAAATTATTTGATATTCTTAGTGTGATATTTTATTACTAAGGTGTTATTAGCCAACTGATGGCACTGAAGCTCCTCTTCTTAAAGCCTTGCTTCCAAAAATATTATAGGCCATGCCAATTTAGCAAAAAACCCATACAAGATGGGAATTGTATCACTAATCATATTAAAAAATCACTTAAAAACCTCTATAGTTTTAGTAAATTATTTTGTTCCACATGTTTGACCATTTTGAGGACTAGTATAGTCTTTGTATTTCTTCAACAAAAGTGCTACTAGGGTTTCCAACTTGTTAATTGCCTCTCCAATAAGTGGTACCCTATCAAAAAGATTTATATCTTGGTATAAAATTGACTTGCATAGGGTTAGGGTATTTAGTCAATTTATTGTTGATATGTCTAATTAGCACTTGAGTTCATCCAAATCCTCTTCAAGTTTTATCCTTATGGTGCACTCATTGTGATAGAGAGTAACCATCTCTTGATGTTTCTTATGGAGTTGACTTACAACATATTCAACCAAGGAATTTTGATTGGTCACCTCATGAAAAAACTTAAAGAGTGTTGTGATTACCTGTGTCATGGTGCATATTTAAGGATCTACCCAAAGTGTGTCAAGAATCTCTCTTTCCTAGTGTCAAAATTAAGTTTTTTAAGGGTAACTCAAAATTACATTCTTCTTGATAGATATCACAAAAAAATGACAAATCTTGTTGAGTATACTCAGTCAAGTATTCTTCTAAAAATTTCTTCCACATAAAAAAATGCTTATTTATCAGTCCTTTCTAGTACTAGGTGTACAAGGTCATGGTTATATTGGTAGTCACTGACCTTTGTTGGATGGATTCATCAACTAGCCCCTTCCCTTTATAAGGATCATGTTGAAATATTTAGACATTTAGGTCTTTATTATGGTGACTTGGATTAATATAAAGACCATTCATTCCCAAGGCTATGTTTAAACAATCCATGTCTTCACAAGTGGGACTTTTAATACCCACTTGTGCTTCTTCAAGGGTGGTTTCTTCATGATAAATTTGCAAGGGCATCTTCTCCTGTGTTGGTGTGACTTGTTCCTCCTATTATTATTAAAATGTTTTTATTTTAGGTGTTACCTCTAGGGTTTCTATCCTCTATCCTAGGTCACCATCCTTAGGTGATAAATTTTCTTGTTCTTGGGAAATAAATTGCATTATGATATCAGGGTCTTTTGGTCTACCTACATGCACATTATCATTTGAAGGTGATGAAGTAGTCCTTTGTTGCTTAGCTTGTTTAGGCTGATCACTAGTGATAGCATCATGCCCTTTCCTATTTTTATTCCTATGCCTACCAATCTCTATTGGGGGTGGAATAGGTTCCCTCAAATTATCTTACTCCTTGATGTCTTCTTTCATAGATTTAACATCTAGAATAAAAAATGAATATAACTATTGACTACTAGAATTGGACCCTTGTGAAGTTAGTTTTAAGCCTTCACAATATGGAATAACATGGAGACAATCATATGATATGGGTGACCTAATGGGTGGATTGAATATATATACTTTAAGGCCTATCTCCCCTTGATGTATTAGTTAGGATCTCTACTCTATACTACTAGCTTGTAAGGGAAAGGAGAAGAAGGTAAACTGAAAGGAAAATCTATCTAACTAGGGTGATACACCAAAATGTGACCTCCACTTGTGTAATATGCACTAATAATTCTAAATAATAACATGGACCTGATTTAAATTCTCAAAATATATATCTACATACATCAATGTTTCACATAGAGGCTTGGCTTGATGCATGATCTAAGGCAACTAGTCAATAGGTCTCTCAAAGACACTAAAGAAAGCTCACACTTACCAAATATACAAGATTATTAAATAACACTATGTAACATATAGGGGTGAAATAACACCTTAAAATAGGTAAAATTAAAGGATAATATGAAAGGAAACATGTACTATCAATGTCATTCATCAACTAACCATTAGGATACACAAGCTTTGAGGAGGCATGAATTCAGTCTTATTCATTCAAAATAGGCAAGTGAAAGTGTTTTTAAAAGCATAGAATTGACAAAAATAATGTTAAGTATTATTTCAAATTCCAAACATAGGATTACATATAGATAAAGTGAGAAAGAGGAGAGAGAGAAAGATAAAGCCAAAAAACTAGGAAATATGATAATTATGTCGTCTTCTTGAAACCCAATGTAGCACTTACTTGATTATATATCATCCAAATTTGGAAAAATTAAATAATTTTTTAGGTAAGACATGTATTTAAGAGTTTAAGGAGTCTTGAAAAGGTCATCAACATTGATTGGTATAATTTGACTAATAATAATGCCTAAATCCTTGCCAAAGAACCCTATATTCTTAGTCACATGTCCTTGTTGAAGAATGAGTATTTATCATAGAAAATAGGTATTAAATTATAATTAATAACTCTATTGAAAAAATTATTTAAATCCTTTAATGAGGTCCTTCCACCTTGAAATGGCTATTGGAAGACTCCTTGAGTTAGTTTTAACTTTGTCCTCCTTAACTAGGCGTTGAAAGGTAAAGGTCTTTCCAATGTTGTTTAAGACTCTTTCAAGAATTTAAAAACTTATTAAAATCAACCTATGACTTATTAATACTCTTAAAGTGGAGTGGAAATAAGGATAAACCCAAATAAATCATCTTGAATAGCTTTTATGCATCCATTTGGCTGTTTTGACTACTTCACTCCATGAAAAAAGAGACATAAGAGAGAGAAAGAAGAGTTTTGATTTGAAATAGATAAATTTTATCCATGGATGGATCATAAATATGAATTTATACCTGAAGAAAATAATTTTTATCCATCAAGTATCCCAAAATATTCAATTTTACTCATATAGCATGCTTTAGCACCCATTCTTTGTAACCCAAAAAACCAAAAAAGCTACTTGTCCAGAATATTGAATAAATAAAATTGGAAACATGGGAACATTTTTGAGTACCCTATATCCCATTATATCTCCACAAAATATTTCATGATCATAATTTGAGTGGAAGTACTTCTTTTCCTTCATTTTCTTCTCCAATTAGGCCTCCTAGGCCTAAAAAAGAGATAATTGCTCTAGAAAGCTCCCACACATGTAAAATCACCCAAAATAATGTTATTAAATTTAAATAGGCTATCAAAAACCTCCATGTAAATTTTTGGGTGTTGAGACCCTATGTAAGTATGCAAACTAAGAAATCACCTTGTCACCTAGTCTCATTTTGAGCCTATTTGAGTTTGCCTTAGAAAATGGGCCTGGTTTGACCACCTCCAGAATATATTTTGAAAATTTTTGGATTTTAATAGATATGAAACATAACAAAGGACCTCATTAAATTATTGGAAAGTTCTCCCCTTCTTAGAACACCTACAAAACACAAAAAATATGCAAAAATAGGGTATTTGTAGCAATCCATACAAGTAACATCAGCATCAAAATACATTTTGAGAACCTCCTTGGAGTCCTAAACAATATAAAATAGGTTTAAAGATGAAAATATGACATTATATCTGCTTTAAATGTCTCTTTCCCTTGACTAGTCACTATCAAGGTTTTAGAGGGGTTTAAGCCCTGTTTGGGGTCTTAACAATTGTTCATAAAGAAAATATCATAAATTAACCTCCTTCCACTTTGAAAAACTACTTTAAATAAATCCTAAACTATCACAAATGGATTTTCTCCCCATGAAAAGTATGAGAGATGGTATGAATATGTGAAGTTTCTATTTTGGGTGGCATACTTAGCTCTCTTTCGAATTGAGATAGGTCTAATCTAAGTTTTGGGTCCTAAAAATCCAAATTTATGATAGGAGAGGTTCAGACACCTAAAAAAATATCATCCAAAATTATGTATTATTTGGTAGTGGCTATTACCCCTCTGAATGTATCTGGTATACTAGTATGGGGTTTTGGGGTTTAGGCTTGTCATCTCTTTGCTGGTCCTCAAGAGCACTTGAGTTAAAAATAGAGTGTTGATGAATCCTAAGAGTGTATGGTAAAATTTAATATGAATTTTCATTTCCTCAAGGACCTTTCATGAGGTCTTTTCTACTTGTTTTATGCCTTTGAGCTCAAATAGACCCCTTGTTCTCAAGATTGCCCCTTACCAAAGGAGTGGGCCAAGTATGAGACAAAATAGTGGATATGTTTGCTGTTATTAAAGCCTTAAGGTGACCATTATTTTATTTTTAAACCCAAAATAATTCCATATACCAAATCACAAGGTGTGATTGTGCCTATAGAACTCTCAAAACACCAAATTCTCCCATGACTAGTTGTAAGCCTATGTATGTTAAGGTGAGGAAGGTCATATTGGGTTTAAGACCTTAAAAATCATTTTAAAATTATTAAAAATGTATTTAATAATCTATTAAATTATTTATTATGCTTATCTATTAACATTTACCTCTCATACAGGTCTAAAACATTGAGTTTCACTACTAAGGGTTTATATGCAAATAGGCTTTGTTGACCCTAGAGGTCAGTTATGAGTTTTCTCTCATTATATTATTGTAAAAAAATTGATGTATGACTAATTATAACATATATACATTATATCCCACTGTTATTCAGCAAATTATTTGTGAATAACATGTTTTCACCTTGCTTAAGTGGAAACTTCAAGTCACTAGATAACTATGTTAGTAAACTATGTATCTTGACTATATTCTGCCCCTTAGGCTATGATTTTCATGAACACATATATCTAATGGAATATATTCAAATCCTTATATAATGGCCCTTAAACCTCATTTATAACATACATTTCCCATAGAACCCTCAAAACACCTATCCATACCTCATGACTGGCTGTAGGCCTGTATGTGTTCTTGATTGATTGTCTTCTTGTTTATGACTTAGTATTCTATATCAATAGCCTAATTTGGCTCATGAAATTATTTTAAATATTAATATATAATTATAAATCTCTCAACATACTCTATTCCCTCTCCTTAGGCTTGAAACCAAATGTCTAGACTATAGCTTGTAGTTGCTTAGGTGAATGAAAGCAAACAATGCTTATGACCGAGTTCATGGATTCAAGGACATAATCAATGGAAATAAATTCCATTCATAATTATATAACTCACTAACTTCATCATAACACTCACTTCCCTTCCTTCAAGCTTAAGGTCCATATTTTCACTCATGCATTTGACTGCTTTTAGGTGCATATTATTGTAGGTCATTATATGTTATAGGTGAACATTAGGTGTTAAAAGATATAGAATAAGTTTGAAACATGGATTTAAATCCCCTATGATAAATTAAATACAACTCAAGAGGTTCAAACTCCTTTCATACCTCCAATCTCCTCTCATATACCACTTCTAATGTAACATGCTTGATTGTACTTTTACCTACATGGCTATAGGTACAGACTATAGATGGTATCTTAGACTCTGAACTTAGTATATTAGTTATCCTTTAATTTTCAAGAAGTGTATATAATATTATGATTGGTATTATATCTTTATATTCATATAGGTTAGGACTTTCATGTAGCTTATTCTTCCTTATTTGGAAAATAATAGACCTAAGTTTACAATAATGACTTACAAGCCTATGGCCTATAGGTCTCTTTTGCCTTCATAGGTTACTAGGATATCTTGATGGGTCCTTGAACTTCTCCAACATATTAAAAATCTCAAACTTATCTCATTGTCTTAATATTTCAATGGTTTATAGGCCTTCTAAAAAACCTCATATCATCTTCAACTTTCCTCCATAGGTTGTATAGAACTGTAGGTGCATAGTTGAGATTGAGGGAAGAAAGAGATTAACATTAGGATATTGAATAGGAATATACAAAACTTGTTACCTCATGACCTTGAGTAGGTGTGATACTTCATCTTCATTCTCATTGTGCCAAAATTTTAGTGAAAACATGCTCTTTTTACCTAGTTTATGAGTGGGTAGGCCTTTAGGCCTATACTAGACTATATATGAAGGACTGAGTTATATGATTCACTAAGATAACTTCATGGAGTTTTAATCCACTCATAATATTAGATATCATCAATGTTATATAGAATTCAGAGTCAAGTACTCATTCAATTGTCTAAGTTAGTTTTGGACTCGTTGCAACTAGGTGTAAACATGGGATTATCTTTCTACACTAAACATTTAACACTTGACTAGACCAACATCAATTCACATAATCCAAAATCCTTAAGCATTCATGCCAATTGAAAATGAGAAGGGATCAAGGCCCACATTGGGTTATTTTTACCATGGTGTAAGTCATCAATTGTGGGAATTGGTCATTTCAAAGAATTCTTAGTAAATCCCTTAGCACAAGTCTTTCATAGACTAGGTTTGGTAGTCTATAGGCACAATACTAATTGGGGAACTAGTTCTATAATTAGTCAAGCACATGCCTTGGATAAATTAAACCTATCATCATACATGCACTAGCTAGGTGAAGGGATTACTTAAGATTAGGTGTTCATACTTAAGCTAGTGATTCTTAACAAGAGTAGGGACATTTAGTTCATGTTCTCTCTACACTTAGGCTATTTATATAAGATATTATTATGTCAACATTTAACATCGGAATAAAACTAATGACCTAGAATAAAATCTCACTTAAACACAACATACATATATTAAAATTATAAAATTATAACTAATACATTCATTATGCATTTAAATGGTAATATCAAAGATACATAAGCCAAATTGAGCATAATTTGATGCAACATTCATCCTCATTAATGAAATTTTAGGTTAACAGAGTTCATGATATATAGAAATAGAATATATACTTCGCTAAGACTACTTAACTTCCCAAAGGCTCACCGACAAGCTTGGGAATATACAAATGGATCCTTCATGACATTTGAACTAATCCTAAGTCTTAATGGTAGTCAAAATATACAAAACCAATTCTTAAAATATTCTATGTAGTCCATTCACATCCCCCTACTCACTGGTTCAAGCTCTTTTTATAGCCTATAGTAATATCTCTTGCCAAGATGGAGTACACATGTGAATTGCCTTTCTAGAGCCTTTGTTGATCATAATACTAGCTCCGTAACTTTGCATCCTTCACAATATGGTCACCATGTTTTGTTCCACCTGAAAGATGCCCTAGGAATCCTAGAAATGGTTAGTCACCTGCTAGCTGGTGTAAGGTAAGCACAAATTCCTCTAGTTGGTGTCAAGATGCCAAAAATTTCATCATTTGAAATGATTCCTTACACCAAAGTGATCATCATGTTGGTGAAAATAACATACTTAACAAAAGAGAGGACTAATATTACTCCATGAAAAATTTATATTCCATCCTTAGACTAGGCTGTCAAAGTATTTAACATGCAAAACTTAGGCATGCTATCCTTAAAATTGATGCTAAAGTCTTCAAAGCCCTTTATAATGAGCTTGATCTCTTCAGTCATGATATTTATTTCCATGGAGGTGGTGATAAGTGCAAGTTCATCTATATTTTCCAACTCTTTTTTAAAGGCCTCAAGATTTACCTTAGCCTTTGTCCCACCCCCATTTAGGATTACTCCTTGATCACATGACTTAGTCTATAAGGTGTGAAAGAGTGCTTATAGGTTCTATTTTTTTCCTTTATCTAGGTGGTTAATGCATTGACCTTCCCCATTATTTGTGTGAAATCTAACCTGCTCATAGAGTACACCTATGCCATTAGATTCTCCTTTTCCTCCTTTTCCTGCTTGAGGTACATGTCTATGAATAACACTTGGTTAGAAAAGATCAAGAAAATGGCATTGGTTGTATTTGTACGCTCTTGAAGTTTTGTGAAGAGATTCTTCACCTCTTTAAGATTTGTAACAAGCTCCTTTTGTATCATGATATAGGGATCTTTTTATTCTTCTTCTTGTGTCAGCTTTGGTTTTATCATTGGGAGCATCTGATCCACTAACACATAGATCTTATCAACCTCAAAGAGGTTGGATATATTGACATCGACTGAGAGGGAAGTTTTGGCCATCTCTATGCATTCACATAGCTTATGTAACTTGAATTTAATTACCTACACTTCATCTTCAACATCTTTACATAGTTTTTTCCACTTCTTTGCCATACCATCATTGATGATATTTTTTCACATGACTTCAATGGCCATTCAAATAAGCACATTCCCAGATCAAACTAGGTTCATGGTATGAGGGTTGATGATGATGGAGTCATGCCCTTTTTCAAGTTCTTTTATACCCAATACAAACTTTCAAGGCACCTCAAAATGAGTCTCATCCATGTAGCTATCAAATGTAAATTCAAGTTGTTTACACATCATGATTATGGTAGCTTTAGGGGGAATGAAGTCAAACACATAGAAGTATTCATCCATCTACCCCTTCTACACCTTCTCTCTAATGCTCAAATTTGTGCCTTCTTCCTCAATGATGGCCACCTTTGTTTTATCTTCTTCCTCATCACTGACACCATCACTTTATTCAAAACTTTCTTCCAAGGACCCATCTTTTTATTCCATAAGGGTTTATTCCTAAAACTTATCCCCTTTGTCTACTTCTTCTTCTTAGGGTTTCTCAATACTCACCTGCAAGTGTATTCCCTCAGTGTTAGATTCATCTTATTTTTAATAGGGTTATTCAATCACCTTTTTCTTTTCTAGGGTACCAGTATCACCTTTCTTTCCTACATTCACCCCTTCACTACTTGGGCATGCCTATTGTACAGCTTCATCTACTTTCCTAGTGGGGTAGTTAGGCACATTTTTGGTTTTCTCAATGATTGGTCCCGCACTTGTAGGAACTTTCTTCATCTTCTTCTCTCTCTTGTCTTTCTCTTCTTAGGCCTTCTCTTCCTCATCCTTAGCCTTCTCAATGTCATCTTGACTTAGGCCCATTTCATTCCAAGCCCTTCTCTTCTTCTCTAGCACTAGTGTCATCTCAATTTCTTCCTTATTATATCTCATCTTCTTACACAACCTTATCTTTTCCTCTTCTATTCATAGGGGCTATGTGGAGGGTTATCTAAATGAGGCACTCATTAGATTCTCAACATCTTCAAGCACGGCAGTTATGCTACTTTGGAGGGTCTTATGTACATCCATGGCATTGAGCTCCTCTTCTTCAACCTACAAGATGTAAGTTTTTATTATTTCTTCCTCCATAACTTCTTCTTTTCCATGTATGAGGGCCTCTTCTTCTTCTATTTTTTCAAGAATTATTATAGGGATCATAACAAGTCCCTTAGACTTGTTATTTTTATGCTTCTTACTAGAGGAAGCCATCTCTGGCATGAAGGTTACATGCTTATTGGGAGATGGAGGTGTTTCTTATTTTCTAAAAGTGACCCTCAACCTAATACACTCCTAGATTTACTCAAGTGTATCTCCCCACTTCTTCTGGGGAAACTTTCGCTACATATTCAATGCTAGCTTTCCTTCTTCTCTAATAAAGATGGGGCAATCATTATCATTTTCAAGGTCAACACCCTTCTTTCGTGTCTTCATCTCATAATACAAATTGAAGATGTACCTAGTTATAATTTCACTTTAGAGGGGGTGGAGGCCCATTTGATCAAAGTCATCCTCCTCATCCTTTATGGTTTTTATCCTAGGAATACATATTAGCACCTTAATCTTATCCTTTCTTGGTCCATATCCTTCACCAAGATATCCAAATACTATGCATTGGGAATCCTCCTTAGTACCACTATGAAATATTTAGTAGAAAATGCATAAAGCAATTTGAGCCAATTGGATAGGTTCCCATATATGAGTGCCAAACATACTACACAAAAATGTTGCATGATGGTAAAGGTCTTTATGCCTAACATGTGCTAAGGGAGCTCCTCTGGGATGCATCATTCAATCCCAAATGCCTCTATGTATCAAACACACCACCTTAGTACTCTTGTCTTGTACTTTTGGGATAAATTAGGTAGGAATGTGAACTCTTAGTACTTAAATCCTAGGGAGTCCTTATGTAGTGGGAACACCCATATATTATTGCTATCACTGTTAGATAGGCTGATATCATCCAAAACTATTATATTATCATGGACCTCCACCTAAAGGTCTCATGCACCTTATGGCATTCTCATGCATTCTTCACCATTTCCTCTCTAACAAAATTTGAAATATTGAACTTGACCCCCTGCACCATGTGGTGGGTTACACACAAATATGTCTTGCTTATGTCAAACCACCATCCACTAGGGCATGACTTAGAGCTCATGAAGTGTGCCACTACCCTTATTTTAGGGTCCTATATATCTTTGATCAGGAATGTGAGCCCTACCTTATATTAGACTAGGAGTTTTAAACCCTTTCTACCTTTACACCATCTTCCATCATCTGGTGGATGTCTATCCTTGCATGTGGGAACCCTGTGATCTTGATGATGAGGTACATCAAGATCCACATGTACCTTCCTATGAAATAAAAGTGATCACCATGGACATGTGAGAGGAGGATTTGTATTAACTCCTATAACTTTCCAAAACTTATTAGCTCATATAGTTGGGTCATGTGGTGTTCACTAGGTTATCTTAGATAAATATGTTGAATAGTGTTGTGCTTGATTTGTTCTTCATCCCTATATCAACCATCCAATCTTATTTGAGATCCTATGCATTACTCGATGTGTGATGGTTGTACTCCTTAAAATTACATGTATGCATGAATGATACCCAAGTATCCCCCACTATGACCTTAGGGGGAAACTACATTTCTCTATACAAAAGCTTTGTGCTTGCCTCAAGGTCAATCTCAGTGACACTTACAATATCTACCAACTGTACCTTTTTCTTCACAAAAACTATTTATTCTACTATCTATGCATTCTTGACATCCTTATACACCTATGATGGACCTAAACTTAATCTCTTTTTCCTATCTTGAATTGGTTGTTATTAAAGTATAGTCTATTGATCTTCTCGAAGCTCTTAATCTTGCTTTGTGCTTCCTGAAAATTATGGGGTTTACGAATGTGAGTTTGGCTCTTGAGCTTCATTTATCATTAATGGCAGCCTTAACATCGATAAAAATCTATACTATCGTATCATCTCATAATTATCTCTATACATTCCTCCTAATTAATTCTAAATGTAATTTAATCTCTATTTAATTTTTAACCATTCTCAATTGGTGGTTGTGGGTGCTCAAGTTTCTCTATGATAGCAATTTTTTGGTTCAGCTCTATTTTAGCTTTTATGTTCAACTCTACATTTGGGTTTAATTTCACATAATATTTTTAACCTATTATATTCTACCTTTCACTTCTTTATACTTTAATTTCAGCTACCTTATGAATTTTTAGTGAGTAATGGCATGGTGGCACATAGATTTCTTGAAATCTACTAAACTCATGAAATCCACAATAATTCACCACCTTTGCATTTATTATGCATCTTTGTGCCTACTAATTCATCACATTAACTTCTCATAATAGTGTATTTTTTAAAGTGATAGGTGATTCAAACAATTACTTCTCACCAACTATTTGGTGGGTGTCATCTATCTTGATGATCTTCCTCCTGCACTTCATTTACCTCAGCATGACCTTCACCCTTCTTATGGAATTGAGGAAGGTGAATCATGTGCATGTGAAGCATTGCATCTAGGTTTCCATAAGAAGGGTCCTTTCATATGCACTTCCATTTCTTGGTTGATTTCTCTATGATTTCATCTATTCTTTCTTTGGCCTTCCCCTAACCCATACAAATTCCTACGTTCGTCCTCCAACACTTTCTTCTCTCTCAATTTTTTGTACATTAAGATCTTGTGTGCCTTTCCTTTTTCAACTTGTCCTCATATGCTTATAAGTTTGGTAAATTTTATGTGCCCAAAAACTTAGGTGTTTGTCCTCAGGTGCTTATAAAGCTTTTGTGCTCGACTCACTTGACTGGAGTTATACATGCAGGCACCAAAATATTTCTCCTATGGGCCTAAAAGTGCCTCATTTATTAATTTAAAACAAATAACACAAAACATTAACAAATATTTAGCTTGTGACAAATTTTATTTTGGTCAGCCCAACACAACTAACTTATGACCAAGAAGTTGATGTCTGATGGTACAAATGCCATTCTATTATCTATAATGCTTCAATCAGTTTTCAGTTTCCCATGGCACTTATATGTCATGGGATAAGACCACAACATTGTAGACACATGGTCATCATAATCTTTGTGACCAACATCACATATATTTGTGAGACACATTCCTAATAACTTATTGAATACCTCAATGGTGCCATTCACTTGGGGATGATAAGGTGTTGTCTTGTGGTGTGCCACCATATATTCAATCAATAAGATTCAAATGGTCTCATTGATGAAGTGCATGCAATAGTTGCTAATCAATTGAGTGGGAACCCATTACGATTGATGATGTTCTCCCATATAAAGCTTATGACTATGATGAATTTATAATATTTGGTTTATGTTGTCTCAACCAACTTGGTGAAATAGTCTATGGCCATCAGAATGTATCATGCACCTATGCACTTCATAGTGGGAGTAATAGGCCCAACAAAGTCAATGACCCATTTTTTAAATGGTGCCTAGGCAAGGATGAGAATGAGAGGCATCTAATATTAGTGGTTGGGTTTTCCCATGCATTGGTATATGTCACATGCCTTGGTGCAATATTTTTCATCTTGGAATAGGGTTGGCCATCATAATATTTATTGTAGTACCTTGCATGCCATTGCATCTCTAGCATAATGGCCTCCAAAAATTCTTTTGTATGTCTCTTGAAATATTTAATCCTATTTGTGCTCTAGGATAGATTGGTATAGAACCTCATCTTGTCTCAATTTGTATAGTTCCCCATCAATGAGATGAAAGAGGGTGGCACAAAGTACAAGTTGCTTCTTCTCTTTGTTTGTCATAGTCTAGGGTGCAGACCTAGATGTTAGAAATATGGAAATATCTCTGAAGTCTTCAGGGATGTGAAGGACTCTATATATTTTTGCATCTAGAATTTAATCCTCAATGGGTGCTACCACATTACTATAGTCAATGTAGGACAAATGGCCTGGGCCCAAGTTCTATTTTATAATCTTTACTACAATTGAGAACTAGAATTATTGAAATAGAACTATCCATCTATAGATGTGATCATGGAGAATGAGCTTGTTCACAAGGTAATTAAGCACCTTGTGATCAATGAAGAATATGAATGGGGTCACCAATAACTATTGGTTAAACTTATATAAGGTATAAACCATGGAAAACACTTTGCACTTAGTTATGGTGTAGTTCTGCTCTTCTTTGGTTAGTTTTTTACTTGTGAAGGAAATAGGACGATCTATTTTGCTTTCACCCAATTGTACCAAAATGGTACCAATTATAGAATGCATTAACATGGATGTGGAATAGAGTCATATAGTTAGGAAATTATAGTATCAACATGTTTTCTAGTTTGAGCTTCAATGTCTCAAATGTATCTTCTTACACTGCACCCTAATAGAATGGGTCATCCTTGCACAAGATTTATTCTAGTGGTGTCATAATCTTTGCATAGTTCTTGATGAACTTCCTATAGTAATCTTAGTGTCTAAGAAAGACATAAACATCTTTCTACATTGATGGGGTCTAGAGTTTAAGGATGATGGTGATCTTTACTGGATCAATGAGCAAACCATCCTTGCAAATGATATGCTCAAGTAAAATGTGAAATAGTGTCACAAAGACACACTTATTGAATTTTAAATATATTTATAACTACCTACACTTCTCAAACATTAGGCACAACTTATCTTAGTGATCCTTCACCAACCCATACATATTCTAGTCATCTAGGTACACTTGGAGGAATTTGTGAATGAAGTCCTTAAAAGTGGTGATCACCACCTAGGAGAATATGACTAACATATTATTGAGTTGAAAGGACATAATATTGTATGAAAAATAACCCATTCTATCATAAAGGTATTTTTGGGCTTATCCTCATCCTCGATCTAGATTTGATGGTATCATGAGAACCCATTAGTGAAAGTGCATATCTCATACTCTACAATGCCATCCAAGACTTCATCAGTGAATAGAGTTGGAAATGGGTCAGTTATGTAGGTGATGTTAAATAATCTATAGTTAACATAAATCTAGATGTGCCCATCCTTATTGATAATGTTAACCATGGGGATAACCCATTCATATTATTGCACAAGGTAGATGATGCCTACGACTAGCATACCATTAATCTTTTTTTTTACCTTGAAATAAAAATTAGGATTCATCTTGTGAGGCCACTTCTTAATAGGTCTAGCACCATCAACTAAATTTATTCTCATCTTCCGAAGCGATGGTTTGGTTCCCTTCATATCATGGTAGTTTTGAGGGAACAAGTCTTGAAACTCCTTCAGGTGATCCACAATGCACACCAGCTCTACATCAGACCAATAGGTACCAAGAGCAACAATCTTTAGTTCCCCTTCTAAAATAATATCTACCTTTATCATTTTTAATACTATGAAATATGGCTCATTATTCTCTTGATGTGAATCCTTGACTTACCTACTACCCTTAGTTATTTTTATGTGAAGGTGGGTAGGGTCTTCTTCCTTTGGAGCGCTATCCTCAACTTGGCACACTAACTTTCTTTTGCCTATCAGGTTTATCCAGTTGTGCACCTTCCATATTTTATCATTGTCATCATTGGAGTCATTATTGAGGTTTTGTTCTTAAAATAATATTAGGAGATCCAACCTATTTTTACCAAACATGTCTTTTAGGCACTATTGCAATATTGCAATGTCCTAAAATATTGACCTTCAAACTAACTAGAGTGGCTTAATTAGTGAAAGGTATTGTAATGAAAAAGAGGTGTGAACAAATAACTCCTTTAGTGCATCTAAATTAGCTATCTCATGGTGTATATCATTGACAACATACCAAGTTCATGCCCATGTCTTGAAGGTCCTATAGAATTCATGCACCCATAGGTTTCTTGGTGCATTATTGTCATAAATAGTCCATATTTCTTCATAAAGGCATGCATGATGAGGTTAGAGTCATAAAAGTAAGTTGAGATGTTCAAGTCCTCATTACTCTTCCTAAATTTAGTATAAATGATTTCTTTCACATCTTGATAGTTTGGAAAGATATCCCTTTGCACTACCCACTAATGAGTGATAGTGCTCTTAAAAGTATACACTAGTGTTCCCATCCTATCCACTTCTTTTGAGATGCATGATTTGAGGCTTTAGACATAGTTTTATACTAGATTACTCCCTATATATCTTAATATCACTACAATCTTACCCTTAATAAGTTGAAACTCTCTCTTTCCCTTCTTATTTGTGCAAGGGACTCACATTCTGGAAGCACAATCAATCTAGATCCATCCTATCTTCACTAGTTTTAGTGCCTTTACACACACTAAGGGGTATCTTTAACTAATGGTCTCATATGCTTCCTCAACCCATCAGTCATAGTCAATATTAATAGTATTTGAGGTTGATTACCCATCTTCCCAATAGATCACTCCCTGGTCATTAGGGTTGAGAGTCTTGGCATCTTACACCATGATGTTATATATTTGGTTGATCTCATCCTCAATTTCCACACTCTCAATATAAGGGGTTCCTTGGTCACTTTAGAGGTGTATAAATACCCTCTCCTTGCCATTTTAAAATGTCATGTAGTGCCTCTTAAATTACATATCTACATTATTTGCATAGCACCATGGCCTTACCAAAAACATTAGATAATTGTCTTGTTCTGCTAATTTGATCATGTCAAAGTCAATGTGGAACTCGATGCCCATGATATATATATAACTATGCTCTTTATAATTCTAATCGATTGTGCTATGGTCTTATTAGCCATGAAAAGTACATGAGGGGAAGGCATGAAGGCTAGCTTACCCATCTTTTCCCATGCATTATTCGAAGATAGTAACCTCAAGTCCTATGTCCTTGAGGACCTCATATACATACCATCCATCGATAGTGGCATTCATGAGGAGTTATTGATGATACTCCACATTCTATGTATGCCTAACTTCTCACACCTGCTCTATGTGTGGCATAATGAATTCAAATGGATTTTGCCCCATATGCCATAGGATAAAATTTTTAAATAGAATTAACATTCCTTTTATTTATAAGAGGTGAATGATATCTATTAGTTCTTGTATCTTCACTTCTTGGCTATTTTGCTTCTTTTGGGAGGCAGTAGCCTACAATTCTGGATGTTGCACCAATTGGAGATCTCTTTGTAGGTTTTGTATTTCACTCATGACCTTATAAAATACATATTTATGGCATGATGGGTTTAGGTAAGGCCAAAATTTGGGTTCACGCCACATTATACACTCAATGCAGCTTTTTCCCCCATATTTTAAGCATAATTCTAGTATTGGCATAATTGGTAGCTGAGTTGTGAATCCACTACGAATAGTCACCTACAATTTGACTATCTTTGTGTGGTTTGGTTGCAATTTTTGAGTCCACTTCTCTGATTTTGGCTCACACATGATCATTCTTACACCCTTGTCTATACCAAGCCTACATTGGGTCAATTAAGCCTAGCATCATACAGGTACTAGCTGGGTTAAGGGACTACTTCAGATCAAGTGTTCATACTTAGGCTATAAATTCTTAGTAAGAGTAGTGACATTTGACGTAGGTTATATCTATACTTAGGCTATGTTTATAAGATATGATGGCATCATAATTTAACATAGGGATGTCATTAATGACCTAGACTAGAAGCTCACTTAAAAACAACACACATATATTAAAATCATAAAATTATAACTAGTACATTCATTATGCATTTAAATGGTAATATTAAAGATACATAAGCTAAATCAAGTACAATTTGATGCAACATTCATCATCATTAGTGAAAGTTTAGTTTAACAAAGTTTATGATTTATAGAAATAAAGCATATTCTTTGCTAAAACTACTTAACTACCCAAAGGCTCACAAATGAGCTTGGGTATATACAAATTAATCCTTCATGGCATTCAATCTAATCCTAAGTCTTAATGGTAGTCAAAATATATATAACTAATTCTTCATAGCTTCTCTACATTCCATTCGCATGCCTTTGCTCACTAGTTCGTGCTCTTTTTATAGCCTATGAGAACATCTCTTTCTAGGGTGGAGTATGTACATGAAGTGACTTACTAGATCCTTTGTTGATCATTATATTAGCTCCATCACATTTCATAATTTATACTATAGTCACCACATCTCATCCCACCTGGAAAATGCCCCAAAAGTCCTAGAAATGTTAGCCACCTGCTAGCTGACGCAAGGTAAGTGTTGATTCCTTTAAATGGTGTGAAGATGCTAAAAATGTCATCATTAAAAATGATGCCTTGTGTTAAAGTGTTCTTTATGATTAACATGAATCCTATACTTGATGAAATAGGGTCCCAATAATCATATTCATTTATCCAACTCTTTTATCACCATCTCACATGTGACTATTTGAGATACCTCATCCATGTTCTTGAATGACTATATGCCATGATTTTAGGTGAGATTTTGTCAAAGTTTCCATTGGTCTACTCTCATTTGGTCTATATCATTAGGTTATTATTGTATCAACTCATGTCATTATACAATTTCTTGATTCTTACTAGTTCACCTTGTATATAAAGGCTCTTATGCTTAAAAGGTCCTGTGGGCTATGGATGACTATTGTACTTGGATGTAGATGACCATTTTAGGATCTTTAGACCTCAAAATTTACTAACATCCTTTGGTTTAGTCCTCTATGAAGTCATACTTATCATCAAATCATCTAACATATAAGCAATTTGTTTCATCATCTCATGGAAGGTCTCACATACTAGCATATGAATGTACTTCCTCCTATATGGCTATAGGTGGCCATTTGGTCTTTTGTACGAAGTGAGGAGAGAGTCACTCTAATTATCCTAAAATCACTATATGTCATTTAGAATATGATTTTATCTTAAAACTCCAAATGGAAACATTACCTCAAAACTCTTGTATAGAGGTTACTTCTTTGAGAATTTTTGTCATAAAACAAAGGATTGTTGGAGGTGGAGGTTTTACTGCATTGTACAGACTAAATGTGACTATATGAACCATGGTTTGACAAATGTGATGCTAATAAAATTCACTGACACCAACTCACCCTTCATTAAATTAGAGAGAAGCATCCAACAGGTTTATAGTTATGGGGATCAAAGTATTTGACATTATGTTAAAAATTCTAACTTACCTTAAACTCTGCTAAACTAAGCTATAAGGAAGTTTTCTTCATGATTTTGATGTACCTTCATAACCTTAAGCTCATCCTAATATATTAAAGTTTTTAAATTCATCTATTATTATATATATAACACCCTCAACACACTTTTAAGGAACACACAATCCTCTATAAGGTCTCTTAAATTGGAAACACAGTAGCATACAGTCTTTTTGTGTTATTTTAGTCATTTAAGGCTCTAAACTGAATTTATTGCTCCCAAGAATGTATCTAGTTATATTGAATACTCTATAAACACTCTAAAATAATATCATGACCTCAAAATTAACTTATTCATCTTCATGAACGTTTATAACCTTTATTACCTGCCATGATATCCTTTTAGCCTGCTCATTAGGCCTACAAGAGAGATTTTGAGCTCGTAAAAGAGCATGGTTCTTTGAAATAATAGGGAATATACTTTAATTTAAAATTAATAATTTATAATATTTTTTAATCCCCTCAATATCATGACAAGCTCACTAATATGCTCTTCACACAGTAAGCATCTCATTATATCTATAACTACACCTTCTAGAAGGGCCAAATGACCAACCAAGCTGTCTCAAGAAATAAATTTTCATGATGAAAGTACCTAATAATTTTATTGGATGAAAGATATTTATTTTCAATAAAACATGAGATTTAAAAATCTTTAAAACAAATACATTCCATTGATATATCATGATTGCTTCAAAAATTACCAAATCTCAAGTCAAGACAGGCAACTAGTTTCTTGTCAACAAGCCCCTTATCAAGACAGATTATCTAATGATTAAAACATGAAAAAGGTATTATTTAATCATAAAAAAGGACCAATAAAACAATTTTTCTCCTTTTATCTCTAACATGAATAAATAGAGACAAACCTGGACCCTATCTAGATGACTAGGCCATAGTGATATCCTTACACTCTTAGAAACTATTCATAAAAATGGGGGGATAAATTTGAAAAAAAATGACACTAAATTAAATTTAATTAAGGTTAATATAATTTAAAAATATATTTGTGTATACACATAATATTTTTAAACTTTGATTGATTACTAACACTTTGTATCTTGCAAGAACTTGTTGAGTCTCAATCTCTCTAAGTGCACACCTTAAGGGATGCACTGGGAAAGGGGTAGGCAAACCATTGGTGATTCATAATATTATTTTCAATTTTACCACTTTATATATACACAATTATCTCATAATACAATTTAACCAAATATTATTCTTCTCATTTATACCCATTCCAAACATTTGTCACATCTTTATTATCCTTTTTCTTGCCTTGACCCCCCTTCACTAGTGGATTATACTAGGTCGACTGGGTCAACCTTATATAGTTTTTAGCTTCTAATTAATATATATGGTTGACTAGGTTTACCATATATAAATTATATATTTTAAATGATTTAGGATAATATCCACCTATATATACAACATCATTTCCAACCATTTGAGAATAGAGAAGTGAAGAAGAATAAGTGTGAATGAACATTTACTTATTGACCATTCTACTTGAGGAATAAAGATTTGGGTTTCATAATTTCTTTAGAGATATGGATATTGTCTTGTGGATAATTATTTTTTTTGCATATATATGTTGTGTATACTAGATATGATTTGTATTTTTTGTCCTTACATACCACAACAATCTCTTGCGAAGCACCTTGGCTAAGGGAGAGATTGAGGCTTGGCAGGTTTGTCTTCAAGGTAAGTATTCATAAATTTATTTATCCTTTGTAAGAGTACATAGATAATGAATTTGTGCTTCTCTCCCATGCATTAGGATTTTATATACATTGATGTGAGTATATGTATTCTATACATGTTTAGTTTAGTTTGTTTTGCTTTACTAGCCCCTCATGTTGTTCTATAAGCTTTGTGAGCACTAGATTAGATTTAATTTATTGTTTATTATAATAGATTAAACATTAAACCTAGGAATTTTTCAGAGTTGTTTCATGATTGTGTTAGACTATAGGCTTTGGAACCCTCTATAGCATGGTGTATTGTGACAAGTGATCCCCTAATCAGGTCTAGCAGATCCCCATCTTGGTCATGTTCCTATTTAACAAATATATTACCAATAGAAAGTGTAGGTATTATATATCTTATATAAGCTATGATTTATTTATAAACATTATGAATTTTTGATTTCATACATTTTGGTGAACCCAATGTGAATCTTATCTCAACACTGGTTGGATTGTCTTCACATTTCCACTTTCATCTTAGCATTATCTTCACTTTGGCTTCTATTGTCACTTTAACTTGTACCCAATGAGGAGAGGGGAAAATATTATCCTTATTAAATTGAGAAAATTGAACCACCTCAGGGTTTTGGGTATCCCTATTGGAAGGTGGATCTCTAGGTTAAGGGCTAGCTCCTCGTGATGCATCACTAAAGCACCTATCCTACTACTAACACTTGGGGTTCAAAAGGGTTAAGGAATAACATGAAAGTAAATATAAAATATGGAGGTGATACACCAAATCAGTTTGATGAATTCCAACCAATTACATTTCACACTTGAGACTAAGAAACCAACTAAAAAATACACTTCTCAAATCTATCTTCTTACATCAATATTACAGTATGGGGTCATAGATGATATGAAAGGCTAGGAGGACTATAAAAAAGGTATTGAATGAATCTAATGAAAATAATACTCACTTAAACCATGAACATATATCGGAACACTTCACATGCCTTACAAGAAGTGGCTACAAATAGGTGAAAGAATGAAGTACAATGTTAAGGAATCTATAGTTTTCACTAAGCAAATTCAACATTAAAGTAGAGAAAACTATTAAAATTAATGAGAGGGGTAAAAAATTAGTTATTTTAATAATAAAAATGTGTAAAATTGATCAGGACTTCACCATACTCAAGTGGAGCATGGAATACAATGCCAAAATGGCCAATTCTTATAGAGTTTTTGAGAAACAGAGAAATAGAAAAGTTCAAGGGTCATAAGGACACTTATAAAGTTGATCCAAGGAGTTAATTATGAATTTTATAAGGAAATATGATTAACCATTCAAGTTATATAAGTGTCCATACAAATCATCAAAGTTATGCAAAGTGGCACAAAACTCCTTGTGCACAAAAATATTGCCTTCATGATTAGGCCTATTTGAACATCTTATAACTGATATATGGAAGGTATAATTATTTTAATGGAAGTTTTGGATATTATAAATTCCTCTTCATGTATTGGTTACATTCATAGACTTCTATAAACAATCTAAAAAGGAGCCATCATCATCTGTTGTCTTAAAAAATTGCCCTTCCATGAACCTTACACACATGGCCTCAAAATTAGCATCAGTTATCCATGAAAATATATATGAGTTAGTTTATGACACTTTTAAATACCATAAATGGAATTTTAAGCATCAGGGGTACCTTAAAAAAAATTTACTTGAAGATTTCTTCCTTTCTCTCTAGCTTGCCCAATATGCCAAATTTGACTGGCTGAAATTAATGGCTTGGTTGGAGAATTTATAAGATTATTCATGAAATTAAAAAATATTTTTAGCTATATTAAGTGTAAATATTTCATCCAAACTTTTTTTCATCTCTTAATTCATCTTGTAGCCTGCACAACACATAAAATAGTGAGAAAATACCTATTTTTGACCCCTTCCATATAATTTCGTAAAACTCATCATGGTGTGAAGAATCATGTGGATGTCATATAAAACCTCAAATATTTATTATGATCAAATTATGCTTTTATATTTCATCTCTAACTCTATTTTCCAAGACTAGTCCTTAGCAAGGGTTTAGTAGGGTTTTAGTCCTGTTTCTGGTCTTAATGATTGTTCATAAAGTTGAGACATCAAAATTGAGAAAAAATAATAATAATTTGGAATATATGACCCATAATAACATCCCATAACTCTTTTTTCTCCCATTAAATACCTCGTGAAAGGTGTGAGCACTTGAAGTTGCCTACTCGAGCTTGTTCTCAACATTTTACACAAGTCTGAGTTAGTTTTGGACAAAAGAGAGTCTCTCTTTGGTTTTATATACACACCAATAGATTTAACACATTTTTTTAATATAAAAAAACATTATTCAACATGTTTAAAATCATATTCAAAGTTAAAAGTGTGACAGACCTCCTCTTCTAGCACTAGGCTTTAACTTTCCCTTTAGGTTTGACTGCAACCTTAAGGGTTTAGATCATTTTAATGAATATATTTGAATTTAAATATATCTAAAACCTAGGACATGACACCCATATACATTTCATAATCAATTTGAGTGTTCACTTAGGGCTCGAAATGATACTGACCCCTAGTTTGGGCTCTAGGCATAACCATGCTTACTATATCTGACTACAACTTTAGGTGTCTAAAACATACTATTGAGTTATATTATTTTGTGAGGTATTTTTAATGATTAATTATGTGTTATTAAACTCTAAAAATAATCATGAATTCTCCCTTTACCTTTTCGTTCACTATTTATCACTTTCTCTTCAAGATGTAATCTTCATGCATTAAGGGAGTGCCCTCTATCTGAGATAAAATAGAGGGCACTCCCTTATCTTCCCAGAACAAAGTGTATATCTAAGGGTGTTATCCATGTAATAATGGTAATCCACACAAAAAATTGTCCCTTTAATCTAAGCATAGGCCCCTCAACTGACCAAAACCTCTAAAAGAGATTAGTGAAGGCATAGTTTGTAGTGTTTGTGCTTTAGACTATGTTTAGACTTTGAAAGGTGTTTTATCCTTGATTAATGTATCACTATATGAGGTAATTTTATTTTTTAAATGTCATGATATAGTGGCTCCAGTAACCATTCTATAATTTGATCTCTCCAAGAATCCTTTATGCTCTTGAATTCCCAAACTGAGCTTTGACATTGATTATGTTTTATCCTTGGGAAACCTACTGGAGGTGATTGTAGGTGGAATTTTTATGAGTTAATCCTTAAAAATCATGATAAATTTTTTTAATACTCTCTCAATATTATTTTTACCTTTTGGACTTTCTTGTATTGATTCTATGCCTTTAAATCCTTATACTTCTCAATTCACTTCTTGCTTTGATTAACATCTGACTATAGGTGGCCTTTTTACCTCAAAAGAGTTGAATATAATGCTTGAGAACGTATTTTGAACATCATTATGATCAATTATCATTTTTATGGACATTTTTTAATCCTAAAAAATCTTAAATACTCATCAAGATATCATGCCATTCTAACTGTTAGTGTACCCTACTGTAGGTGCACATTTAAGCACTATACAGATTGTTAGGGGTTCATGAAGGTCAATGATATCACTTGTCATCTTGTGTGGGTGATATTTAGGTCATAAAAGGTTACCTTCAACCATTATAACCCTCCAACCATGTAAATAGAGTTCACATTTCAATCCTAATGAAAAGTCCCTTCTTCTTTTCAGGCCTACCTGTAGGTGTCATTAGCCTATCTAGACATCAAAGGTAATGTTCAAAGACTTCTCAATCTCCCCAAGGTTCATTTGAGACTATATTGGATTCACTTGTTAGTATTAGTTATGATAAATCTCATCAAAACAAAAAATCCTTGTTTTCTACCTGTATCTCAGTCAGACAATGTTGGTTGTAGGTTACTTATCATCAAAATAATGCCACCTATCACCTAGAAACTTATGAGGACTCCCTAGTGTCATTTTACACTTGTTTAAGCTCAATTGACTTTTAATTTATGCATGATGATGACTAAACATGACTCATGTGTGCTGATTGTATTATGACTAAAATAATTATTCTTAAACTCTGTTATAGATGCATATTCTCCATATAAAGTACATTTGTAGGCAGTTATGAGGTTATCGAGGAGTCTTCCAACCTTTTCTTGTGTTCCAAACCATCTGAACTTATCTAATCTATTGAAAACACCTTATTAATTTATAATTTTCAATGTTGTTTCCCTAAAATGACAAAAGGATATTTGACCTTATAGGCCTGTAGAGGTTATTAAAGTTTTTTAGTGTTCTTAGGAACAACCTTGAGGCTCCCAAACACCATTTTACCCTAACCATTTATCCTCCAAACATTACAAGGTTAACCTCCTATATGAGAGATATAAGGTCTAATATCCAAGATGCATCATACCTTTGAATAACCCTATTTCATAACCATGAAAAAAGGTGCTAGGTTCTATTTTTTGTCTCTTTAGAGACTCAGTCCTAAAACTCATAATTGTTCACATTTGGATTAACACCCCACTCTCTTTGGCTTGCCAGTAGGTCCTATTTATCAAAATCACTTCCATAACCCTATTGAGACCTTTTATAGCTTGTCATTCTTTTTTTACATCCTTGTTAGACCTATGTTAGAGGGAATCTTGTAGGTGCATCTTTAGTATACATGCAGACTGTAAATATATGCAGTGAGTATGAGTTTGTTCTTCAAATGGATTATAGTTCCTTTTAAATTCTCTTGAATGAATTTTTAAAACTTGAAAAGGGATCATAAAACCATGATCCTAGTTCTCACATGTTTTTCCTTCTCAAACACCTATGGATAACCATTTCATGGTAGACAATGAGGAGGTGCCTCATGTGACTACCCAATCTCTCTTCTTTGTAAGCACTTTGAAGGTTTGATTCACCACTCTATGACATTGGATGACACATAAAGATCCAAAAAAACTTAAATATACCCCTATGATCATGGCATAAATGCCTCAAACATATGATTTCTCAAGGCTGACTATGTGTGGTAGCTATAGGTTAGACATGCAACATGATCCTTGTGAAGGAAAACTCATGAAGTATGTTGGGTGAATATTTTGTCAATCAGCATACTGATCAACAAAATAGGTCTGATCAACCACAACAAGAAGATTGGTCAAATAGGTGTGTAGCTTTACTACATCAATCAGAGACAAATCTCTCCTCTCATCAAGGGGAGGTTCCCTATTAAATATGTGGAGGCTATATACTATACAAATAAGCAAAAAGTAAGACATAAGGGTGGGATAAACCATCCATCTCTCTTTTTTCAGAGATGTGCTGATAAACAAGGAAGAAATCCTGGGTGATGGGGAAGGTACTTCTCTTCTTTCAGAAGCAACTTTTAGCCAAGAGCTAGATTCCTTCCTAAATAGTAGAAATCTTGGTGTAATGACAGAAGGCACTTTTCTTCTTTTAGAAGTGCTTATTCTTGCAAACAACAGGACTCTTTCAGGTAGCAAGTAACTAGGTCCAAAGTAACTAGCAATCTAAGATGTAGCATAAAGTCTCCACCTTGACTGCCCTAGAGGGAGATACAAAAGACAATGAGGGCACAAATTCATCCCAAGGTCTTTTACATAGAAACCAAATAGAAAAACACACACTAAAGATGACTATGACAGCGCAAAGTCTAGAAGTAGTTGTCTTCAAGACACCTTCCTTATCACCTCCACTAGTTTTGCTTGTTAAATCAAATAAACAAGAACACTTTTAGAAGATAGACATATGAACAATCTCCTAAAATATCACAAGCTATAACAACACAAAGTTTGCAAGTAACTTGCTTTCTCATTCAATCAAATAAATACGAACTACAATCTGAGCTCAAAGTCTCCTTTCAATTTGGGTAGAGTTTTGCTTCTGGTAAGGGGAAGATCTCTTTCAAATGGTACAAGAGATTACATTATATATCACTCTAAGAAAGACTTAGGTGCTTGTTTTCATGAAAAAGGCCCATGCTGCAGTCAACGTCTTCAATGCACCTTCAATTTTGTCTAGAGGGACCATGCTAGGAACAGTGCATTGCCTCAATTATGGCATGTCTATTCATCTAATGTCTCTTCCTTGGTATGGAATTTTTGGTCCTTTCTCTGATGTCTATGCATCTGTCCAATTTGCCATTACTTCATGGAAGAAAAATAGGCTTGTGTCCTTGATTTGGTGTGCTCAGAAGTCTACTTGATCCACTATTTCACCTACTAGAAATAACTCTTTTGAAGATATTTCTAGTCCTTTGGTCTCGCTCCTCTCTTCATTGCTTAAGTGCTTCTTTGCTCTCTGGTTAAACTATCACTTTAATTTAACTTGCCTTTGGAATCATCCATGTTGCTTCTTTATCCTTTATAGCCCTTCTTGTCTAAGTCTTTGGGGGGTCATTTCTGCATCTTTGAAAAGTGGCAAGTTCCTTTGTTATGAGCTCATTGGAAACTTATAAAAAAATGAGATCCATGACACATCTTGCCCAAGCAAATTCAAAAGGGGAATGTGGATGCAAACACTTGTCACGTTCTGCTAAGTCATAATAGGAGACATGACATATTCTGCTTAACTTACAAAAGCTTTATAAACCTTTTGAGAGTCTTGCAAAAGATGACACATGGTGGCTTCTACTCTGCTTTGTAATGGACATGTGGTAGATTCCATTGCACTTTGTCTTTTTCCATCAGGCTCTTTTCTTTGGGATTTTCTCTTCAGTCAGGCTTTTCCTTGCTTTCTTCAAGCTCTCTTCGTGGGTGAATTTCTTCAAAAAAATGTCTGAAAGAATTCCTTTGAATAATTTGTTCGAAGGACTCTACTTTGCCTTTTGCCTTGTTCATTTTTTTGAAGGAGTTCACTTTGTCTATTTTTACTTGCTGCCCTCCACAAGGGTTCTTGGCCTTGGTTCACCACCTTCTACAAGGGCACTTGTTCCTTTGGCTTTAGGGTAGCCCCTTAAACCTACCGATTGAACCAACTAATTGAACCAAATTTGGTTCAACAGTTCAATGGTTCAATCGGTTCATTCTTCGTTATTTGGCTAAGTCTTTTTGATATTTTTCACCAAGCACATTGAACCAATTAGTCATTGAACCCATTGAATTGATTGAACATTGAACCCATTAAACTAATGAACCAAAATGGTTTAAGGTTCAATGGTTTAACGGTTCAAGCTTTTGAGACTCGTTAAGTGCTCAGGGCTGCGGATCCTTTAAACAGTTAAACTTTGAACCTTTGACATATGCGCATAGCCCTTTGAACCTATGATTCCCTTTACTAAAAAAGCTTTGAAAAATGAGGAGTTTGTAAGAGCTTGAATAAATTTTGAGAAGGGAAGAGAGGAATTTTGGCCCTGCAGGCCCAAAATAGCTCATATGTTGTCCCAAAAATAAGAAGTCATTTTTTGGGAGAAAACAGTTGGCTCTTGTTGGGGAACTTCCTTCATTTTAGAAACTTGAAACACAACTGAGGGGAGTAGAAACTAGAATCTCCAGTGCCTTGAAGTGTGCCATTGGGCTACGGAGTCATGCTACTAAAAAAGAAAGGCTCCAAAAGAAACAAATGAACAAAACAAAGTAGAAATAGAAACTATAAAAATATACATATGTATAGGTGAACTTATCTGATACTTCAAGAATTGAAGTACTTCAAATGCCACCCATTATGAGACAATTATAATGGCATCCCATCCTGATAAACCAACAGGAAACCATTTTGTCCCTAGAATTGGTGACGGGTGAATAGAACTCTCCACCAGGAAACCACTTTGTTGTGTCTTCCCCTTGGTTTTCTCTTCTTCTTGCCTCGAAGCAAGACTTGACTTTTGGTCCAAAAACCATGAATCTTTGCTCCCTTGGCAAAGAGTTCATTTTCCTAATTTTGATGGGTAGTAGCATGGCCTAGTACCATAATTTGTTGTTCTGATAGCTCAGCCCAACACATGTCTTGATTCTCCCCCTTAGATATCTCAAATTCTTCTTCATTTGGAGGGGAGGGTTCTTCTGCACTTATGCTGCACTCCACCAATTCTTTTGCTATTTCATCCCTGCCTAAAGACTCAAACAAAATTTGGGCTGCAGGGGCCACCATTTGGGTCTTGACACATTTGACATGATCAATTATGTCAAATGGCTAGATTGGACCAGGCACAGGGGATGGGAGTTCTTCCTTTTGGTTTATGGGAGGGGTGGGAGGACTGGCCTATGAATTTGAAGTAGAAGGTGTAGAAATGTTTGGGATACTTACTTTCTTAGTAATCACTAGGTCCTTTGGTCCTTTGGCTGGATAGGCAGAGTGTCCCCATGCTTAGCAATCAAAATTATAGGTTGAGGTCGCTCCTCTATTTCTCCTTTATTAGCTTGTTGAGCTGACTGATTCTGCGACTGGGTGACCATAGCACATGATCCCTCAGATGCTTCACCTTTACTTCTGGGTTCATCCTGGTAATCTAGGAAACTAATGTGGGAGTCACCAAATGACTCTTCTTGATCCTCCATGAAGAGACCATCATCATTTTCTTGATTAAACTCAGGTTGGAAAGAGAAATCATGCTTTGTTTCCAAATACCCAACTGCTGAGTTAGTTGGAGGTGCTTCAATGGCAAGGTTCTTCTATGGGGGAGGAAGACAATTGAGTTGCCCTTGATGTGTCTAATTAGGGAATGTCATCCTTGGTACATCTCTGTATGAAGAAGCAAATGACATCCCTTGTGCCATTTGTCTTCTAAGGACCAGCACTTCATTTGCTAGCTTCTGCACCATTGGATCAGTGGTGGTTGCAGGTGAGTATTCAAAAGATGAAGAGGGTTTGCCTTTGTTTAGATCTCTTCTTATCTTTCCAGCCAAGATAAGGTCATCTTCTATCTTAGTGGCTAAGTCTTGAGCAGCTTCAAGATCTATGTGGCTAGCACGTCTTAACAAAAAACCCTCTTCAGGTAGCTGTGAGTTTATGAAGAAGCATTTGAGGTTCTCAGGTGTGGGCTGAGCAACTGTGGGAATCCTATTTCTCAGCTTGTCAAATTTGGCAATAAAATCCCTCATGGGCTCATGAGGTTCCTTCTTCATCTACGTAAGTTGGGCTAGCAAAGCATGAGCATCTTATGCAAGTTTAAACCTTGCTTCAAACTTGGCTTTGATAGTGTCCCAGCCAGTCACTGATCCAGTCTACAAATGGTAAAACTAGTCTATAGCATCACCTTGTAGTGTCTCCACGAAAAGCCTGACTACCACGTCTTCAAATTCCACCCATATCACACCACAGGCTATGGTGAAGGTTGTAATGTGTTCATCAAGGTGGATTCTTCCATCACCAAAGAATTTGGGGAAATTCTTCTTTGAACTGAGTGGTAGCTCATGCAGGGGTGGAGTTAGATTAAGTGGGCCAAATGAGCTACCCCAAGGGCCTTGAAATACCATGATTGGATTATGAAAAATAGGGATAACACATCTGAGTGGAGTTGCCAAATTATAGGAAAAATGGAAAAGAAACTGGCCCTGCTTTAGCTTAAAGCTTGAGGCTTCAAATTGCGCTTTCTTTCGCAGTAGCTCTAGTTTTGTAGACCAGATAATATAACATATATGGAGGAAGATGGTAAGGCTATAATGATACTAGGTAAGACCCAGATGGGAGTCGCCAGACTCTATAATGGATAAGGGTAGGGACTGCTTGTTCAAGTCCTCAGCAGAGTCACCAAAAACTATTGGGTTAATATTTTGTCAATCAACGTACTAATCAACAAAATAGGTCTGATCAACCATAGTAGGAAGATTGGTTGGCTAGGTGTGCATCTTTACTACATCAACTGGAGACAAATCTCTCCTCTCATCAAGGGGAGGTTCCCTATTAAATCTTTGGAGGCTATATACTATATAAATAAGTAGAAAGTAAGACACAGGGGTGGGATAAACCATCCATCTCTCTTTTTTCAGAGATGATGCTGATAAACAAGGAAGAAATATTGGGTGATGGGGAAGGTAATTCTCTTCTTTCAAAAGCAACTTTTAGCCAAGATCCAGATTCCTTCCTAAATAGTATAAATCTTGGTGCAATGACAGAAGGTACTTCTCTTCTTTTAGAAGTGCTTGTTCTTGAAAATAGTAGGACTC
The DNA here is from genome assembly GCA_037957365.1 of Torreya grandis. Lineage (NCBI taxonomy): Eukaryota > Viridiplantae > Streptophyta > Pinopsida > Cupressales > Taxaceae > Torreya > Torreya grandis. Next base: position 285,068 of record JARHVA010008005.1, on the reverse strand, counting down.
TTTCAAGTAGCAAGTAACCAAGTCCAAAGTAACCAGAAATCTAAGATGTAGCACAAAGTCTCCACCTTGAATACCCTAGAGGGAGATACGAAAGACAATGAGGGCACAAAGTCATCTCAAGGTCCTTTACATAGAAACAAAAAAGAAAAACACACACTAAAGATGACTATGACAGTGCAAAGTCTAGAAGTAGTTGTCTTCAGGACACCTTCCTTATCACCTCCACTAGTTTTGCTTGTTAAATCAAATAAACAAGAATGATTTTAAAAGATATAAATATGAACAATCTCCTAAAGTAGCACAAGCTATAATAGCACAAAGTCTGCAAGTAACTTGCTTTCTCATTCAATCAAAGAAATATCAACTATAATCTGAGCTCAAAGTCTCAGTAATGCCTTTCAATTTGGGTAGAGTTTTGCTTCTGGTAAGAGGAAGATCTCTTTCAAATGGTACAAGAGATTACATTATATAACACTCCAAGAAAGACTTGGGTGCTTGTTTTCATGAAAAAGGCCCATGCTACAGTCAACGTCTTCAATGCACCTTTAGTTCTGTCTGGAGGGACCATGCTGGGAATAACACATTGCCTCAATTATGGCATGTCCATTCATCTAATGTCTCTTCCTTGGTATGGACTATCTGGTCCATTCTCTGATGTCTACGCATCTATCTAATTTTCCATTACTTCATGGAAGAAAAATAGGCTTGTGTCCTTGATTTGGTGTGCTCAAAAGTCTACTTGATCCACTGTTTCACCTACTAGAAATAACTCTTTTAAAGATATTTATGGTCCTTTGGTCTCACTCCTCTCTTCACTGCTTAAGCACTTCTTTGCTCTCTGATTGAACCATCACTTTAATTGAACTTGCCTTTGGAATCATCCATGTTGCTTCTTTGTCCTTTATAGCCCTTCTTGTCTAAGTCTTTGGGGGGTCCTTTCTGCATCTTTGACAAGTGACAAGTTTCACTATTATGAAACTCATTGGAAACTTATAGAAAATGGGATCCATGACACATCTTGCCCGAGCAACTTCAAAAGGGGAACATGGATGCAAACACTTGTCACATTCCACTAAGTCATAATAGGACATGTGACGTATTCTACTTAACTTATAGAATCTTTAGAAACCTTTTGAGAGTCCTGTGGAAGATGACACGTGGTAGCTTCCACTTTACTTTATAATGGACATGTGGCAGCTTCTGTTGCACTTTGTCTTTTTCCATTGGGCACTTTTTTGTGGGTTTTTCTCTTCAATCAGGATTTTCCTTTGCTTTCTTTAGGCTCTCTTCCCAGGTGAATTCCTTCAAGCAAAATGTCTAAAGGAATTCCTTCGGACAATTTGTCTGAAGGACTCTACTTTGCCTTTTGCCTTGTTCATTTTTTCGAAGGAGTTCACTTTGTCTATTTTTGCTTGCTACCCTCTGCAAGGGTTCTTGGACTTGGTTCACCACCCTCCACAAGGGCACTTGTTCCTTTGGCTTTGGAGCAGCCCCTTGAACCTACCGATTGAACCAACCGATTGAACCAACTTTGGTTCAACGGTTCAATGGTTCAATCGGTTCATTCTTCGTTATTTGGCTAAGTCTTTTTGATATTTTTCACCAAGCACATTAAACCAATTAGTCATTGAACCCATTGAATTGATTGAACGTTGAACCCATTAAACTAATGAACCAAAATGGTTCAAGGTTCAATGGTTCAACGGTTCAAGCTTTTGAGACTCGTTAAGTGCTCAGGGCTGCGGATCCTTTAAACGGTTGAACTTTGAACCTTTGACATATGCGCATAGCCCTTTGAACCTTTAAACCTATGATTCCCTTTACTAAAAAATATTTGAAAAATGAGGAGTTTGTAAGCCCCTGAATAAATTTTGAGAAGGGAAGAGAGGAATTTTGGCCCTGCAGGCCCAAAATAGCTCATATGTTGTCCCAAAAATAAGAAGTCATTTTTTGGGGGATAACAAAGTATACCTTGAGGAAAAATAATGAGGATACATGGGATAAAAATGACATATGAAACATAATAAATAAACTATTATATTCCCCAAGACCTATTGACGAAGTGTTAATCTCCTGAAACTGGTGAAAATTGCTCAGAAGTCAAAAAATTGCATCTTCCTATAAATTGAGTTGGTTAGCACCTCCAAACATTATGAAACATGAAAAAAAGTGTGTGAAGCATTAGAATAAGAAGCTAAAAATCTTTTAAATTAATCTCAGCAACCAATTTGTATGGAACTACTCAAAATGAAGGAAAACCTGGAGGGTGTATAGATTGATAGGCAATTTTGAGTAATCCACTTTGAAGGTATGGTTCATGAAGCACACTTAACCAATTATATAAATTATTATATGTATTTTAAGGTATCTTAGTGTATAATACACCCATATAATAATTCTATTTGAAACCACCTGTGTTGATTATATCAAGCAAGAACCTGCAAGTCACTTTTCTATGCCAAGGAGGAGAAGAGAGATGAATAGTTTTGAGATATTAAAGTTACTTTGAGATTAAAAAAACATGGATTTTAGTTTGTGAGAGATGAATATTGACATTCACATGTTCCCAAGTGGCATGCTTCCCAAGGATCTATACAAGTGTCCTTTTCTCTTTTTTTGGCCAAGAAAACTACCTTTTCTTTGAACAACCTACTATTTATTTAGTTATGTCAGCTTCCTAAGACTTATAAGGACACATGGGGCATGACATCAGATTTTTGAACTTGCATAAAGCCCAATAAACCCATATAAAGTATTAAATACACCATTTAGATCCCCCAAGCTGACTTAAAATGATAAATAAACTTAAAAAATACTTGACCAAAGTTAATATAACATAAATTGACATTATTTGACCTATAAAACACCTTATTACAACATATTATGTCCCCTTATATGCCTAAAACTGAAGTTTTTAACTAGGGGTGAGCTATTTTGACCTGAAAGGTCAAAATTTGGCAACAGCTTCACCTTCATAATGCATTCAAGTGAACCTGATGTGAACTAACCCTTGCAAGATTTTTTCACCTTATTTTGTTTCTTTCATTCCTTCATCATTATTTCTATCATATATTTTCCACATTATATCAACTCTGTCAACCTAGTATCTAACTTCTATACATAAGATTTTAGGTACATGGTACTAGATTGACCCAGTCAGCCCAATATAGTTTTTCAACTTTTCAGACATCTAGTTTAGACTAATAGGTTAACCTAGTTGAATTTTTACATTTTTAGGCACTCAACAACTAGTTTTTGTAAATCTTGATCAACCCAATTAACGTAGTTAGCACAATTTGGAAGCATATATCAAGGTTCTTGAACAACAATCTTCATTCTCTACATCTATGATCCACTAAGGTTATTTTTTATCTCTCCATCTCTTTGTTTACACTCTTTCATTTTATAGTTTATAGTATTTAAAACTACCATTGCAAAATTAATTAGATCGACCCTATCGACCTAATTTTATGTTATCTAGATAACTAGGTTGACTCTATCGACCTTGTTCATTTTTAGACCTTGATTTTATAGTATATGTTTGACCATGTTTACCGTGTTTCATATTTTATGCATACACTATTGAATATATCAAAATTGTACCTTTTTTCAAATTTAGAATTCACCTTATATGCTAGTAATTAGCTCACACTTTCACTTCTTTTGCTTACATGATTATAATAGATCACATATCTTAATTAGGTGGTTTTCAATTAATCATTCAATTTTAATATTTTATATTTTATGCACACACAACCAAATCAAAAAATAGAAACAAACATTTTAACATTTATCTACCCAAGGCCAAATTACTTGGATTTCATCACCAAGGGGGAAGCTAACTTGATGTTCTAGTCAAGTATAAAGTGTGGTTAATGGTATATTCTGGCTAAGCACCTGACACCCTTATCCCTATTATGTGTGAAATGAGGGGGTAGGCCCTAATACAATACCTATATCATTACCATTATAGATCCCTTTTAGCCCAAACTACCTAAAACCATCTTTAGATTACCATTCTAGTTCCTTATAACCAACTTCTCATCATATTTAAAATAATATCTTAATAATCTAATAAACATTTAGGTTGACCGATTAGTTAGCTCTTTTTAATTTATAACTTGATTGCTTTCTCTTTTCTCAATTATATTTTGTATTGTAAAAACTTGCATTAACCAATGTTGGTGCAAGGTGTTATGTTGTGTTCTTTAATTGGATTGGCTAGTGTTGATCTAATTAATTGTGTGTTTCCTTTCAGTTATTACTACTCAAATTACTTGTAAAAGTTATTTTACTTCAATTCACAAATCTCTTATAGGCTTTTTAATTTTTCCTTTTTGCTATATTGGATTGACCTAGTCAACCCTGTACCTTTTTCTAGCCTCTGTTCACTATACTGGGTCGACCTAATTAACCATGTACTATTTGTAGACCCTATACTTTTTTTTCTAACCTCTATTCATTATATTAGATTGACCCAGTCAACCCTATACTATTTTTAGACCTTGTTTTCTCTTTTTTTGACCTTTGTTCACTATACTAGATCGACCTAGTTGACCCTCCATTATTTTTATCAATTCTTATTTTCTTATTTTATCATCTCTTTCCTTCCCTTCATCATGGAATTTTTGTTTGATGATAATATTGAGTTACAGTCAATAGACAGGATGAATTTTACCAACCCTCATAGGGTTTCCCATAGATCTAGTAGGGATCCTCTCTTGGATGCTAGTAATGTTCATATTGCCACTCGTACAATGAACTATGGGACCCCTCCTAATACCTCTTCATAGAGTAATCCTCTCTTCTCATTAGAATACCAACCCAAATTAGAGTATACCCATGAAATTATCTTCTTTATATGAATTTCCTCAACATTGAAGAAAATATCCTTATACTATTTACAATCTTATGATTAGTGGTCAAGTTGAAGAGCCTCATTCAACTACTCCTACATTCTTAATTGGATTTGGAGTACCATTTCCTTTGATTCTCAACCTCTTCCTTCAATTATGACCCCTTCTCATACCATGACCTCTTCTTCTCTAATTTCTTCCACCTTCATGCCTAGTATATCTACTAACATGGTAGGTTCTACATCTATTAGGCCTCTCATAAGACCCACTATCTTTAATCCTTCCACTAATTCATTGTTTTCTACCCAAGGTAATCATGTTACTAGTGATTCCTCTTCTCAACCATTCACTAGTCCATATTTTGCTACACAAGCAAATTTTGCCAATAGTGCCTCACATTCTCATAATTCTTCTCAAACTCCTATCAAAACCAATAGTGGTACCCAAGCCACTAATACCACCTCTAATGATTCTAAAATTCTAATAAAACAAATCAAATATTGTTAAAAACACTCAATTAAATGAATACCTTTCAAGCTCATAACACAAATCAAATGATGAGAATATAAAACCACTGTCTTTATCTTCAATCTCATCCTCAACTAATGGCTTGGGGCATACATAACTAGAATGTTCCCCCTCCTCCTCTTCAATACTCTCAAGTAAATCTCATTCCTAAACCTCATTTAGTCAACAAAAGCATTAAGCATGTCCAAAATAAACCTCTCAATACTCAAATTACTAACATTGATATAGGAGGTATCACACCTACAATTTATTATAATGGATCAACTGATCCCACCCTTCATCTTAAAATATTTGAAAATCTTTATAAGGATGGGTCAAAATGAACACCTCTGCCACTACCAAACTCTTAGCCAAAACTCTCACATGTGATGCCTTAGATTAGTACAACCAACTTATAACTCATTCCATTACTAGTTTGGAGGATTTAGTGAATGCTTTAGTTCAGGAATTCCAAACTAGTGATCTTCTTGAATACACTTTGGCCCACTTCATAAATTGAAAACAAATTGAAAATGAAACTGCTCAAGCCTTTTTTAAAAGGTGGAAAACTTTGTCAAAAATATGTGAACATAACATGACCGATGACAATATTTTACATCTCTTTACTGATGCCCTTTTTCCTAAACTTCAATATCAAGATTGCACTCTCTCTCCATATACATTGGAGGATGCTATTACAAAGTTAAATAAAAATATTTTCTTATGCATTAATTCAACCCATCCCAACCTTCTATGGGTCCCTGTCTCTTACTTAAGAACAATAATCTCAATGTTACCAATGATGGTGTTATAGATTCTTTTGACACCATTCATATTGTTCAAGTTGTCATTCCTACCCCTTCATCAGAACCAACTCCCCCTTTTCAGTAATATACCAATCCTCACTTATCTTAACCAAAAAACATTAATGTTCATAAACCTCTATCCTTAGATGAATTTCCTAAGCATCTACCTAGGCCTCTTCCATGAGATCTTGACCCTACCCATCCTATGAAATCTTGGTATGATCCTAGAAAATTTTGTTGGTTTCATGCTAGTTGGGGTCATTATCATGAGACATGTAAACAACTTTGTAATTTAGCTATGGACTTTCTTCTTGGTCCTAATTTTTATCATGATTCTATCATCCAAAAGCATCAACAATTGTATGAAATTTATTTTAAGTATTATAAATCACATGATAAAACTCAAGCCTTGAACCAAGCCAATGCTCATTTCTCTATCTACAAGGACCCTCTTCCTAATCATTAACCTATTCAAGACAATCAAGATAAATTCACCCCTTCCACCAATAATGTAGAAAGTCTTGTTAAACCCACTTCCAAAGAGAATGTGGTTAACATGACTAATATGTTAAGGGTGGTTACTTTTATCGATTCTCAACCTATCTACACTCCTCCATCTAGAACATATTGTGTTATCCAGGATTATTCTCCAACTCATTTAAATGAGTTAGGGAAAGATAAAATTATTAATTTTAATGATTAAATTTCTAATTCTCCCTTATATAACACTTAATTTTCTATTTCTACCACTCTTCTATCATCTTATAACTCTAATGATACTAAAATTTATATTAACACTTCTACCAATTCTCAAAATTAATTTGAACCAGCTACTTCATCATCACAAAATTATTTAAAACCTTGATCTAAACCTTCTTCTTCTTAACAACATAAATTTCAATGCACTTCAGCTTTTCCTTTCGAGGATATCCTTAATCATTATGCACTTATATCTAAAAACCTTAGTATGGGTTATGATGAATGGGATCCCATCATAAAATTCACTAATATCCCATTCCAGATTCCATTCCTTAAGCTTATGAGGACTTATCCACATCACATAAACCATCTTATGCAACTATTATTTGAGATGAATGTCCCTTGTCCTCCCTTAACAAGATGGGAGGCAACCTTATCTAGATCCGAGGATAGTATATTATAACAATGTGAAGAGATGTCTATAAAAATTGATGAAATTATAGACACTTCTCTTTCCTTAAAATTTCCTATAGATTCTATGATTCTCTATGAGATTTTGCTTTGTGTGGATGATCCTCATTTATTTATTAGTGTCCAAATAGGTGATATCTAAGTTAAGCGTGCATTGATTAATGAGGGTTTTGGTACCTAATTTATTTTTCTAAACTTCATTAAGACCCTTGGATATTCATAATCCAATCTCAAGTCTACACACAGTACCTACTAAGGATATGATCAAATTAAAATTCCTCCTCTAGGTTGTGTATGACTTCCCATTACTATCCCACCTATCATCATTCATATGAAGGTGATGATATTTAAATTTACCATTTCTTATAACATCTTGTTTGGTAGGCCATGAACTCATTGTATGAGAGCCATTACTTCTTTTGCCTATCAATACATTAAATTACTTCATAATGGATCCATTTATAGGATTCAGGGTGACACTAACCCTTGAAATTTTAAACAATTCCAAGACTGTGGTGTCTTTAAGATTATTACTCTTGAACCTTTGCCTAGCATTTCATTTTTTGAGTCTCAGAATCTTAATTTTCCCATTAATTCAACCTGAGGTTACAATGGGCATCCTGAACTCATTGGGAACATTCCTCCTAAGCTCTTAGATTTTAATGATGATGAGCTGGATGAGATTAACCTAAAGATAAAAAAATTTGATCTCTCACCTCACCTCATCTTGTAGCTTCTTACTTCCTTGCAGCCTCATTCTTGTAACCCTTATTGTGATGATATTCCCATGGTCTTGACCAAGACTCAACATTCTATTCACCACACTTCCTTAGATGACAAGGTCATCCCTACTTGTGTAATTAATCTTCATACCCTAGATTATGATGATTTATATTTATTCCCTAGATGATCTATTCTTAAGAACTCTTATACATACTCATGATGCTAAGATTATCCATTATCATTCTTCTTTACTTGAGTATTTTCATGTATCTTCTTTTCTTCCTTCATTTACAGTTCCTAATTTTACTATTTTTCCTCTTTATTGTAGGGTATAAATGACACCAATACCTTGAGTTTATGAGAATAATTTTAGGATTATGCTCATGGATCATGCTATGACTAGGCCTTACCATTTTTCTACTCACCCTAATCACTGAAGTTGGTTTACTCCTGAGATTAGTGCAACCCTCTTTAGACCTTTTATAGATATTGATATTCCCTCAATATAGCCCTTATTAGAGTCTGAAAGATCCCAAACTAGATTTGAATGCAAATTCTTTTCAAAAGAAAATTGATTTCAACTACTTGCAGGCATTCAATCAAATGGACAAAGATATAAATCTGAATACAATTGATAATATAGTCCAGATATCATAAAATTATTATAGATGTGGTCTCAAAACCCAATTATTATATCAAACTACCAAACTAGAAATAAAAACTTGGATCTGCGTGGCTTAGCCTGCTGCATCCAAAAAAACACAGTCACCGATGTCAATTCTTCTACCGACGTCAGTCGATACACTGCCGTCATCGACTCTCTGATGACGGTCTGCCTGTTGGTGACTCTGCCTGTAACTGCCTGACTACCTATGTCGATCGTTGATCGGATGATGTCAGTCTATATGCCGATGCCGGTCACTTATCTGCCATGTCAGCCTCTGTAATACCCTACGGCCTACAACTGCGAACAGTGCCCTTCCCTTTTCTGAACCTGCTGGTATGCCCTGGTGCTGATCTGTACGGATTATATACCAAACCTGATCTGAAGATATAAATATATAAATCTTAAATCAAAACTAATTAATAAATACTTGGAAACCTCTGCCTATGCTGAACCCTTGATATACTCAGTGAATGGCCTCTGAAGCTCTAGATTTGATCAATATGCACAATCTAAATTCCGTTACGAATCCACCTCTAAAAAGTGCTGGGTTTTTGTCCAACTCTTCTCCAATCTGCTGAAGGTTTGCATCCTCAGAGATTTTTGCTAAATCACAGATTCAACCTTCACAATACTCAGAATAATTTCTGCAACAAAAGATATATCTAAATGCTTTGCCTTCCCCTTCTTTTAAAGCCTTCCAGGAAAATTCTAAAAGAAGTCAACTTTATTTCCATAATAATTAAATTAATTAATTAAACCATTTTAATAGAAAATTGGGGACATTACAGTCCTCCCTTCCTGGAGATTGCTTGTCCTCAAGAAATTCGCTCCTGATACTCAACACTAACTTCCTGGATTCCATATTATTCTCAAAAATTTGCAAACTCTTCTGTCAGAAACACCATGCTGGAAAATATCTATGACTACATTCACCTTATTTCTCTTAGAGAGTAGTGTGATAATCCTCAATATGTAATTAGCAAATTCACCATCACATACCTTAGACTTAGAAAAAGGCTGTTGTGCTACTCTGATTAGCAAACTCTCACAATCTCCATAAGGATGTTGACTTATAATTGGAAAGGAAAATGCCCTACAACAAATAGAATTATTTACCACATCAGTTATAAAATGAGACTCCATCCTGTGAGATGACCCCTCCTTAGGTCCTCCATCTTGTGCTGCCTTCAAGATAATCTTCCTTCCCCCAGAAAGGAATTCTAACTGCATATGGTGGTGATTAATAATGTAGTGCCCAATACCCTGTAACCACTGCATGCCCAAGACCACATCATAGTCCTCTAAAGGAAACACATAGAAATCATCGGTCAGAGTGTAATCCCCCATCTGAATGCTAAGCTGTGGAATCCATTTGGTACAACCCAAAACTGCACCATCTGCCACTTTTACCCCAAAACCATCAAACTTCTCATACTGTAATCCACTCCTTCCCACTAACTTCTGGTCAATGAAGTTATGTGTAGCACCTGTATCTACCAAGCTCACAACCCACTTATCCTTAAGTGTACCTTTCAATCGAAAGGCATGAAAGTTAGGATAACTGGAGAGGGTAGCCATAATTGCTTTGGCTGATGCCAAAGGCTCCGGGGTGTCTAACTCCAACTGTGTCTGAGCCTGCTCAATATTATCCTCAATGTCTGTATCAGGAACCTCCTCATCTCCACACTTAGAAGTTACCTCAATCAAATGAACCTTTCCTTTACCCATGCAATGGTGACCTGGTTCCCATGGATCTTTGCAGGAAAAACATAACTTTTTCCTCCTCAAGTCATTCCTAGTCTCTTGATTCATCCAAGGATTTATAGAGGATGACCCTTCTTTATTTTGTGGTGCGTTGGCCTTCTGTAAAGGCTGAGAGTCCATGGCTATTTTCTTATCACCCTGATAAGAAGTGGGAACAGTATCCAGTCTCAATTTCACATCAATGGCATCCTTAAGAGTGGCTGGTTGGAAAGCACATACCAGTCCCTTAAGTCTATCCTGTAATCCCTCAATAAATAACATCACACTCTATCTTTGAGGCATATCAGGTACCATAACCACAATATGCTAAAACTCATTAATATAAGTTTCTGCATGACCACTCTGTCTAAGATGAGCCAACTCTCTATAGTAATGTTCTCTATCCTTATGGTCAAACCGTGCAATAAGTCACTCAGTGAACTCAGCATAGAAGTGAACTAAAGCATGATCCTGGGTGACCAATCCATGGTGCCACCAATCATATGCAATCCCCTCTAAATGTAACACTACAAATTGAATGGCCTCATGCTTAGGCATGGGCCTCAAAGAAAGATATATGTCCAGCTTGTGGACCCAAGCTCTTGCACTAGTCTCTCCAAAGCCGTTATATGGAGCCAATGTAATCTTCCCCGTAGCTCTATTGAGGTCATGATTATGCTGTTGCTGTGGTGGTCTATTACCCTGATCTCCCCTAAATTTGGCTGTGTCTCTACGCTGTGCACAATACTGGGGAAGAGGAAAAACCTCCCTAACCTTTGGGGGTAAAGCTCTCCTCTCTACTGTGGCTGCCAAAACGGACTCTTAGAACCCAATCTTTGGTGGATCCACCTGTACTGGTTATCCACCTGGTACAAACTGAGGTAGTAATGGTCTATTTGGGGTAGATGTATGATGATGATTTCACCTAGAGGAATGACGGGAGCTCCCCAATGAAGAATGGGAATGGTGACTATACTGACTAGACTGATGGGTATGATGACTGCCTGTCACTGAAACTGATCTATTCCTCCTACCTCTGTGTCTATCCACCTCTAAACGATCCATGGTATCCTGTAATCGGTCTAGAGCCTGAACAATCTTGGGCTGGGTAGTGATAAGGGTCCTCATCATCTCTCTTTCTACCTCATCCTAGTTTCTATGGGCATTCCTTTATTCTTCAGCCATGATAGGTTCCTGTCCTAAACCCAATTCTCGCTCGTACTGAGCTCTACTACGTGTAAAATATCTATGGCTTCTATCAAATCTTCTAAGATGCATGGAAATAAAATTATTTACCCCTACAGGCTGGCAAGATGCATGGCTCTGATACCACTGAAAGATCCCAAACTAGATTTGAATGCAAATTCTTTTCAAAAGAAAACTGATTTCAACTACTTGCAGGCATTCAATCAAATGGACAAAGATATAAATCTGAATACAATTGATAATATAGTCCAGATATCATAAAATTATTATAGATGTGGTCTCAAAACCCAATTATTATATCAAACTACCAAACTAGAAATAAAAACCTGGATCTGCGTGGCTCGGCCTGCTGCGTCCAAAAAAACACAATCGCCGACATCGGTTCTTCTGCCGACGTCGGTCGATACACTGCCGTCATCAACTCTCTGATGACGGTCTGCCTACTGGTGACTCTGCCTGTAATTGCCTGACTGCCGATGTCGGTCATTAATCAGCCGATGTCAGTCTATATGCCAATGTCGGTCACTTATCTGCCGATGTCAGCCTCTGTAATACCCTACGGCCTGCAACTGCAAACTATGCCCTTCCCTTTTTTGAACCTGCTGGTACGCCCTGGTGCCGATCTGTATGGATTTCGTACCGAACTTGATCTAAAGATATAAATATATAAATCTTAAATCAAAATTAATTAATAAATACTTGGAAATCTCTACCTATGCTGAACCCTTGATATACTCAGTGAATGGCCTCTAAAGCTCTAGATCTGATCAATATGCACAATCTGAATTCCGTCACGAATCCACCTCTGAAAAGTGTTGGGTTTTCATCCAACTCTTCTCCAATCTGCTGAAGGTTTGCGTCCTCAGAGATTTTTGCTGAATCACAGATTCAACCTTCACAATACTTAGAATAATTTTTGCAACAAAAGATATATCCAAATGCTTTGCCTTCCCCTTTTTTTAAAGCCTTCTAGGAAACTTCTAGAAGAAGTCAACTTTATTTCCATAATAATTAAATTAATTAATTAAACCATTTTAATAGAAAATTGGGGACATTTCAGAGTCTATTCTTACTCTTTCTATAGTTGAGCCTGTTCTCACTCCTACTGTTGCTGAGTCTACCTTACTTCTCATCCTATTAGTCCTTCTATTGATCTTAGTTTCATTCTTTCTCCATCACCACCTTCTCTTGGTGATGGTTTGCTTCCTTTACCTAAGATGGATCGATCTCCCACCAAATGGGCCAATGAGTCTTTTCCAACTTCTTCCACTCTTATTATACTTATTTATATGAGTGATTCTCTTAAGACCACTCACAAGCATATCTATTGCTTTCATGGGACAAATAATCATTCTTCTACCCATTATCGTAAGTTATGACAACATATTGATATTTTACCTCCTTACTTTGTTACGCCCCTAACCTATAACATGTATGAGGATAGTATTAGCTGAATTATGGCTTAATTATCCCTCTTTGATGTTATATTACATTTATCTATGATTTATTTTGACTAGTAGGTCGGCCTATGGAGTAACCATGGCCTAGATAGACTATATATAGGAGGTAGTGGGTAATTATTTATCATCATATTGTGAATTCTGCTCTTATTGAAGCTTGTGGAGTTTGGCCCCTCAAAGTGGCTTATCTATTATCATATATTTGGATATATTTTAGTCATATTTGGATATAATTATGATATTATACTTAATTCTTGAAGTAATTTCATTACAAGTGGTATCAAAGCTGTGATTTGGGCATTCTTGTGGGTGAAACACTAAATTTTTAAATTTTGAGATGTATAAAAAATAGTTATTAATTTATCTAATTTTTTTTATTGGAGGTGAGAAATAATCAAAATAATATTCCATTAAAATTTCAGCTCATTTGGAGCTGTTTTACAAAATTTATCACTATTTTATGTTTTTTCATAAAATTGCTATATAGTGTGAAATTCAAAGAATTTTTCTGAGTTATTTACATTTTTGGAAATCTTAGAAAAATTTGGATATGGTATGTTCTTTGATATTTTTATTTGAGGTCAACATAATTCCAAAATTGCTTGGTCAAAGTTGGGTCAAAAATGCCAATAATGGTCGACATCGTAAAACCCTTTTATGGCAGGTCCACAAACTCGGGGCTGAGGAAAGGGTGCTAAAACTCTAGGTAAAACTTTTAAAAAGGAAGATATGGAGTCATAAGGGGGATTTACTAGACCCTTTGTACCAGGGTTTTCTGACATAGATCACAAAGTGAGGCAGCTTGACTATAGTGTGCAAGGCATTTAGAATGAGGTGCAAGGCATACAATCTAATATGCAATCCATACAAGAGAGTTTGGGAGATATCATGATGGCTTTTAAAATTAATAAGTCAAATCATCAATCTAACTCTATTGCACAACCCCACTAGGGTGTTCTCCTAACTAGTCTACTTCAAATCTAACTCCATGGCCATAGAGGAACCTATTACCAAAGGTGGATATGCACAAATTTGATGGAAAAGATCCACTAAATTGGATCAACCAAATAGATATTTTTTCACCTACATCATATTCCATGTGGATAGAAGTCTACCATGGCATCCTTGTATCTTGAACCTAATTAATTCATTTGGTATCGATGGTTGTGTGCTCAAAAGAAAAAGATGACTCTCAATGTCACCTAGTCAGTTTTTACAGAGGAGCTACAATTACACTATGGAAATAGTGTGATAGAGAATTACTTCAGCTAACTGGTAAAATTGTGATAAATTAGCTCCATCAAATATTATATTCATCATTTTCAGAACCTATCCTTACGTGTGGAGATAATTTTTGAAGCAAACTTGAATGACCTATTTTTAGGTGGACTCAAGGACCACATTCAAGATGAGGTATGCATGTTTAATGCACTTAAGATTTATGATTCTATTATCATGGCACGTAGAGTTGAGGAAAAATTCATATCCAACAAGAAGCAGCCATTCACTCACTTCAAAGATTGTAGCATATTGTCACCAACATTTCCTCCACCTACTAGATTAACCCCTCAACAAATTGAAGAGAAGCGTGCAAAAGGATTATGTTTCAGTTGTGATAGTAAGTGGAGTAAAGGACATAGATGTGTTGAGAAGAAGTTATTCTACATTGAGGGACCAAATGAAGATGAAGTAGATGATGCCTCAAATGATGATGAGGAAGATATAGAGGAGGTACCTGAAGATTCCCAACCTACAATCTCTTGTCATGCAATTGTAGGTATTAACACTTCACAAACTCTTAAGGTGGTGGGTTTCCTCAAGAAATAGAAAGTGATAGTGTTGATTGATTTTGGGAGCACACATAACTTTATAAACCATAAGTTAGCCACTTGATTGAATTATTTCATCTACCTAGCACCAAAATTTTAGTTCATGATTACAGATGGTGGCACAATTAATTGTTCAGGCAAATGCCATAGTATTAAGCTTACTATGGGTGGGTACAATCTCAAATCTCCTATGTTTGTTATTCCCATGGGTAACATAGACATTATTTTGGGAGTCCAATGGCTCACAACCTTAAGTACCATTGAGATGAACTTCTAAGAACTATTCATGCACTTTCATTCTAAAGGTAAGAAAATTGAACTACGTGGATTACATACAAAATACCCACAATTGATTAGTTCACATCAGATGACCAAGATGCTAAAAAAGGGGGTAGAGGGAATTATTACATGATTATGCTCCATAGAAGTTCAACCCACATAGGGATCTACACATCCTGATCTATAAATAATTCTTGAGGACCACTCATCTATTTTTGGGGCCATGCCAAAAGGACTACCACCAAAAAGAGAACACGATCATGCCATTCAACTAATTCTAGGTAGTCAACCACCAACTATCAGACCATATAGATATCCATATGCACAACATATTGAAATTGAAAAGATGGTCCATGAGATGCTGGAGGCAAGGATCATCAAGCATAGCTAGAGTGTATATTCACCACCAGTGGTCATGGTGCAGAAGAAGGATGACACATGGAGATGTGCCCAGATTATAGGGAACTCAACAAGTACACCATCAAAGATAAGTTTCCTATTCTAGTAATTGATGATTTACTTGATGATTTTCATGGTGCTAATTATTTCACAAAATTGGATCTTTGCTCAGGGTACCATCAAATTAGAATCAAGGATGAAGATGTTCATAAAACTATTTTTAGAACACAAGGGCCATTATGAGTTTTTGGTAATTCCCTTTGGTATTAAAAATGCACCATCTACTTTTTAGAGCTTGATGAACACTATTTTTAGGCCTTTTTTAAGGAAGTTTGTGTTAGTTTTCTTTGATGACATATTGATTTATAGTCAGACATGGGAAGCACATCTGCAACATGTGAAACAGGTGTTGATAGTTTTGGAGAAACACCAACTTTATGTGAAGCCATCTAAATGTGCTTTTGGAGTATAGGAGGTAGAGTACCTCAGTCACATTTTTTCCCATGAAGGTGTCAAAGTTGAACCCCAAAATATCAAAGCGATAATGGAATGGCCCATGCCAAAAACTATCAAAAACCTTCGAGGGTTCCTTAAACTACTAGGTTACTATAGAAGATTTGTGAAAGGTTATGGTAGCATAACAGCTCCACTCACTACATTGCTAAAGAAGGATGCTTTCCATTGGAATGATGATGCCACCAAAGTATTTGAGAAACTAAAAGTAACTATGTGCCCCACTCCAATTTTGACTTCTCCAGACTTCTCACAGACATTCACTATTGAATGTGATGCTTCTAGGTCTAGATTGGGGGTAGTACTAATGTAGGAAGGAAGACCCATTGCATTTGAAAGTCATCAATTCAAATAGAATCTAAAAAAACCTATCTATGAGAAAGAAATGATGGCTATTCTTCATGTAGTTAAATAATGGAGGCCTTATCTGATGGGTAGACACTTTAAGGTGAAAACAGATCATGATACTATCAAATAATTTTTAGAACAAAGATTATCATCTGAGGAACAATAAAAATTGGTAACCAAAATGTTGGGTTATGATTTTGAAATAATCTACAAGAAGGGTAAAGATAATGTAGTATCAGATGCACTATCTAGATGGGATGCATCCACATAAGCATTACTTTGTGCAATGTCCATGTTGCAAGCAGATTGGGTGGATGAAGCTAGGTTAGAATGGGAGCAAGACAAGGATACACAGGTTATGATTTAGAATCTCTAGCAAGGTAATTTAGCCTCTAAAAAATTTGAATGGAAAGGTAATGTCTTATGGTATAAGGGTAGGTTATACTTGTGCAAAAATTTAGAGCTTAAGCATAAGATTCTTGCAGAGTTTCATGCATCTCCAATTGGGGGACACTCAGGGTTCTTGAAAACTTATCATATAATTTAGAAAGAATTATTTTGGGAAGGACTCAAGGGAGATGTATAAAATTTTGTGGAAGAATGCTTGATATGCTAATAAAATAAAGGTGAAATAGTTAAGACCCTAGGTCTATTACAACTATTAGTAATTCCTAGTCAAAGGTGGGAGGAGGTTTCCATGGATTTCATCATTCGTTTACCTTTTTATGAAGGTAAGAATGTTATCTTGTTCATTATGCATAGGCTTACAAAATATGCCCATTTTTGTGCTCTCTCACACCCATTTTTAGCAAGTGTAGTAGCAGCTATTTTTATGGAAGCAGTTCTCAAATTACATGGAACCCCAAAAATAATTGTAAGTGATCATGATCCTATTTTCACTAGTAATTTCTAGACTAAACTATTTTCTTGTTTGAGTACTCAGCTAACTCATAGCTCATCTTACCACCCCCAATCTGATGGACAAATTGAAGTGGTTAAAAATTATTTAGAGGGGTATCTCCATTATTTTGTATTAGATAAACAAGAACACTGGGTTGAATGGCTACCACTTGCAGAATGGTGGTATAACACATCTTTCTATACCTCTTCTAAAATGTCTCCATTTCTAGCACTATATGGTTACCATCCACCTTCCATCACTTCTTCATTAAAGGTGCACACCAAGGTTCGAGATGTGGAAGAGCACATTCAACATCAACAAGAGGTTTTGGCTATTATGAGAGAGAATTTGGACTTGGCACAAAATAGGATGAAGCAACAAGCAGATCAACACCATAGTGAGCAAAATTTTGAGGTGGGTGACTAGGTATTTGTTCATTTTCAACCTTACAAGTAGATGTCCTTGAAGCAACATAAAAAGGACAACAAACTTGATCCTAAGTATTATGGCCCTTATCAAGTTCTAAAAAAAATTGGAAGTGTGGCTTACAAGCTCGAGTTACCTTATTCATCTCACATACACCCAGTATTTCATGTTTCCTTTTTGAAGAAGGTCATTGGATAGAAAGTTTTAGCCCAGACAGAGCTCCTAGAACTAGATGAAGAAGGATGAGTCATTTTGGAACTAGAGAAGATCCTCCAAACATGTACTAAGAGGTTGAGAACTAGAGAGATTAGGGAATATTTGATCAAGTGGAAAAACTAGAGCAATGAAGATGCAACTTGGGAAGGTGAAGATTTTCTGCAACAACATCTAGAGTTTTTCAATGTTGAGGAAAATGTTGGTTTGAAGGGGAAAGGCATGCTATGCCCCTAACCTATCACATGTATGAGGATAGTATTAGATGACTTGTGGCTTACTTATCCCTCTTTGATGTTATATTACATTTATCTATGCTTTCTAGTGATTAGTAGGTCAGCTTATGGAGTAACCATGGCCTAGATAGATTATATATAGGAGGTAGTGGGTAATTATTTATCATCATATTGTGAATTCTGCTCTTATTGAATCTTGTGGAGGTTGCCCCCTCAAAGTGACTTATCTATTACCATATATTTGGATATATTTTACTCATATTTGGATATAATTATGCTATTATACTTAATTCTTAAAGTAATTTCATTACATACTTTCTTTCCTTAGACAAATTCATGCCTCCATCAAAGGTTCTACCTAAATACATACCTAAGTATGGTGAGGTATATTATTTGTGGCACCAATGTGGCACATCACACTGATCATTACTACATCCTTTAATGACACCTTAAGGATCACCTTATATATATTCCTAGACCTTATTCTATTCCTCCCATATGTAATTAATTTAAGAAGGCTCCTCCTTATTTTCCCATGGCTCCACCTCTAGTGGTTACAACCCCTCCTATGGTCCCTTCATCACCTTTTGTGCCTCCACCCATGATTCCTTCACTTGTGGACCTTTCATCACCTATGGATCCTTCTCCACCAATGAGTCCCTGACCCATGGATCCTTCTCCACTAATGATTCCTACATATCCCATAGAGCCTAATCCCATGCATTCTCTAGAACATCCCTTACCTTATTTCCCTCCTCAACATGATCTATTAAGTATTTCTGCTTTTTTAGTTGAGGAGATTAGAAGAGAAGTATTTTCATAATTTTCATTGAATATTGATGAGACATTAGCAATAATTCATATCCAACTTCATAGATATTTATCTAATGTATTAGATAATGTGCATGGGAAAATTTATCAATATTTATGAGCATATGTATGGTGCCTTTACATTTACATTATAATTAGTTGTGTGCTCCAATTTTGTTGTTATCTATCTATTATATCATTTGAGGTTATGTCAAATTCATATTTTTATTACATGGTGATTTTTTACCTTTGGTACTATATCTTGCTTATATTATCATTTATCTTTGCATATGATTGTCTTTATTTATCATTGATTTCTATTTCTTTCTTGAGTTTTTCTAAAAACTCTCTTCTTGTGCTTTCATGATTGTTTGCTTTCTTATCATTATTTTTCATAGATAATTATCAATGTGACTTGGTTATACAAACCCTATTCCCTTTATTCCTTATCTTCTATTACCATGTGATTAGTTAGAGAACAATGCATCTCATTATACTTTCCTTTCACTGGTACACCTTTGGATCTCCTTTTTCCCTTCTTACTTTTTTGTAAACTAAGCATATACATGGTTGAAACGTAAGATCACATGTTAGTTTATTGTTAAGCCTAAGTGTCCTAGTCAGTCTTTGTATTTGGTTACTTAGCTTCCTTTAGCCTTAGCCTAAATCTCATTCATGTGTGTATCACTACATCTCTCATGAATGGTCTTTACAAATCCGTATAGAGGAGGAATCTTAAAAATCCATAAAAAGTTTAAAGCCAAATCATTTTAAACAAAAAGGCAATGATATAAAAGTCAAAAATATTCTTAAAAGTCAAATCACACTAAAAATGTGATTCAAAGCACATCTCCTTCTTCTAGTTGAATCTCAAACTCCATAGTTGGTCTCACAGTAGAGCCAAGGTCCTTCGGGGTGTGGTAGGCTAGTATATTAGAGAAAGAGAATAAAAAATCTTTTAGCTACCTACTTTCTCACACAAATACCCAATCTTCATAGTAGACTGACAAATCTATAAGGGGTCCTGAAGAATGAGGAACATGTCATGGGAATGTAGGTCAATTTTATATTTTCTTGTACCTATCTACCTTCATGAGTTAATCTTAGTAGTACACTTATATGTTTATAAATATTTATGTCTATAGAGAATAGGTTTCCTTTGTACACTTAAAGTTACTAGTCACTTAGTGTTTTTTCATGTCCTTAAAATGCCTCTTTTCTCCTAAGGTCTTCTCATAAGATGCCTAAGTCTTGATTTTTACACTCCCTTTGTCATTCCATACATTCTCTCATATTTCCTCTTGAGAAATATTTATTTGTCTATTGATCACTCCCTTTGGGATTTCATTTATGAGTTACATTATAAAACCATGGGTAGGACCTGAAATTCATCACAAATTACCACCTTTTTCTTTATTATTACCCACATCCTTTGTTACCTAATGTAGACACCAAAATCATGTCGACTCCCCTGGTCATTCCCCATCTTATTCTTCTTCGCCTATTTAACCCTTGTCGATCACTTGTTCCACCAACCTTGACCCTGGCAGCATGTAAAAATGAGCACAGAGCTAAAAGCTAGACTCTATCCCCATTATGCATCTGCCGACGACGGTCTTTACCTGGCCGATGTCACCGACGTCGGTAACTTATCGGCCGACGTCGGCAATCCTATCGACGTCGGTCACCTTGCCGTTATCCGTTACCAGTTATCATTCAGTTTCCCGAAACGGTTGACGAACCGTCTCTGGAACCGTTCCTCGCCTTCATCAGCGCCTGCCAACCATTCGAAACGCTGATCAATCGAAACCTGAGCAATCATTCAATCAACCTGCGAACTCTGACATCAACACTCTCGGCATCAACCCACTCTCGGCATCAACCAATCTGCATTCAATCCGGCACTGCACAGATAACTTCAACTATGGCTTTCATCGCGTCTTCTGGCAGGTAAGTATTTACTCTGTTTGTTTTATTTCTTCTTGGTTATTATTTGTTCATTATTTCTGTCATCCCAAATCTTCAAAACCACAAACCCAGCATCTCTCGTTTACATCCCTGCCTCTGTCCAGACTAAAACCCTAGACTCTGTCCAAACCCGACCTGACCTTGCCCAAGCCCTGTCCCGACTCTCTCAGACCTTGTCTTTTATCAGACCCTGTCCCGACTCTGTCCAGACCCTATCCTGACTCTCTCAGACCCTATCCCGACCCTGTTCAGACTCTATCCAGAACCTGTCCCGACTCTCTCAGACCTTGCCCAGGCCCTGTCCCGACTCTCTCAGACCTTGTCTTTTATCAGACCCTGTCCCGACTCTGTCCAGACCCTGTCCCGACTCTCTCAGACCCTATCTCGACCCTATTCAGACTCTGTCCAGAACCTACCCTTACTGACGCCGGTCACTACCCCGACTGACGACGGCACCTCAACCGACGTCGGCACCTTCCCTAACCGACGCTGACACCACAGAGACCGACACCGGCGACTGTGCAGAACAGTGCTGCATATCAGGTACGCACTTTTATTTTCTGTCATTTATTTTTGTCATTATTATCTTATCCTTACTAGGGGCATTTCGCTTCCTATTTTTGTCTTGCAGTTCATTCGAACAACCAACAAGACGAAATCAACCTTATCCCTCCCCTGGGGCAATCACTCCTATTTTTGTCTTGCAGTTCGTCTAGAACAACCAACAAGACAAAAAGGGGAAAATGTAGACACCGAAATCGTGTCGACTCCCCTGGTCATTCCCCGTCTTATTCTTATTCGCCTATTTAACCCTTGTCGATCACTTGTTCCACCAACCTTGACCCTGGCAGCATGTAAAAATGAGCACAGAGCTAAAAGCTAGACTCTATCCCCATTATGCATCTGCCGACGACGGTCTTTACCCGGCTGATGTCACCGACGTCGGTAACTTATCGGCCGACGTCGGCAATCCTACTGACGTCGGTCACCTTGCCGTTATCCGTTACCAATTATCATTCAGTTTCCCAAAACGGTTGACGAACCGTCTCTGGAACCGTTCCTCACCTTCATCAGTGTCTGCCAACCATTTGAAACGCTGATCAATCAAAACCTGAGCAATCATTCAATCAACCTGTGAACTCTGACATCAACACTCTCAGCATCAACCCACTCTCGGCTTCAACCAATCTGCATTCAATCCAGCACTGCACAGATAACTTCAACTATGGCTTTCATCGCATCTTCTGGCAGGTAAGTATTTACTCTGTTTGTTTTATTTCTTCTTGGTTATTATTTGTTCATTATTTTTGTCATCCCGAATCTTAAAAACCACAAACCCAGCATCTCTCGTTTACATCCCTACCTCTGTCCAGACTAAAACCCCCAGACTCTGTCCAAACCCGACCTGACCTTGCCCAGGCCCTGTCCCGACTCTCTCAGACCTTGTCTTTTATCAGACCCTATCCCGACTCTGTCCAGACCCTGTCCCGACTCTCTCAGACCCTGTCCCGACCCTATTCAGACTCTGTCCAGAACCTGTCCCGACTCTCTCAGACCTTGCCCAGGCCCTGTCCCGACTCTCTCAGACCTTGTCTTTTATCAGACCCTGTCCCGACTCTGTCCAGACCCTGTCCCGACTCTCTCAGACCCTGTCCCGACCCTGTTCAGACTCTGTCCAGAACCTGCCCTTATCGACGTCGGTCACTACCCCGACTGACGATGGCACCTCAATCGACGTCGGCACCTTCCCTAACCGACGCCAGCACCACAGAGACCGACACTGACGACTGTGCAGAATAGTGCTGCATATCAGGTACGCACTTTTATTTTTTGTCATTTATTTCTGTCATTATTATCTACTTTCGTCCAATATTCTACTTTTTTATCAGTGGGTTGATATCCTTCTAGGAAGTCTTCGTACTTCTAGGATCGGGCGTTCGCCTGACAGCCCACCATATCTTTGACTAACGTTTTTCCGTGTTTTAGCCTTTTCTTCACAGGTGTCATTCCTGCACAGCCAAAGAGGAGAATCTTCCAACGTCTGATTTCAGTGTGCATGACTTTATCAGGTACTTCTAGCCTTGACCATTTCTTTTAGTTTCTTTATTCATCTTTTGAATGTAGAAAGCAATTTTGCATAGAAACATTCTGGCACGCTCGGTGGGACCCTAGGTCCTCCTCGGGTTCCTCTTCTTTTCGTTCATATAGGTGCATTAGGTTCCTTCCTTTTCGCCTCCTTTCGTCTCTTCTTAAACGACATCATAATCAGGACTAAAACGAACATTTCTTTCTTTCTTGCACTTCTAGAGTAGCTAAAACTCATATTCTTCGACTCTTTCTCCATTCGTCTTCATACGAACAAACACTTCAACTTGGGCATTAAAACACTTTGCATTCATTTCTGTTTGCCTGCATCTTTTAGATCACACATAGTAATTAAACTGCATATTAAATTAATCTAGATCACTTGATGTTACACGACCAAACCACCTGCACAAAACGAACATTTTAACTTACCTAAGACAAGGCCCGACTGGGATTTCATCCCCCAGCAGATACCTTACCCATCCCGGCGATCTTACTTGGATTTCATCACCAAGGGGAAAGCCCACTCCGTTCTCTGGCGGAGTCTAAACTCTAGGCGAGGTATATTTTAGCTAAGCGAAACCAGCTAACCACTGGAATCGTGAAGTGAGGGGAGCTTGCTCCTTAGCACCAGGCCGTGTACCGAACCTAACACAGACTTCTTGAGCACCATAACAAAACCTGAAACCATCCATAGACTGCTTCTTCTAGGACCTGACTCACAAAGCCAATCTTCCTCTACACACATTCTAAGGCATAAGCCACTATAATCCTAATAATTTACTTCTAGGGTTTTAGGATCTGCTTGTGTCTTCATCTTTTTAGTTCTTATCTGCTTGTTTGAGCTTATGAGGACGTTCTTTCTTGCCTTGAATGGTTCTGACACGTAGTCAAACCAAGGCTCTTCTTGACCACGCTAGCCATCAATCGCTTTCGCCTACCCCGTCTATAAACAATCATATAATGGAGTTCTACTCGAAGACCGAAAGAATTCCTACTAGACTATCTCCAACCCAGACGCCTATCATCCCAAAAGGGGACCAAGATTTTACAAGATTCTTGGACCTCAATACCGCAGCCCTCCAAAACTATCTCATGAGAAACCCAATGCGGGACCTTTCGGGCGACGTGGCGACGACATCAACACCGTTCGCCACCCAACCTTTTACGACTCAACCTTTCACCTCAACCATTAACCCGACCGTGGCCTATACGCAAAGTTTGACCTCCTCATCTATTTTTAGACCAACCTCCACCAGGGTTTTGTTACACCCTCAACCACCTACAATTCAACCAAGTTCTACATCATACCAGAACTTGATTGTCTCGACCCCACACACTCTTGCGCCAATATATGCAGGAGTGCCTACCTCGCCCTTTGTCAATGCCATCACACAACCTCCTTTGGTGGTATCTAGTCAGCCTATGCCTTCTACCTTCATAACCCAACCACCTTTAGCCTCTACTTCTGCCCCTGCGACTAGTCATCCGTACATTGTACAACCGACTATGTCGCATGCCTCCTCTAGCCTCTTCCAAGCGCCTTACAACTTAGGGGGCGCTCAACCCGCCAATCCGTCAGCAGATCTTATCAAGATGATGATGGATAAACTGTCCAATCTCGAAGCTTCTATCTCTGGTTCAAGTAATGTCTCTTCATATGACCAGATTTACAACGAGCCCATCCATCCTTCTGTCCCTATCCGACCATACCCCAACCATTGGGAGCTTCCTAAATTTACTCGCTTCCAGAGTAAGGAAGACCCACAACAACATCTACGGGCATTTAGACATGCCTGTTATCTTATTGCCCATGACGATGTGTTACTTCTACGCACGTTTCCTATGTCTCTTTCTAGCCCTGCCCTTGACTGGTATAGCTCTCTTGCCAGACATTCTATCTTTTCATTTATCCAACTCGCCCAACTATTTGTTGACCATTTCTCAATCAATATCACTAAACAAGTTTCGATCACAGACCTTTACTCCATCAGGCAATTTGATGATGAATCCATAGTCGATTTTGTCGCCCGTTGGAGAGGCCTGATTAACCAGCTCTCCTTCTCCTTGCCTCAACCCGAGCTCATTGAGATCTTTTCCCGAGCATGTGTCAGTCACATCTCATCCACCTTGCGGGTTCAAACATTCCACACTTTCGACGAGGCCTTCACCATGGCCCGAAAGCTTGAACTCCGCGTCATTGAAGAAGATAAGGTTAAATTGTGTAACACTAACACAAGAACCAATGACCATTCTTCTTCCAGACCTTCTTCTACCCACTCTCAATCCAAGGGGTCGGCAAACACTGTCATCTTTAGACCATCATCTTCAACAATAACCAACCGATCATCATCTTCAACATTAGACTACATCAATAAACATTTTCAACATCAATCCATACAGCGTCAATTCACTCCAATTGGGGAGTCATATGCCTCTGTCTTGGATAAACTCGTCAAGCAGGGGGTCCTCAATCTCCCTCCAATCCGACCACATCAATTCGACCCCTCAACACCTATCCCTGCATGGTACAGGGAGAACCACTTTTGCAACTATCACTGTGTCAAAGGCCATGACACGGATCACTGTCAAACTTTCAAAAACATCATCCAGGACATGCTCGACAAGGGGAATCTTATTTTAGATAACCCGAATGCACCACCCAACCAAAACCTTGACATCTTCAAGCAACCCTTTTCTAATCACCCGCATACTCAAGACAACGTCCAGACTTCGACCAATGACCCTCAAGACCATGATATACACACGGTCGACACTATCTTTTCTCTTATCCCTGACCAACCTTTTTCACAGGTGGAAGACCTTTCTTCCCCTATACCTCCTCCACATGGCGAAGAACTTTCTTCTCCCACTTGTCCTCCTGCGACTTCTCCCATATTGGAGGAAGCTTTGACCACATCAACACCAGCTGCCTCGCCTTCATCCTTATTATCATCCATAGACGATCATACCTTTTTGACTCCCCAACCATACATAGAAGCCATGACTACTCCAGAGCTCTTTCCACTTAAAGAGCCCACACCTTCAATCCCTTCTCCATTGAGAGAAAAACCGTCCACATCTAAGTCCAAACCCACGCAGGCGTCCATCATACCTAAAGAGATTAAACCTCTTGGTGTTCGCCCCACATCTAATCTCGCCTCACACAAAGGTGGCCCTCAACCCAAACCAAAGAAGGCTACTAAACCACACCGGAGGCCTCCTCCCCTATCTTCGTCATTACCTTCAATCTTGGGCCCACATCCGTCTACTTTACTCGGAGTGCTTCTCACTCCCATACTTCACAGAGGTAAGTCACCTCCATTATTTTATCAACCCGTCAGACTTATACCTCCTCCAAACCATCGACCAACGCCTCCTTCATCTCCCAAACCAATGTCACCAACCCTCTCTGCAATAAGACATTCCGACCCGTTAGCAGGTTCATATGCCTTGCTCTTACGTCAATTGTTGCAGTCCTCTCGTCTCAATCTCCCGCCTCTTAGACCATATCACTCTCTCGGACCAAAACCACCATGGTTCGATGACACTCGCATTTGTGCATATCATCGCACGCCTGGGCACGACACGGAGCATTGTCATGCCCTCAAGGTCATCGTTCACCAATGTTTGGAGAATGACACCTCTCTTTTCAACCACGTTATCAACAAACCTTCAACACCAACCCGCTCATCAAATCTCGGATCAAAACCATCTTGGTTCGACAACTCTAAATTCTGCCACTATCATCACACTCCGGGACATGACACTGAGCGTTGTTGCGCTCTTAAAGCTGTCATTTGTCACCACTAGAAAAAGGATTCCCTTCTTATCAAGGATCCTCTTGACCACCCCTTTGACAAATTATCAACACCAACCCATACCTCTCCAACCTCGTCATCTAAATCGGGATCTCCACAACAGACTAGGGTCCCTTCGCCGCCTTTAACCCCTTTATTCGACATCAACACAGTCCATCTGACCACTAAACCTCAATCGACCTTAACTAATCCGTCAAACATTCTCCCTAGCCGATGGGGGAATTCAACCTTCATCCACATTTTGACCAATTTTTCAACACAGTCTCGACCACATATCAATCACTCTTTCAACTTAACCTCAACCAGACTAGCAACCAAACATTTAACCCGACCTCAACCAAACATTCGACCCAACCAAAGACCAAATACCAACCAATCAACCCTCGACCAACCATTGACCAATTATCAAATGACCAAATCTCAACCAAACATTCGACCCAACCTTTTTATCAAAACATTCAACCTGTCTCGATCAATCAGCAACCATATCAACCAACTTCACATCCACTCATCAATCAACACCTGACCAATCTGGAAAGAGGCAAATGGGGCAAGTTTACTCCTAATTGGCTCGGACCTTTTATTATCACGCACAAGTATGGATCAGGGACTTACCGTCTGTCTTCCCTTGATGGACGCCCAGAACCTGAGCCTCTTAATGCGTTGCATCTGCGACCGTTCTACTGCTAGTCGAGTATTCGTCCACTTGACACTTAACTTGAGCTCGTCCCTTGAGCAATCCCCGTCCTCTTTAATCCTCCTTCCTTTCAACCCTATTCCTCTTAACAATTCCTATAACCCTTTTATGATGTATGGATGCTTTGTCCTAATAAAAGGGAGCCCTTGACCTTCTATAATCTTGTCCATGACTCACATTTCTATAAAAACAAATCAAGATGTCAAAACATATCCATGGTCACTATATCAATATCAAAATCAAAAAAATAGACTGCTCCCTCGAAGGACAGCTGTACTATCATTGCTGTAATAAATAGACTGCTCCCTCGAAGGACAGCTATTCAAAAGCCTTTATATTAAACAAAGATCTAGACCACTCCCTCGAAGGATGGCTATGACTAATCTGGCAATAAACATCATTATTTTAGAAGCTTCCCGCATTGATCAGCTTCACAACCTGACCACCAAGCAAATGACATCTCTATGCAGGCTTCCCGCATTGATCAGTCTGCACAAAAAAAAAAAAAAAAAAAGATGAGTCATGGACTTGACTTATAGTTGTCTCAGGGTCTCCTATAAAAAGGGGCATAGTTATCTCTGCTCTTAAAACGGGTTACCCTCTTTCCTCCTCCTATCACCTGCTCAAGGGACTTTGAGCTCACTTTAATGTCTAAGTGATTCGATTACCGCTCTAACATAACTATGGTCAACGACGTCACGCATGAATGGGGCTCTTGGTTCTCATAACCCCTATCTATGCTATCTTTTTGGCCCTTGTCAATGAAAGAGCAATATGCTTTTCACTTCTTCTGCACTTTGATCACATTCACCTTCATCACTTGTCAATTGACTTAGCTCAACTCTCTTTTCAAACCATCAACATGACCTAGCCTATTCACCCTAGTTTCTATGGACACCAATACACATGGAAACTATCGACCCGCCGCAATTTATGTTCAGCATAAACCAATACTTGCTGAAGCATAAATAAACCTCAATTCATTTTTAGCATACATCCATCACGAATATGGAATATTGCTAGGGATGAAAAACCCCTCAACCAATGTTGCAGAATACACCATTTGGAAAAGGCTGCAACATCTTTTTTTTTTCCTCATCATTTCATCATAACCATGACCAATCTATCAACCATTTTAACCATCTGTCTACCACTCGGACCCTTTGTCTGAACTACATTGGTCTGAGGCCCTTCCAACATGGGCTATGTAGGCAGCACTCAGATGACACAACCATCTTCTGGGGTTAGCTCAACCATTCTCGTTTGTTCATCTCTCTGATGGACAAACCTTCTTGCCTTCTTTTAACCATAACCTTGTCCTTCACCACGACCCAATTCCATCCCTTTGACCCTTCCTCCCTTCTAGGGAGAACTACATTGGCCTGAGGCCCTATCACCAGGGCTATGTAGGCAGCACTCAGTTGACATGGGGTCTTCTGGGGTTAGCTCGGCCGCATCCTTTCGTCCATTCATCCATCCATCAACCACCAACCATTGGAGATCATGCCTATCTCCTCCGACCTCGACCACTTCCAAGACATTGTTGCCTTGGTTGTTTTTGCATGTATGCTACCTCATGACTAGTTAGCAGAATTGTGCGCAGACTATTTTTAACCCTTCACAAGTATATGATCGCAAGCCAATTGATCCCTACTACTTGTGGCTTTTTCGTGTTTCTGGGAACACTTCCTGAGCCTGGGATACTTGGAATGCGACGACCCATTTGGAGCTTCAGCTTAGATTGAGTAACCTGATCAGTAGACGACTAAATGCTGGGGCCTAGTTACTTCAATTTTGGCACTCCTCGACCCTTGACCTGCGACACTTTGACCTAACCATCTCGTGCAGAGGTATGCGCGCAATCATGACCTTTGCCGCGTTCACCCTCACCCCTTTTTCATCCACTCTTTATCAAATCAGCACTCGATTCCCGGTTCCCTTCCCTCGCCTCCTGCTTTGAGGGGGAATACCTTATCCTTACTCGGGGCATTTCGCTTCCTATTTTTGTCTTGCAGTTCATTCAAACAACCAACAAGATGAAATCAACCTTATCCCTCCCCTGGGGCAATCACTCCTATTTTTGTCTTGCAGTTCGTCTAGAACAACCAACAAGACAAAAAGGGGCAAATGTAGACACCGAAATCGTGTCGACTCCCCTGGTCATTCCCCGTCTTATTCTTCTTCGCCTATTTAACCCTTGTCGATCACTTGTTCCACCAACCTTGACCCTGGCAGCATGTAAAAATGAGCACAGAGCTAAAAGCTAGACTCTATCCCCATTATGCATCTGCCGACGACGGTCTTTACCCGGCCGATGTCACCGACGTCGGTAACTTATCGGCCGACGTCGGCAATCCTGCCGACGTCGGTCACCTTGCCGTTATCCGTTACCAGTTATCATTCGGTTTCCCGAAACGGTTGACGAACCGTCTCTGGAACCGTTCCTCGCCTTCATCAGCGTTCACCAACCATTCGAAACGCTGATCAATCGAAACCCGAGCAATCATTCAATCAACCTGTGAACTCTGACATCAACACTCTCGGCATCAATCCACTCTCGGCATCAACCAATTTGCATTCAATCTGGCACTGCACAGATAACTTCAACTATGGCTTTCATCGCGTCTTCTGGCAGGTAAGTATTTACTCTGTTTGTTTTATTTCTTCTTGGTTATTATTTGTTCATTATTTCTGTCATCCTGAATCTTTAAAACCACAAACCCAGCATCTCTCATTTACATCCCTGCCTCTGTCCAGACTAAAACCCCCAGACTCTGTCCAAACCCAACCTGACCTTGCCCAGGCCCTGTCCCGACTCTCTCAGACCTTGTCTTTTATCAGACCCTGTCCCGACTCTCTCAGACCCTGTCCCGACCCTGTTCAGACTCTGTCCAGAACCTGTCCTGACTCTCTCAGACCTTGCCCAGGCCCTGTCCCGACTCTCTCAGACCTTGTCTTTTATCAGACCCTGTCCCGACTCTGTCCAGACCCTATCCCGACTCTCTCAGACCCTGTCCCGACCCTGTTCAGACTCTGTCTAGAACCTGCCCTTACCGACGCCGGTCACTACCCCGACCGATGACGGCACCTCAACCGACGTCGGCACCTTCCCTAACCGACGTCGGCACCACAGAGACCGACACCGGCGACTGTGCAGAACAGTGCTGCATATTAGGTACGCACTTTTATTTTTTGTCATTTATTTCTGTCATTATTATCTACTTTCGTCCAATATTCTACTTTTTTATCAGTGGGTTGATATCCTTCTAGGAAGTCTTCGTACTTCCGGGATCGGGCGTTCGCCTGACAGCCCACCATATCTTTGACTAACGTTTTTCCGTGTTTTAGCCTTTTCTTCGCAGGTGTCATTCCTCCACAGCCAAAGAGGAGAATATTCCAACGTCTGATTTTGGTGCGCATGACTTTATCAGGTACTTCTAGCCTTGACCATTTCTTTTAGTTTCTTTATTCATCTTTTGAATGTAGAAAGCAATTTTGCATAGAAACACCTAATTATCCCAATTTTTTTACTCCAGTGGTGTTATATTCATGAGTTATAGTGTAAGACCATGGATAAGACCCATCATTCCTCAATTTTTTTTCCAGTAATATAGGTCACAATTAAAATCACATGAATCAAATATGAGATAAGATGTGATTGATTATGAAGTTACACATCATTGACATACTTCCTAGCTTGATTTAGTATGTTTTTATGTTTACTTAATTTATATTTTGCTCTTATTTTTTGAGTACATGTAAGAATACAACCATTTCTTGAATTTTTCATACTTCCCAGATTGAATTAGTGTGATCAATTTAAGACCAATGTTTTGCCAATTTTGTTTTTCTCTTATACTTTCTAATGTGATATAGTATGATTGATTTTTATTTTTATTTTTGGTTACCATTTGTGCCCTTTTACATACCTTCCATTTTATTACATTGTTTTCATACTTCCCAACATGATTTAGTATGATTTTAATTATTTTAATTTAGTACAAAAATCTCTCACTTTGGTTTTAAAACAATTTTTTTTACCATCTTGTTTTACCATCCCTTGGTTCTTTATACTTAGTCATTTTCTTGTTATTACACATTTACCAACTTGAAATAGTGTGTAATACATTTTTGATTTATTATATTTTACCAAGACTTTTTCCCTATTTCTTTTTAACCATGCATGTGTTCTACATAAGGCTAGAAAATAAACTGCATCTCATATATTTCCTATAATATATACAATAAATATATGTGCTTGAAAGAAATTTATCCAAAGCATCCAAAACCATAATGATAATGATGACAACATACACAATCAACATCAATATGCCAAAATGATACATCACGCACGCGCGCACGCGCACGCACATACACACACACACATCATGGATTTTTGATACAAGTAAAACTATATACAATGATCTAGCTCTATGGTTGGGCTCCATCTTATCTATCTCATGGCTTAGCCGTGCTACCTATCAAGGCATAGGCATAATTCCTCTAAATAATATGCTTTAAAGAGTCCATTCAAGATATATATCCATCCACCTATCTCTTTAAATGTACCACCCATGATTATACCTGTACTAACTAGGCTAAGGTCTCCATGTGTGTCACTCTCTCCTACTCCTGTACCTATGTCATATGGGTCAGGGTCACTGTATGTGCCTATGTCATCTACATCACTATATCTAGATGCATATCTCTCTTCTTTTCCAAGGACTACCATTCACATATATTACCTACACCTATCTCTACTAGTGGATGCATCCTCTCTCTTTATGTTTGTATCTACTTCACTACCTCTCCAACTAATCTAAACCAACTCACCTAAGCTGGGGAAAATGGTACACTAGGGTCCTCTAATGTAATAGGGTCACATGACTATAGAGTCTCATCTATGAATTCATGTAGTGCTCCCCTCATAAGGGACCCCCATCTCTCCTCCTCATCCTTAGCTATGCCTATAAAATCAAACCTAGATCAATATTATATCTCATAATATCTATCTACCTCTAGTCTCTATTTCAAAATAAAAATTTAAGCAATAATTTAATTATCTTTATTACCTATTTGTGTCTAAACCACTATGGTCTTGATATCCATGAAATCACCTAGAACAGTCTCTCCATCTATGTGGCCTCCTAACACCTCCTTTGTAGGTCAACTCCTCAGCTTAAATCTAAATGGCATCACTTGCATCCACCTAAGCCTATGCCTAAGTAGCCTCTCTATCATCTATCTCTCATTTGGCTCACCTACTAGGTCATCAGGGATGGTGATAATATCCATTCTCTCCTACTCCTCTTGCCTTTATCAATGCCCTATCCTTGTTGGTCATAACTCATCTCACTATAGATCTAGTGGTGGTATCTTTGGTGCCACTACCTCCACACCCCTCTCCTTTTACTTTTCTCCTTATCATGCTCATTTATTCCATGGTTTCTCATGATGTGGTCTGAGTATTGGGTTCATAACTAGTGACCCTAGTCCCCTCTTCCCTCATAGCTCTCTCACATGTCAATCACACTTCTTGAGCACAAATATTAGTATTTCTAGATGAGATAAGACCATTTTTCCTAGTACCATATCATTGGATGTGACTCTCTCCACTAAATGTAGTATCTAACCACCTCTATCCTCATTATAGCTAGTGCAACTATGTCCTATCTTGGCCATGTAGTCACTATGTGTCTATATGTGGCCACACTATGTCTTCACATCTCATCATATACAATGCTATCACATGGGGAATGACCCACACTATCTAGTCTTCTCTCCATCTCTACACTTGAGGTGACCTATCATTAACTTCATGGGGAAACGCATCCAACTGATACATAAGAAACCTCTCATATATCCAAGCCATTAATAATTTGAATAGTCTTATTGACATTTGACCTTTGACCAACACCTCATACAAATCATGTATGAGTTGTACCTAGATGATAGAGCCAAGATCATCTATTAATTCCTCCTCTAAGATCATCCTTCTCAAGGCTACCACAAATAATGGTACCTTTCCATCTGACTTGTGACATATCACTTGTTGTATCATAAGTCCTATTACATCCTTCTAGATATCTAGAATCTATGATGCATATACATCAAACATATTAACTCTCCTACCTACCATGTCTAAACCTATAGCCCATATGGCTAAGGCTCTCATCTCCTCTATGTTGTTTGGTATACCTATAATCATCAATATTCCTACTACTGATATCCCTAGGATGGCATGCACATCCTCTAGAGTGATAGATACCTCTACCATGTCCCCATCCACCTCCCATCTGAAGGTGTTATTTAATCATTCCCATCATCCAAGGAACATGACTAATAGATCCATGCTCAAGGGAATCCTACACATATCAGCTATCCCTCCTAGGCCTATAACTACTAGATTAGATCTATCTCCTATAGTCAGACATTTAAAAAGATTCGGTAGCCAAGATGCATCTACCAATCTCCAAAACTTGGGTCATCACTACAAACAAAAAATAGCAAAAGATGTATTAGATCCTCCATGTCATGTATAATCACAATACATAATTTTTAAAATTTCAATAAAAAACAAGCCTAAATTATTTTAATTCATTCATTATTACTTGTTTTTAGCCTAGTCAATTTTTTTTGCCCTTAATTGATCATTTTAGGCCATTCTAGCCTTCTTTTGGCCTTTTGCATGTTTTTTCATACTATTCTAGTTCTTTGGTCAACATAGTTTGTATGTAATTTCCCTATTTTTAACCTGGTGACTTAAAAATCTAAGTCAAGCCTCTTTTTTTTTTCCCTCCTTAGTACTGCATTATTGTTCTAACCTTTTTGGATCAATTGAAAAATTTTACTAGGTCAACCATCTATAAAACATATAGGCTTGGCACATACCTACTGGGTTAGTAATGTGGATTTTGCTCCTTTTTATCCTACTGGGTCAACTGGGTTGACCTAGTTGTTTTTGACCATTGACCCCTTGTATTTTCCTAAAACAGTGCATTTTTACAATTTTTTCCCTAGTTCCTTCATGCCTATTTTCCTAATTAATTTTTACTACCTATAGAATCTAATTTTACTTCATTTCAACATCTAAAAATGATACACATTATTATATTTTTAAACATACATTTAATTAATTAAATTTCTCCAAAACTAACTTAAGATTCATAGCTTCATACCTATAGTGCACCCATTGCTGCTCCTGGAGCTCCCCCTCATTTAGCCTATTGTTTCCTCAGCATCCTAGCTCATTTGGTCTCTAAAGATCTTTTTATCTCCTTCACAAGTCAAAATAATCACATGACTTCTCTTTCCCCCTATTTAAAAACATTTTTCAAAATTTAAAACCTTTAATTATTTTTCTGCAAATTCCTTCTTTTGCTTATATCTTTGTTTTTATTCATCCATTTTTAAAACTATAAAATGCATTGGATTCATGATGATGTAGAGAATATTTTCCACTATCATATGCCTATATTTCAAATTTTTTGGCTATTTTTGCACTAACTTCTATAGGTTCACCTAGTGTTCTTCACATTAGATGCCTTCACTTCTCTTATTGTCTACTTCTTTATCTACAACACTAAGGTAAGTAAAGGTACATGTTTTTCAATTTTGACCTTTCATTTTATCTTATTTGATGATTACTACACTTTAATTAGCATCAACATTGTGTGTTATCATGTTCTATTTCCTGAAGCACCATTATGTGTTGTACTTACATGACACATGATGAGATTCAAGTGGGGCATATGTATACACATAATATTTTCAAACTTTTATTGATTACTGATACTTTGTATCTTAAAAGAACCCATTGAGTCTCAATCTCTTTAAGTGTACACATTTAGGGGTGCACATGGAAAGGCGTGGCCAAACCATTGGTGCTTTATAAGATTATTATCCCTTTTACCACTTGTCATCTACAAAATTATCTCCTAAAACCATTAACCTTATGATTATTCTTCTCATTTGTACCCATTCCAAACATTTGTCACATCTTTATCTTTTTTTTTTCTGCCTTGAGCCCCTTTCACCAGTTGATTATACTAGGTTGACTAGGTTGACCCTGTATAATTTTTAGCCTCTGATTACTATATAGGGCTAACTAGGTTGACCCTATACTATTTAGGGATATTTATCACTTGGAGTTTCATTAGCCCTTCAGCTGACCTAGCTTGGGACCTAGTGATTACATCTTGAAAACATACAGTGTCAACTAGGTCGACCCTATACATCTAACATATTTGTAAGGATTTAGGGTAAGATCCACACATATATAAAAGTTCATTTCCAACCATTTGAGAATATATAAGTAGATAATAATAAGTATGAAGGAACATCTACTTATTGACCATTCTACTTGAGGAATAAATTTTAGGGTTTCATACTTTCTTTGGAAATATAGATCTTGTCTTGTGGAGAAGTATTTTAGATGCAGACATAGGTTGTGTAGCCTAGATCTGATTTGTATTTGTTATCCTTACATATCACAATAATCTCTTGTGAAGCACTTGGCCAAGGGAGAGATTAAGGATCGATATGTTCATCTTCAAGGTAAGTATTCCTAACTTTATTTCTTCTTTGTAAGATTAAATAGATAATTTAGTTGTGTTTCTCTCCCATGCATTAGGATTATATATACATTGAAGTGAGTATATGTCTTTTATGCATGTTTAATTTAGTTTGTTTTGATTTACTAACCCCTTATGTTGTGTTATAAGCTTTGGTGAGAACTAGATTATATTTGCTTTTTTATTTATTAGAATAGAGTGAACATTAAACCTAGGAATCTTTTAGGGTTGTTACATGATTATGTTAGAATGTAGGCTTTGGAACCCTTCCTAACATGGTGCATTATGAGAAGTGATCCCCTAATCAGGTATAGTGGATCTCCATCTTAGTCATTCTCCCTCTTAACAAATATATTACCAATTAGAAGTGTAGGTATGTTCTATCTTCTTAAAAATAAGATTTATTTATAGACATGATGCATTTCTAATTATATACACTTTGGAACTGACTCTCTCTCTTTCCTACCTTTATTGAGAAAAAATTGATGGCCCTTCTCAAAGAGGTCGATATGAGAGATAAATTAGTTTTCTTCATTTTAATACCTAAAACCTCTTAATCATTTATTTGACCTTGTCATGGATAAATAAGGTCTTGAATATGCTTGAATATCAAATTTACCTTGAATAACTATATATATGGCCTCAAAATAGGCCTTTCTATCACTAAAAATGCTAAAATCACTTGTGAAGCCTATTGAAAATGATGAAAAATGTATCCATTGGATCTTTTCATGCCTAAAGAAGTACACCCATCCTAAAAAATAAATTTTAAAGTGGTAGGTGTAACATTTATTCACGATCAAAATCAAAGAGTGTCTTTTTCACCCTTTTCATAGTCAAAATTAGTAGTTAATAGGTCTAAGAATAAGTTTAGTGAGAGAACCAAGGGAACCATCCTTATCTAGAGATTATCTCCCTTCCAAAGTTACCCACACTTATGATAGATTAAATATTTTAATAGGAGTGAGAAACATCACACTTTATCTTAAGGGCACACTCTTAATTGATAATAATAATCACCAACCAAAATCTATTAAACCTTAATATCAATATTATCTGACTCCAAATTCTCCCTATATGCCTTTTTACCTAGGTAAATATACATTTTACGGAGAGTATGAGTCTCAATGTAAAAATTATTAGCATCAATTCATAGAGGGTGTGTGTCATATATCATTTTTATGTCATTCATGAATTATCTAATAGTGAAGGCATATATAAACTTAAGCCATCCAAGAAAATCCTCTAAGGAGACCATTTGGATGTTCCTTAGAGATAAGTGTTGTTTAAACATGAACTAGGGTTGGTCTCTAAAATGTGCAGGTAAGTCCTTGGGAATGTGCTATTCATTCCCAAATTCTTCCTTTATGTTATCATACCAACCCTTCATCTTAGCCTTATGGGAAGTAATTGTTGACCAATTTTTCCCATAGGCAAAATCTCGGTCACCTTCTGCACTCGCTTTGCATGGCCAGTTAATTTTGGGTTGCAAGGTCCACCTTCAGGGTTTAACAGCTCCGTTTCAAAGCATTGGCTCATTGGCCTCATTCGTTGGCATTCACGGTAGCATAAGGCAGAGTCTTCAAACGTTCACAAAAGGGGAGAGGAAAAAGATGGGGCACTTAACACTAAGGCAAAAGGAGGGCAGATGTTTACAAGAACAATGCAGTCGGCGGCAAAATTGCCACCCACAACACCGACGGGTAAAAATAAACTGCAAATAGATGCAGTCAACAACAAAATTGCTGCTCACAACACAAGCGGAGGAAAAGGCCACAAACTTGGCTGACGTCAGCAAAATTGTCGTGCTCGGTAGCCTACACAGTTGACATCGGTAAAATTACTATGCTCGGCAGCCAATCGGCTGATGTCAGCAAAAGTCCCGTGTGCAATCCATGACATTGGGTGGTAAAATTGCCACTCACAACATTAGGTAGCAAAAAAGGCCTGTAAAACATAGAAAAAGGCCCACCTAGTGGGCAGAGGAGCAGGTTGCATGCAAAACAAGGCATCAAGCATGGTCCTAGCAATTTTATGACATCAGCTATAGTGTTTTCACTCTTCCCAATGAGACTCCTCTTGGATTTTCCATATAAATTGGCAGACTTGGCCATTTTAAAGGATCTTCTCCAATTTTGTAAAGAGCACAGATCTACAAATTTTTCCACCTGAATCAATAAAAGACAATTTTTACCTCTATTTGGATAGATTATGCAGAGTATGCCTTGAATGTTGGTCTGTGTCCAGTCATTGTCTCTTGATGCTCTCACAAGTTCAACACTAGCAAACTTGTGATCTACAAAGTGCCATTGTCTGCTACTGCCAGGAGTAGAGTTCTATTTTGGAGGTATAGAATAGGAGAGGTCACCTACAGTATGTATTCCATAGCATCTCGGTGAGTCCCTATTCCTGTGCTTTCCATAAGAACCTCCCTGTCATCCTAGCGACCTAGTCTTTTCTGCCAAATCTGAGTGTATGTATGTTTTTGTTTGATCTTGAGTGTGGAGGTGGGAAGGTCATTTCATTTTTGGTGTATCACCTCTTTAGAGTAGGCTGTTTATTTTCATGCATTTTTTCTCCCTTTTCATCCCCCCTAGTTTTTAGCTGTGTATATCTATATATCTATATTTTGCACTACCTAGAACAAACAAGATACATCAAAGGGAACTAGCCCATACTTAGAAACTCTCCTTTCTTGCTTTGCCATCCCATAGGTGAGAGAGGAGTTTCCATGTTGTGGGGAGATGGTAGGGAACCTATTTTCCTGCCAACTGGGTGCATGTCTCTAGTCGTCAATAGTTTTGGCACACCTGGTGGGACTGTGTTTTATTAGTTTCTAATGCAGTAGTATTTTAGGATTGATGTTGGTCCTACTACAATCATTTTAAAAATATTTCCAGCATCTAGTGACTCCACTGGTAAGAGCTTAGTTCTTTGTTTTAAGATCAGTCACTTAAACTTCTATGCCAGAAGTCACCATAAGGCTAGCTTCAAGTGGGGTTCCTTTTGTTTTCATGGAGCTGCCTTTAAACTTTGCTTAAAGGCTCAAGTTTGGAAGAACTCACCCTTATCCATTAGTAAATCCTCCTAGACTTGTTGCTAGGAACACTAACCCAGCTCAGCCACAGTTACAGCCCGTTCCAGCCATGGCTTTGCCTTTTGTAGCTTTTCACAGTGAGAGCCCTTTAAACCTCCCACGCTATGATCCAATTCCAGGAATAGCTCTAAAAAATGTGCCTTCTTTTGATGGAGTGGGACCTATTATAGTTGTTGAGCATATCAAGAATATTGCCAACCTTTGCAATATTCACAATATAACAGAAGAAAATATTGCCATCAGACTGCTAGCTTTGTCTCTGAAAGGGAAGGCTCTTGATTGGTACGGCACCTTACCTGTGAATTCCATAAATTCTTAGAATGAATTGGGAACCCATTTAACTAGTCATTTTGGGGAAAAAAGTGACACCCTCTCTCTTGCTAAGCAGCTGATGACTATAAAGAGAGCTCCACACGAGTATATGGAAGACTTCAACATGCAATTTCAAAAGACTTGGGATAGAATTCCCATCTTGGTAAAGCTGACTCCCAGCTATGCTTTCTTGTAGTATTTAAAAGCATTAAACAATGATATTGTAGTAATGATCCAATCTATGGGAGGGCATATATTGCCTGCTACTTATGACATTGCCATAGTAGTCAAAAATTGCTTGGTACAAGCTAGAAAAATCACTCCTAGGCCCCACATGCCACTTTTCCCATAGATGTTGCCCCCTATACAGACCGTTGTTCCCACCATTGCTCCCCCACCCACCATTGAGAAGCCAGCTATTGTTCCATCAAATGAACTACATGAGGTTAAAATCCTATTGCAAAACATGTCAAATGAACTTATAGCCCTTAAGAGACAACAAGCTCAAAATAATAAGCCAAATCTGGGTTATCAGCATTATGGTTAAGCACCTAGGAACCCTTTTCAAGGCTATCATCAAGGACAAGGCCAGCTCACTCAGACTAGGCCTTATCAAAATTATAACTCAGGCCCCTCTTCGTCATCTAAAGCCATGGTACCTACTCAGAATAACCTTGTACAGGAACAGCCTAGTTGTTCGACCATAGGACATGGTCAAGAGCAAGCTGTCCATATGAATGATATGATGATTTTTTTCCAGAATTCAAAAAACCAAGTTGCTAATCATTCCTAGTTTTTTGAGTTTCTAGCTTAGCCCAGCACGAGTAATAATCAAACTCAGTCAGATTCTACCCTGATAAACCATGAAGAGGGCGAGTTCTGTGCAATTAATCATGGGGGTGTTGTAGGCAATCATGTTGATTGCATTGCAGCCAATACAAGGTTTAAAAGAAGAGCAGTCGGGGAAGCACAGGCTT
Organism: Torreya grandis; assembly: GCA_037957365.1. Taxonomy (NCBI): domain Eukaryota; kingdom Viridiplantae; phylum Streptophyta; class Pinopsida; order Cupressales; family Taxaceae; genus Torreya; species Torreya grandis. Next base: position 244,446 of record JARHVA010008005.1, on the reverse strand, counting down.
CCCCTTAGGTAGCCATGAATCCTTAACCACACCCTTTTCAAAGGGCCCCAATTTTTGGTTAACCATCCACACCTCCAGCTCCTCAATCTACAACTCCAGTCGGGATCAGCCTAAAGGAAAGCACGAAGGGAATCAGCCCCCAAGTGAATATAGTTAATCAAATGAAGAAATTGCATGTGAGCATTTCTCTATGGGATTCATTGTCTCTTCCAGGATAGAAGGATGTATTGAAGAAATAATTGCATGAGCTAGATTGACAGGCCATCCCAGTAGACACTAATAATGTCCTAATGACGGATGGGCAGCCTTCTGCTTCAGATCAGGTAAAGAAAGAAGAAAGGACTCCCCCCTTTTATGTATCTTTGATCATAGGGGATTTCTTAGTACATAATTACATAATCGACAGTGGGGCCAACACTTCAGTAATGCCCAAGTGCATTACTGATAAGATGGGATTAAAGTATGAAGCAATGAACAAAGGAGTCTTGCAACTAGATGGGACACCTGCAAAGATAGTCAAAATCTTGAAAGGATTGGATTTAACATTGCATGCCTACCCGAAATTCTCAATCCCCCATGATATAGTGGTAGGGGATGTTCCTCCATATTTCACAATCTATTTGTCTAAGGACTTTACGTCTAAGATAGGTGGCTATCTAGCAGCAAACTGGTCATATCTATTTTTCAAAACCAAGTACGGGATCAAAGTGAAAATTGAATTCGAGCCACTCTACAAGGACCACCTAGAGCCCTATTCACCTAAGGTAGCAAATGTTAGTTACACTATCATTGATCTAGAAGAGTCTCAAACGGACAAATCTTCATCTTCTGCTCTTAAAGGAGTCACAGATCTACTCTTGGACGAGTGGGGAAGCGATAACTTTGAGCATGATCCTTATAAGTTTATTGAGGAAGCAGACCTTGGCGTCTATTGTGTGCATGAAGAAGGTGCCGTTATGCCCAATATAATGAAGGAAAATAAAGAAGACCTCAGCCTGTGGCAGCTATACTTTGATAGTTTCAGAAGTAAACTAGGCACTGGTGGTGGGGCAATGTTAGTTTCCCCTTCTAAAGAAAGGTACTTTTCATCTTTTCATTTCTAGTTCTCTTGCACATGTAATGTTGTAGAATATGAGTCTTTGATTCATGGACTTGAGTGGGCAAGAAAGAGAGGGATCAAGAAGTTGCAAATTCTGGGGGACAGTGAACTAATTGTGAACCAAATAAGAGGCTTGAACCTGACCAAGAACTCCTTGCTGAAGTCTTACAAGCACAGAGTCTGGGACTTGATGGAAGATTTCCTTACCCTTAACATTATCTTGATTCCCAGAGAATAGAATAAGCAGGCTGACAGGCTGGCAGCTATTGGCACCCAATTTGATATTTCAAAAGAGATAAGCAGGGATTGTGGTTTTCACCATTTAAAAGTGGTGGTTCGGCCTTCAATTCTAGACAATATTACGAATTGGCAGGTCTTCAAAAGTGACCAGCAGATAGCTCTCTTCCTGCAGGAAGAAGCTGAGTTCACAGTCCATAATCAAGCAAAATTGCAGTAGCAATACGAAAATCAGATTGTTCAATTGAAGAATAATAAACTCCCTAAGGGTTTAGTCACACTTGAAAGTATTTTCAATAGAGATGACCAACTAAGAAATGACAAAGCATGCATCACTACCAGAGAGGAGAATTATGAAAAAGTTGAAATCTTTAAGGACAAGTTGCTAGCGCTTGGTAAGGTCTGCACACTTCAAGAAAGGCAAGCTTTCATTTTGTTGTGTCAGGAGTTTGCTGACGTCTTTGCCTAGAATTATAGTGACTTGAAAGGCTTTGATCCAAGACTCACCCAGCACACCATTGAATTAGAGGAAGGTGAAAAACCAGTCACACAAATATAGAGGCCTATTAATCTAATGATCGAACTCCTTATGTAGAAAGAATTGGTCAAGTTGATTGAGTCTGGCATTATATTTCCAATCAAACATTCCTCATGGTTGGCCAATTTGGTTCCAGTTAGAAAGAAAAATGGGGAGATCAGGCTGTGCGTCAACTTCAGAGACCTTAGTAAAGTCTCTTTAAAGGATCATTATCCCCTCCCAAACATGGAGCAGATCCTCCAAAAGGTAATCGGTTCTGAATGTTTCTCCCTCCTAGATGGTTATTCAAGATATAATCAAATTCTGGTGTGAGGCTACGACTAATACAAAATAGCCTTCACCACTAAATGGGGGACATTCACTTACCATAAGATGCCTTTCAGGCTATCCAATGCTGGTGATACCTTCTAGTGAGCCATGGACATGGATTTCAGTGGTTTGATAAACAAGAACATGCTGGTGTACCTTGATGATATAAAGGTTTTCTCTAAGGAGGCGGGACAACACATGGAGCACCTCAAGTAGATTTTTGAGAGGTGCAGGGAATTTGGCATCTCTCTAAATCCAAAGAAATGTGTATTTGTTGTTCATGAGGGGAAACTTCTTAGCCACATTGTGTCTAAGGAAGGTTTGTCTATTGACCCCAAGAGAATCCACTCCATTCTGGAAATGTCCCTACCAAAGCACAAGAAAGGCCTACAGAGTTTCTTTGGTTGAATAAATTTCATTCAGAGGTTCATTCTGAATTTTGCTAAAATAGTTAAACCACTAGCCTCTATGCTGAAGAAGGGTGAAGAATTCAAATGGAAAATGCCAAGAAAAGATAGCTTTGAAGCCATCAAGCAGGCTTTGACCCAGGCTCCCACTCTAATCAGCCCTGACTTCAATAAAGACCTCAATCTCTATACCTTCAGTAATGGAGAAGTGATATCTGCTATGCTTACTCAAGCAAATAGTGATGACCTTGAGAAACCACTCACCTTCTTTAGCCAAGGGTTAGAGGACTTCGAGATCAGGTACACCTACATAGAGAAGTAAGTCCTAGCAGTAGTGCACAGCCTGAAGAAATTTAGGTATATGTTGTCAAATAGCAAGATCCATCTCATGGTTCCACACCCTGGTGTCAAGGATTTCTTGACCAATCGAGACTTAAATGAGAAAAGAGCAAGATGGATCACCAAAGTGATGGAGTATGACATAGACATCAAGATCACCAAGTTGGTGAGAGGAAGGGGCCTGTGTGAATAGCTAGCTACAGATTTGAGACAAAAATCTGAAGATAGCTTGTTGATCCATGACGTAGCCACTACAAAAGAACTAGTTGTCATAAGAAATTGGATGCTGGACATGAGGCACTTTCTTCTTATGGGCGAATGTCCACAAGGTCTCGGTAGGGCTAGAAGAAGGTATTTTAAACTTTAGTCCCTTCCTTATGTTTTGATTGATGGAGTATTATTTAGGAAGGATCTCTCTGGGGTTCTCCTGAGATGCATTGACCCCAGTCAGGTTGACAAGGTATTGGCTAAGTTTCACGATGGGCCAGTAGGTGGCCATTTCGCCCCTAAGACCACAGTGGCTAAAATAATGAGAGCTGGCTAGTTCTGGCCCATTCTTTTCAAAGATACCTATGCCTGGGTAAGGAAGTGCCAAAAGTGTGCAATTTTTGATAAAAAACAATGATTGGCTGTCATGCCTCTACAACCAATCCAAGTGGAATAGCCATTCATGTAGTGGGGCCTGGATTTCATAGGTATGATCAATCCTCCCTCTAGTGCCAGACACAATCCTAACTGCTACGGATTATTTCACCAGGTGGGTGGAAGCCATTGCTTTGAAGGAAGAAAATGAAAGTGCAGTCTTGGATTTCTATGAGGACTTAGTGACACGTTTTGGGGTCCTGACCACTATAATTTTAGACAATGTCTTGGCTTTTCTGGGAACCAAAACTAGTGAATGGGCGCTAAAGTATGGTATATACCTCAGCACTTCGTTAAATTATGACCCACAAGAGAATGGACTAGCTGAGTCCACCAATAAAAATCTGATCAAAATTATAAAGAGAACCATGGAGGAAAATTAGAGAACTTGGCATGCCAAGTTGAAGACAGCTCTATGGGCCGATCGAATCACTCCAAAGAGAGCAATCAAAAATTCTCCATATACGCTCATGTATGGAAGGGAAGTAAGGCTTCCCATCTCACTCAAATTGCTAGCACTGGACCTCACTCATCAGCTACAGTTAGAAGAAGGAAGTAGCATGGAGGTTAGATTGTGTGAACTAATGGAGCTCCAGGAGGTAAGGGACCGTGCCATGGCTGCCATGTCTAGACGCCAACAACAGGTGAAAAGACATTTTGACAAGAAATCTTCATCAAGAAACTTCACTAAAGGAGACATTGTCTTAAAATGAGACAAAGATAGAGCTAAGCCCAAAAAACATGCAAAATTTGATGCCCTCTGGAGCGGTCCTTACATGATTACTTAGTGCAGGCAGCATAACACATTCCAACTCTCCAGGTTGGATGGTGAAGAACTGTGTATCCCAATTAGCGGGATACATCTGAAGCATTGCTACTAATTTTTGGTTTGGCTGTACATAGTTTTCCTTATTTTTTCCTATTTTCCCTAAGTGTAGTTTGCACAGTTAGTGTTTTTTAGGCTTGTGTGTTTCCCTCCATTTGTGGGGGTAAATTCTATATTTTTGATCTTGGGATCTTTTGGGCTATTATTAATTCTTTCAAGCTGCATCTGACTCCGTGCCCAATGGATATTCAAAGGAAACTGGGTCCTAAACATAGCATGCATGTTTCCCCTGGGAGTCACCAATTTGTTGACCAATTTTGCCCACAGGCAAAATCTCAATCACCTTCTGCACTCACTTTGCATGGCCAATTAATTCTGAGTTTCAAGGTCCACCTTTAGGGTTCAACAGCTCTATTTCAAAGCATTGGCTCATCGGCCTCATTCATTGGCATTCACGGTAGCATAAGGTAGAGTCTTCAAATGTTCACAAAAGGGGAGAGGAAAAAGCTAGAGCACTTAAAACTAAGGCAAAAGGAGGGCAGATGTTTACAAGAATAATGCAGCCAGTGGAAAAATTGCCACCCACAACACTGGCGGGTAAAAAGAGACCGCAAACAAATGCAATCAGTGGTAAAATTGTCGCTCACAACACAAGTGGAGGAAAAGGCCACAAACTCGACTGACGTCAGCAAAATTGCCGTGCTCGGTAGCCTACACGGTTGACATCGACAAAATTTCTATGCTCAGTAGCTAATCAGCTGACATCGACAAAAGTCCCATGTGTAATCCATGACATTAGGCTATAAAATTACTGCTCACAACATCAGGCGGCAAAAAAGGTCTACAAAACACAAAAAAAGGCCCACCTAGTGGGTAGAGGAGTAGGTTACACGCAAAATGAGGCATCAAGCATGGTCTCAGTAGTTTTATGACATCAGCTATAGTGTTTTTCACTCTTCCCAATGAGACTCCTCTTGGCTTTTCCATATAAATTGGTAGACTTGGCCATTTTAAAGGATCTTCTCCAATTTTGTAAAGAGCACAGCTCTACAAATTTTTCCACCTGAATCAATAAAAGATAGTTTTTACCTCTATTTGGATAGATTATGTAGAGTATGCCTTGAATGTTGGTTTATGTCCAGTCATTGTCTCTTGATGCTCTCACAAGTTCAACACCAGCAAACCTGTGATCTATAAAGTGCCATTGTTTGCTGTTGCCAGGAGTAGAGTTCTATTTTGGAAGTATAGAATAGGAGAGGTCACCTATAGTATGTATTCCACAGCATCTCGGTGAGTCCCTGTTCCTGTGCTTTCCATAAGAACCTCCCTGTCATCCCAATGACTTGGTCTTTTCTGCCAAATCTGAGTGTATGCATGTTTTTGTTTGATCCTGAGTGTGGAGGTGGGAAGGTCATTTCATTTTTGGTGTATCACCTCTTTAGAGTAGGCTGTTTGTTTTCATGCATTTCTTCTCCCTTTTCATCCCCCCCAATTTTTAGCTGTGTATATCTATATATCTATATTTTTCACTACCTAGAACAAACAAGATACATCAAAGGGAACTAGCCCATACCTAGAGACTCTCCTCTCCTACTTCACCATCCCACAGGTGAGAGAGGAGTTTCCATGTTGCAGGGAGATGGTAGGGAACCTATTTTCCTGCCAATCAGGTGCACGTCTCCAGTCATCAACAATAATTATAGTAACAGGTCAAGTGAATGCTTTAAACCTTTTTGTAAGAGACTTATGCTTATGGGGTAAGCCTATTTTAAATCACTAGTTGTGTAATTTGGTACACTAATTTCATGAAAAACTAATACTAAAATAATAATATCACATGTACATTTTTGGTTTGTTAGGAAGTGGGCCTTTTTTGTATCTATAATAATTTTCACAGCAAAATATTGTGACTAGTTATACTTAACTCCAAGGGTAACCTAATGGGTGATATACAAATGTGCCATGTCCACCTACTTCCACCTATTTGCACCACCAAACTTGGTAATTATCAATCACATGACAACTCTAAGGGTAGGATCCTGGAGACTTGATACATGCATTACATGGCCTTGATTTTTATATTCAAGTGCCATGGTAACCTTCTCAATCTCCTCCTAGTCCTCTAAGTCTTTAACGAGGTCAGTAACTGAGCATTATAAATGTATAAATTTACTCACCCTTTATGATGTGATCCTCATTTGATGCCTAAAATATATAAATAATCCTCATGCATGCATGAAATAAGAAACTTTACAACTTATATATGTTTCTTGTAATATGATAGATTAAATAATTAAATGAGTCTTGCACCATTAAGCCTATTAAAAATACTTAGGTCATTATAATCACCTAGAAGTGGTATTTGAGTGCTAAGAGTGCTACTTGAGACTACCTATTCATAGCTTAGCCAGAAACCTATCCTGGAGCCTATCATCACATTTTTTTAGCCTTTGTATAGGCTACAATCATGCTTAATTAGCTCAAATGTAGTTCTAGACCCTCATTTCTTGATCATGGGCCTTCATGCCCAGTGTTTTGCCAGCTAGACATTAACACCACAAAAAGGACACTAGATCCATATGGCACTAGTGTCCCTATAATGGAACCTATGTCCTTTACCCTATATTTATCAAATGAATATATTTTCAAATCTAAAACCCTCCTAAGGTTGGCTTAAGCATATTTTATTATCTGCATAAGCAACATAACACTATAAATACATTAATTTTATCCCTCTATCCATTAGTTAGATGTTAGATGTAAAGTACCTATTCAAACACAAAATAATTTGAAAAAAATTAAGGTCATTAATCCCTATTCTACCCTACTTCTACATATTACCAACTATAATATCCCTAAGATCATATTTTCCAAATTTTCAATCTCAATCATAGTTAATACACTCAATGCCACTATCATACTAGCATCACTTGCACTTGCACCATCACTTAGGTGGGGAGAATTACATCAAGCTTGATCCCTCTTTAGAGTATTGGTATGTAGGAAACTCTCTTCATAATAGGGTGTTGAGGTTATCTATAATATCCTATTAATGAACACACTTTTTATCTCATGCCTTACTTGAAAGGAGGATTAGGGTTTGCATCACAATCAGCTATTATAGGCACTCTTCCAAACTTCATGTTCATAGGAATAAAACCCAAAAAAATAGACTCAAGTACACTCAAAATTTTGAGATAATCCCCCATAGAGGACATTAACACCATTATCAAGACACTAAAGCCACATGTTACCTCTATCCACATGTGGTGTTACTGTCTAGGAGGGATTTTGATATAGGGATCTAGGTGACGACATTTAGACATGTTTATATGTCAATCTCCATCACTCAGATCATCCATATTAAGTGTTTTATAGATAATTATTTATTTACACATATTTAATACTATTTTAGAAAGTCAAAGCTAGTCAAATCTATCATAAGTCAATGGTTATTTTATGCATATTATTTCACTAATTTATAATACTTAACCCTTTAATCAAACATCAAATTTACATAAGATAAACCCTAAAAGGTCAAAGCAATCATAAATATGCTCATTGTGAGTATTCTAGTGCTCCATCTGGTAATCATGTTGTAACTCCACCTCATTCCCCAGCTAGAGATGATTATAGTCAAAAACATTATAATTTGGTACATTTGATTCCCAATTCTCTATTCATAACACTAATTCTGTATATTACATTTCTTCAATTAAAACTAAGGGTGGAGGTAGTGGTTTAGCTTTCTTCTTAGCCTATTGTGTCATCACTGATTCTATCTTGTCCAATTCTTTGGCCTATTGTGGTAAATGTTCCTTGTGCATGCTAAACTCACTAGGTACCTCTTCCCTTATTAGAATTTATTGAACTCCCACACTCAAATTTATCTTCCTCATGGATTACAAGTAAGGGATCATTTTTATGGGCCTTTTTCTTTGGTTATATCACCCTTTGAGGAGCTTGAAGATTAAGGCACAACCATTTGACCTTGTCAAACTAATACATGATTATTTTTATAACTTGATAAGCTCTATTGCTTCAACATCCTTCAATGGTAGATGTTAACACCTAAAACCTATAATTCCTTCAAAAATAACTTCTCTAGTCACTATTTCAATAATTTTCTTATTTTCCACAAATTATTTACTCCATAATACTCAAACTAGTCATAGATAGTCAATATACGCTCTTCTAGCAGCTTGAAAATTCTCTTATAGCTCTGTAAATTCATGAATTGATAATAATAAAATGTAAAATAATGTATTTAACTTTTTATAACATTTAGGGGTAATTTTCATTTAATTTCCATTTACCTCATTCATAATTTCACGTAGTTAATGCTTCTAATGGTATTGCCATGATTCATGTTTGGGACACTTGTCATTATAATTGTTTTTCTTTCATTTAACACATCTATCCCATCCTACAATTTTTTTCAAGTACATGATAGCTGTAAAGAATTTCAAAAATTTCCATTTCCAAGGTGAGAACCTCATTTATTTACCTTGAATCTTCGTAGTGTTTATGTTTTGCACCATACATACCCACTTGTAATCATACACTTCACTTACAGGCCCCTTTTTCTTACACAAATTCCCATTGACCATTTACAAGGTGTTCTATAATTTTAATTCTTTCACCCTTCTTACCCCACACTAAAATTTATCTATGGTCTTTTATGATAGTACAAAGAATATAAAATAGAAAACCTAAGTGTTGATCTAAAACTAAGCAAGGATGCACAACCAATGCCATGCTTTATTGAAAAAAAAAATCCTAAACTAAACTAGTGGCATATGCCTTATTACAAAAGAGGGAAAACATTACTTTGAATAGTATGGGAAAAGTTGACTACCATTGAAATGTCTTAAAATGAATTGGCCATATAACAACTTCAAATTACATGCACTGGTAGAATGAATACTATAAACAATAAATGGACCATCCCAATGGATGAAAAGCTTTCCTGAATGGTATGCAAACTTGGAGTCATAAACTAAAACTTGCGCACCTGAAGAAAAAGTCTTGTTCTTAAGATGATGATCATGCTAAGCCTTCTATTTTTGCTTCTCCACTCCTTAAATCCAATATGCTATAAAATGGGTTTTGTCCAACTAAATTAAAACATCTAGGTGTAATTTCAAGGATTATTCATCATCCAATTGACCAATGCATTCAATACATAGGTAGGGTATAAGGAACTCAACTAGAAAGAATGATTTTGATACCAAACACAATATTAAAGGGTTTACTCTTGTTTAATCAATTGAATATGGTTTTATATGCCCATAATACCATATAAACATGATCATCTTATTCAATTCATCCAATATTACAAATCTTTGTCAATGTATTACCCAAGATCTTATTGAATTCTTTAGTTGTACCATTGGCCTAAGGATGGTAAGGTGTAGTCTTATGGTGCATGATCATAAACACAGTTAAAAGGATGTAGCTAGCCTCGCTAAGGAAATAAGTTACTTGATCACTAGTCAAACTTAACAAACATCCATACTATGTAATAATATTCTCTTAGAGAAACTCAGTAGTAGTAGCATCAGTACAGTCCTAGGTGGGTACTACATCAACCCAATGAGTGAGGTAATTAGGGGTGGTAATGACATAATGCACTTTAGTATGCTTCCCTACTAGAGTAAAGGTGCCAAAAAATCAATAACCCATTTCTCAAAAGGTTCATGGGTTAGGATTAGATGAAGGGGCATAACATCCTTCTTACTTGAATTTCCCATACACTAGCAGATATCACATTGGCACATATAAACTTTAACATCCTTAAATAAAGTAAACCATCATAAGCCATATAAAAGAACCTTTCACACTATAACATCATTGACATAATGTCCACTGATAACACCTTCATGAACTTATTGAAGAACCAAAATGCACTCATGCTACATGATGTAGTGACATAACACTTCACATCACCCAAGATTATAAAGGTCACCCCCTATGAAATGGAAGGGAGCTTCAAGAACAACCAATTGATTTTTCTCTTAAGTGTTGAGGTGGGTTGGTGTTGAGCCCATATTCAATAAACTATGATATCTTCTAAGTCTTCGATCATTCATGTGACTTGGAAAAGTTACATGTCAGGTAAGTCATATTCAATAGCACATGTTGGTTCACCAAATTCAATGGATGATAAATGATTAGGACCATAAGTAGCCTTACCAAGTTTCACCATCATTAATAACTAGAACTCATAAAAAATCAAAATCCACTAACAAATGCATTCATATAATATTAAATTATTCATTAGGTACTTTAGTGCTTCATGGTCCATAAATAAAATGAACATGGTGGCTAACAAATACTGATGAAAATTTTGAGGTTCATAGACCATCGATAAGGTTTCATGTTCTGTATTCAAATAATTCTATTAAGCTAAAGTGAGCTTCTAACTAGAAAAATAGATAAGATGATCAAGGTTTCCCTCACTAGGTTGAACAAGGATAGTGCCTACTTCCATGCCTAAAACATCAACATACACATTAAAATGCTTCATACAGTATGAAAACTAGAGAATGGGGGTAGTAATAAGCTTGTCCTTGAGTGTAATAAGTGCATGTTGGTGAGCATTAGTTTAGACAAAATAACCATTCTATTTTATAAATTCTTCTAGTGGTGTAGTGATTTTATCATAACCTTAAATTAACTTCCTATAATATCATGTGTGTTCTAGGAAAATGCAAACCTCTCATTGGGTGGTTGGCATTGGAAGGTAAAGAATAACTACATTCTTGGATGGATCCACTAAAAGCCCATCATGACAAATAATATGACCTAGAAAAATACCAAATGGGGTAACAAAAATAAATTTATTTGGATTTAAGGAAATCTAAATATTTTAGTAGCACTCAAGCATAAGGCAAAGATTAGTATAATTGTCTTGCACTAAGTTGTATATGGTCTAATCATCTAGGTAAACTTGATGGAATTTATTAATAAAATCTTTGAAAGCCTCAATTATAATCTGTGAAAACACAACATGAACATTCTTCAAGCCAAAGGGCATCATGTTGTAAGAAAACAAGCCCCACTTAGTTTTAAAGGTGGTCTTCAATTCATCTTCTTTCATGATTTATAATTGATGATATCTATAAAAAGCACCGATGAAATTATAAATATCGTACACAATATATCCTTCTAAGATATCCTTAGTGAAGGGCATAAAAAAGTACTTGGTTACATAAGCAACATTGAGTACCTAATAGTACATACAAACATGAATGCAACTTTCCTTATTGATACTAATGACCACGGGGCTCGCCCATTCAAAATACTCAATATGAGTGATAACTCTAGCATGTAACATGATATCAATCTCCTCCTTGACCTGAGTGTGAAAGTTGGGATTATATGATAGTGCATTTTTTATGACAGGTCAAGCACCCTCTACCAACTTGATATGCATCTTACCAAATGAAAATTAAACTTCTTTCATCTCAGTGTAATTTTAGGGAAAAATGTCTTGATATTCTTTCAATAGTTTAAAAATCTTGGAGATCTATATATCAGACTAATAGTTTCCCATAATATAAATCTTAGGCTCATCCTCTATGATAATATTACACTAGATCACTTTAAGTGTCTCTAAATATAGATGTTGGTCATTTTGGATGGTGTCTCAGAAATTGCACATGCCATACTTAGTATGTAAATCCAAGTGATCAATAGAGGATCTAGCAAATTAGAGATAACACCTTTATCAACCTAATATATAACCTTTTGTTTGCCTTTCTAGATCTATTATATTAAGGCATGGTTTAATTTAGGTTCAAGCAATGGAGATGATGATTCTATATTAGGTTCATGGAAAATATTCAAGCTCTCTTCTCACACACCATGTATATGTTTGATGTGGTCTTCAAAGAATGTTGGATCACCTATAATAACCTACCACATGGATTTCAAGGTGAGGCATAAATCCATCTGAGGAGATGAGTAAGATAGTGTTGTAATCATATTAGTTTTTAAGAAAAGGCCAACAATCTACTTCCATGTTGTGTTCTTCATGTACATACCATGCTCTATCCCAAGTACATAAAGCACCATAGAATGAGTGAACCCATAGATACTCAGGAAAAACCATCTCATCTACCTTCCACATATTTTCATAGGCTTCAAGATGAGCTTTTGAAGTACTAATTCCATCATAGCTTAAGGTGCCATGAACATAGTTATCATGATGAAAACAATGGTGCATAGTAGAGAAAACTTGATCCCAAGTAAGCAATTTATGATGGTGAGTTCTCTACCACCAAGGATTTATTCCATAAAAAATATGGATAATTTCATGAATCCATTCATCTTCAAATACATATAAAGCCTCCAAATGCTACACAAATTCTCAGACTTTTATCTAACCATGAAATCTAGGAGCTTTAGTTAACCACATGAATAATGCAACCATAATACATCTATGAAGAAGGCAAACAAAATTATGATGTTTATGGTACTTTTATGGAGAATCCTCTCAACTACGTATAGTGCCACAAATCCTTATAATAAAATAATACTCACCATGATCCCAAAAGTCACAATCATTATTGGTAGTGTCAGAGATATCCTATGTATTCCTAATGTAATATGCCATCTAAATTAGGATCAAGGTGTTTAGTACCTGAAGCTATCACATTGTAGATATGATTAATGTCTTTGTCAACATTAACTAGCTAAACATAAGGAGGTCCTTAAGCATGATCTAATGGTATTAAAATGTGCTACTCATCATTATAAAAGTTGATGTAGTGATCTTTGAAGCTTAATTTGATATTATAAAGTCATTAACTTCAGCTAACTCAATCACTTCAAAGTTGGCTTTAAAAGGGACACCTATTAGAACCAAAATTTTGGCTAAGTATTTTGGTAATGTAGTAGAACAAGCATGGTGAAAAATAAGCATGACACAAATGGAACATGGCACAAAATACCATGGTGCAAGAAGACCCAATCAGAAGGGAGGCATAACAAATGAAGAACCTAAGAGTGAAGGGATCAAAATATTAGCAAAAGATTTTGTGAGTGAAAAAGAAGCACAAAATACTTGAGTGATTCTCAAGTATAGAGAAAAATTTAATCACACATGATTTTGGCATCGAATCACATGAACATAGACATTTGGACATAAGGATCCTACATTGAATGTGAATATACAGGTGCAAAGGCATGAGTCTATAGGAAAAAAAGTAGATGGCTACCATGAATCTTAGTTCACTAGAGATCATTGGCTAGTGACTAGAAGTGTCATAATTATTGTAACAACTTGGTCAGGGGAAGTATAAATACCCTTGTGTATAGATTTGTAATGTTACTAAATAATGTTGTATAATGGTTGATTGATGGTGAATAGCTGAATCAATAAAATAATTGTAATCTTATTATTGCACTAAAATTTATAATTTGTATCACCGAGTTACCTATACATTTTTTTAATGTAACTTATAGATCTAACTTGGATATAATTAAAATAATCTATGTCATCTAAACATGTGAAATGAGAACTCTAAATATCATGGTAGTTATTATCTTAATTGTGTTTGTTCGCTTAATGGAAACTAGGTCCACATTTGTGTATTTCTTTTTCTATTTAGTCATTTAATAAGTTATATGTTAAAGCACCAATATATGATGAGTATATTACCATGTCACAAAATACATAAGAATCGGTTTCTTGCTTCATGCTTTGGGTAAGTGCGCAAAAACACACTTGCATGAAATGTCAACACTATAACTTATTTGGAAATAGTTACTTTAGTGCATGCCTAAGGAAAGTTCTAAGATAGAAAATAACCCAATATTTTGGTTCCATTATTGGGGCTCATATTTATTGTTTCATAGTGATGGAAAATGGTCGAGTGGTTATCTCTCAAAAATATTAAACGATGGCTTACCAAGATTAAAAATAACTTTTCCATTTAATATCTTGAACTAAGATTTTTTACACATGTATGGATCGAACACAATATCTATAGCTCCTTATATGTAACTTTCTTTGTGCAAGTCCTTGTTAATTTTCATTTTTGGCTTATAGCCTATGGTTAATACCGATCAAGAAATTTTGGATGAAGGATGGCTTGGATCATAGAGTGTTAGAGGGATTTAGCATGTTTGGGAGCACCATGGACTCTGAGATATTAATATCTAATAGAGAGGGGTGTTGAATAATTACAAATTGGAGTACATTATAACCACTTATTACTATCTAGAAGAAGCAAAATTCTAATTTTTTGGCAAACCACATGGTTGATATATCAGGCATTTCTCATTATAAGTGAAGAATCTATTTATTGACTCTAGACTTAAAGTTTTGCCTATGGAGGGATAAACTCATCATTTCATGAGCATCATATTTGGGATGATAATGTAGGGTTTTTTATGAAACATTATTGGTCTAAAATATTAGCTAATGAACAAGAGTTTCAAAAGTGCAAGTATGATGAAGCTTTGTGAAGGATCATAGGTGGAAATGAAATAGGAAGGGGATGGGAAGACTCAAGAAGTGCTCTTAGGATCTGAAGGGAAGTGGAAAATCACAAGGAGGATTCTCCAACTTTTAAATTGTAACTTACTCCAACTCTAGTATATGTAAGAAAAATAAGTCAAGTAGTGGAGTTTGAAGAAGCTAAATTAAACCAACCCAATTCCTTGACCATAGTACAAGCTCATGATTTTAAGCTAGATGAATTAATAATACATAACTAGGATATAGATAGTGTAGATTCAAGGATTGATTCTATAAGATAACCTTTAGTTGAGAAAGTTTTATACCATACCATATTAACTCTATCATTTCCTATTCAAGATATTTTCATGTCCCAACTTGGTATGCCTATTGGACCCAACATAAGTAGTAGCAAGGTACTGGACCAAATATAGTGAATCAACTTGATACCTCATCTAACATCTTGGGTGTCTTAGTTACTTTTGGAGGTGCAAGAGGTGGACTAGGTGAAGGATTGAATAGTGGACTAAGAGGAAATGCAGGAGGAAGTGGTGGGCTTCCCCTCAGGAATAGGAGGACTTGGAAGTTCTCAACAACCACCATTACAAGTAATTCAACCACCTACCATGTATTATGAAATGACACTTAATTTTATAGAATATTAAGGTGTAGAGAATGTTTTATATCATGTTCATAAGTGTGAACTCATCTAGAGAGCACATGACATAACCTCTTCTAAGTAGAAAACAACATATTTTACAAATACACTTCTAGAAAGAGCACACAAATGGTATAAGTAAGATACTCAACAAATAGTAGTTGATTATGGCCATCTCAAGACAACATTTCTCCAAGATTTTGATATACCTAAGTTTGATTAACAAAGTATTACTAGGTTAAAATATATAAAACAAGAGATAACTAAAAGTATGAGTGAGTATTATGCATGATTAAAGACACTCCTATATAAGATTTCATTCAAGATCAATACCACTCAACATGATCAATGGTTTATGGTAGGTTTATTACTTCCATTTAGATGGACATTATCTTAGTAAACCTTTACCAACCCATGTGAGGCCTTGGAAGCTGTCATCCACACTAAAGCTTTTAGCAGCATCAATACTGGAATTAGTCCTTTTATGAAATCTCAAATAGATTCAATGGCATCAAAGTTAGAAAATTTGACTAAAAATAATACTCCCGACACTTATAATAGCCTATGGTGTATCAATTATGAGTTATATGGTCATAATATAAATAATTATCCTCATAAGAACATCCCTACTATACTAAAGCAATCATGTGAAATTTTCCATGAAGAACACGATGTTTGCTCTTGTCCTCTATTATAAAGGGCAACATAGTCTAAATTGTCTGATTATTACAAGATATGTGATGTATATACCCATGACACTAATGATTACTATCTCATAATTGATATTCATGAGGAAGACACTTGTGGTACATGTTAATATTTTATTTCAAATAATTAGGAAAATGGTGGATATTGTGGATGAGGTTGAGGATGGGGATGAGGAAGTGGATGTTTTACACCATGAACATGCTATAAATGTGGTTCTCCAAATCACTACCCATGAAACTATCCATTTTATCTAAAATGTGATTTTTGTAAAAGGAGTACCAATTTAATGAATGCCTTGATTTGTACACAACCATCACAAACAAAATAAATGATAATGGTGCTAGTATGATACTCATTGAGAAGCCACACTGGTGACTGCACTCTATTAATCTAATGGAATAATAATTTAACATTATAATGCAAATTGGTGGATATTCCTAGTCTACATCCATTCCACCCATTGAAAAGGTACAACATAAAGAGCATTGTGAAATTAGGTATCATGATGCTCAGTAACATAAAGAAGTTCCTCAAGATACTATGACTTTGGTATGGGAATTATAAGGGGAAATTAAATTTCTTAAGGACTGTGATACCACCCAATGTGATAATATGAAAAAGATTACATAACATCAAGATGTGGTGTAAGAAAACTTCCATGAGATTTTAAATCACCTATTAGAAGAGGATATTATCCAAAAATTAAGTAATTGGCTTCATCAAACACTAAAGCCAACTAAATATGATTTATTAAATCATGCTCAATGGCAAGATATTCCTATTCCTCCTAACCTATAAGAGGATAAATAAATATTGAGGAATGTTTCCATTGATGGATGGGTGATCTAGGACATTTTAGTTGACATTATTGATGATATCAATGTCTTTACAAAGGATGTAAATTTCTAGCCCATCCTTACAACCCTCACCTCATGTATTATTCATGGCCAATAAGACCCATGATTTTTTGATTGACATTCTTAAAAATATAATTATAGATATCTCTGGGGTACCTTTCAAATCCAACTTTGAAGTTATATAATTAGTTGAGGCTGATGACTTTCTATCCCTATTGGGTCATACTTGGTGCTATGATAACGACACCAACTTAAGCTTTAATACGAGATATAGTAAATTTAAAATACTGAAGAATGCATCATCATCCCAATGGACCAAACATATGCCCCTTATATGTTGAACCTATTAGCATGGATGAGGATATTAATCATATACACAATGTGGCAGCTCAAGGTAGTGAGTGTCATGATTCTAACCTTGATGACATCCTTTTATGGATGGACACATAGTCCCTCTTTGATACTATGAATAATGCCTATGATTGCTAGGCACAAGGTGACTATGACCTTACTAGGAGAGTGTGTGGTACCATTGGTAGTCATTAAGACATTCTATGCTAGTACCATAAGTACCATATATTTGTTCATCTTATAATTGGACAAGTCATGTGAGTACCAATTATGGATATGCCACTTGAAAGGCTAGATGAAGCTTTGTGGTTCCACAAGTAAATAGAAGTACATGACTTCATCCATGATTGGAGGATTTATATGAGTCTAATGCTAATCGAGTGTGATCACTAGTTCACCTTCTTGATGGCATAATGATAAGGTGGTAACAAGCTCATAATTATCATCTTCTTCATTGGGACTAAATATGTTATGCCTTACATCATCAATTTCATCATGATGACCATGTATGAGGTATTATCAACTATAGTGGATTTAGAGAATTAGAACCACACCTCAAGACATGTAAGGTAATGTGTTTAGATGATGAATCTTTATTAATAGAATATTTATGGGTTCATGCATTTTATAACACCTTACACAACTAGGCCATAACATGGCATGTTCATGAGTATCACCATCTAGTTACCCATTTTTGGCATTCACTAAAGAATAACATGGCCTCAACATTATCTTATTCATATCCAAGGATGGATTTGTACCCTACACTATAAAATATACATCAAGAAGTTATTAGTGACCTGAGTCCCATCGTAGATTGGATATGAAAAATACAAGGTGTGCTAGAAGAAGGATTGATCATTTTTAATGATTGGATTGAGCAATCCTCCTTTACAATAGAACCTATCATCAATCATGAACTATGTGAAGAAATTAAAAAATTTAAGAAAAAAATTGTGTTTTATGTTGATGAAGGTGAAAGATCCAATCTCCCTGATGCATTAACCAATCATTTGGATATACATATAGACTATGGTGCTAGAACTATTTGTGACACAATTCCTGATACACAACACCTATACTTAGAATCTATTGAATTTATAAGTCAACCCTAGCTTGAGCATAACTAAAAAAAATCCTACATATGGTTTGTATACCCATAAGTATTGAGTTATTCAAAGCAAGCCATTTGCAGATGCCTCCCATCCATGTCCATGCCCAAAGTAGACAATATAGATCCATGAATCAACTAAGTGTCAACTTACATTAATAATGACTTTCTAATGCATTTCCAATACATGAAACCTCCATCACATAAGCACAAATGGCTCGTAGGCTCAAACGTAAAAAGTTATCAGTCTTTAGATTTTACACTCATATTCAAAAGATTACTTATGCCTCCATGATAAAGTCTTACACCAATTCATAAAATTCCACTTCTATACTTTCATACATCATAGACTATAATCTCTACTTCACACATGATACTTCATAGACTAATGTGGACCCCTGTATAAAATAAAGACTTGAGAAGGCTATTCAAAGAGGACTTGGTGTAAAAGGGGTTAAAATTCATACACCCCCATACAAGGCTTCTAAATTTATTCCCTTCACCTACTCATATCTCACTGGTAGTTTAAATATGCATCCCTTAGTGTAATGATGTCCAAAAAATAGACAATGTAATTGTTTTCTCTTAATTTTTGCTCATTTCTTAATTTAGAAGCAAGCAAGAAACTAGTAAAAGGGGTGTGTAAAGGAAAACTTGGTAAAAGTACATGCATGATCCAGATGATGATGGGAACTCCTCTTTGGCTTAGAAGGAATAACCTATAGATATGAAAGACACTATAAAAATGGGTTGTTAATAAGATAGTTGAGTGGACTGTCTAGTGTGAGCTAGATCCAAGAAGCATATGCTTGCTAGGAGGCTATCAATCCACTATTTATAATAATTAATTTGATATAAATAAAAAGAAAGAAACACTTGCATTCAATAACATCAAAGTAAATTCATGAAAAAAGAAAAAAATAAAATTCTTATTCAATAAAAATGACTAAAATATCAAAAGTGGGTTAATACTTATGCTAAAATAGTTGGGGCCAAGTTCAGAAAATCAAGGAATGCTCTATGAATAGATAGGAACATAGAAAATAGGGTTTAATTGAGGTAGAGGGACCAAAAATAACTTATTTTTTTACCATAGTGGCCATCAGTGGTTGGGTGAACCATTTATGGTTGGCCTGACCATTGGTGGTTGGGTAAACATCGATGGTTGAGGTAACCATTGACAATTGGGCTAATCATCAACAATTGCCTATGTGTTTCTAGAAATGATCAAAAAATGAACTGTAGATTTCATAAATGGTCAGGTAGGTATTTGAATATGGGTCTAGTCATAAGTGGGAAGCTAGGAGATAAGCCCAATCAAGTCAGGAGGGTTATAAATGAAATCAAAACAAAGAAACAAACATAAAGTTACCTATAACTTGCTAGATTGTTGATGGTGGAAGTCTAGAGCAATTTGGCCAGAGTGATAGTACTTGGGATTTGAGATCAACTCAAATATAAGTTTAGATCTTTAAGGATAATACTTGAAGGCTATATACCTATGTGCAAGAAGATTTGATAGCTTATATGTGGATTTGTAGATCGTTTTCACTTCTTACTTCTTTCCTTTTATAGGATGAGGTTTTTAATTGGGTAGGAGGAAGTTTCTAATTAGATATAAGGTTAAAGTTGCCATTATGATGCTTTAAATATTGTTAGCATCACAAAATGGAAGTTGTTAAATTATACCATTCTTATCTCGTACATAGCTAGAAATGGATTTAAAGCAGGTTGATGACCTAATTGTCAGTGGTTAAGATAACCATCGATGGTTAGGCTAATTTTTGGTGGTTAAAGAGATAGAAGAAAGTGGGTGAAAGTAAGTTAAAAGGAGTTGGATTAAAAGGTTTAGTTAAAGGTGTTAAGTTAGGGGTTTAATACGTTCAAGTTAGCAAATGAGTTTAGTTAATTAGGTTATCAATTAGAATCGAATTCAGATGAGGGTCAAGGCACTTTGACATCTAAAAATATCATGTGTAGTTTTCAAGTGTCTATATTTTTCCCCTTTTTGTTATGCAAATGTTATTTAACAAGTAACAAAACAAAAATGAATGGATTGTTGATGAAGGTCTGAGTGATCTGAGTATGGGAAGAGGTGTTCCCCCTCAAATTGGGAGTCAATGAGGCAAAAAGGAAATCAAGTCAGGGTTTGATAAATGGTAAATGGTGAGTCATAAGGTAGGTGACATAAAATGGTTGGGAGTTTGAAATGTAAACATGTGCACAAAATATGACTAAGTATGATAGTCAAGATTGTGCAAAGACTAAAGTTGCCAATGTTGGTAAAAAATAAAATCAAATCTAGAAGGACTAATGACAAGGGTAACTAATCTACAACATTAGTCATAGCTGATCAGGTCATGCCTATCAAGTTCACTAGATAGGGTTAGTGTTGATTGTGGGTATCTAAAGTAGGATGTACTCCCTTAAAAAACATAAATGGTTGAGTCATGCATGAGGTGGTATGAAGTGAGAAAGTTCAAAATGGTAAATTTGGTTAGTGTGTTCAAAATGACCAGTACAAGGTCATTGCAAGGTATGCAAATAGTTTGGGTCAAAACACCCAATGCCAAGGTGGACATAGTCAAATGGGTTGGTAGGTATGGTTGGGTTAGTCCTTGAAAGGTCAAGTGCTAGCAAGGGGGAGAATAGGGGATCTCAAAAAATGAGCACCAAGGTGGGGTGCTAAAAAGGTTTAAAATGTTAGGGACCCTAGTCATTGATGGTTATGGGTTTTACCCATGGTCAACTATTGATGGTTACCCTAACCATTGATGACCAAGGGAAACCCTAAAAATAAGGGATACAAAGTAAAAGTGCTAAGTCATTTTCACATTTTAATTTTGGTGATTTGTGTTCTAGATCTAGTGTATTATTGACATGTTCTTGAGTTGACTAAGTAAAATTAATTAGAGTTTATTTATTGTTTGATTGTTGGTGTTTGAGTTTGACTGAGTGTAGACCAGATGGAGGGTGGATGAGGGCATAAATGAGTAGTAGGATGAGGGCTCTGACCATGCTAATGATCATGGAATGAGGTAGGTGTTGTTTATAAATTGATAGGTAGTGTATGATATTTATTAAATTTATTTATTGAGATGGAATTGAGTAGGTCGAATTGATTGTGATAGGGTTTTGTGATGGTGTGGGTAGGTATACCCTAGTGTTTAGGGTTTTGTAAAATTTAGGTAAATAGGTGGGTGAAAAGAGAGTTAAAGGGTGAGGTGGTTTGGTGAAAGGTAGTGAAAGAGGATTAGGTAGTTTAATGTATATTTGGAGGTGATTTGTGTGGTAGTTGGAGAAGAAATGGGTTTAGGGTTCCATCTTTAGTGGTCACACATAGTGACCATTGGTGGTTTGACCCAATCACTGATGATCGACTCTAAGGTGAAAGGGTCCTAAGAGACCATCGATGGTTTAATGAACCATCACTGGTTGAGGGGGTTGGGTATTTACGTAGTTTAAAAATGTTGAAGTTATGGATTTGTAAAAAATTTAAGAGTTATCATTTAAATGTGTCTAAAAAAGTTTAAGATTAATGTTTGATGTTTAATGTTTTAAGGTGTAAAAAATTATTTAATGGTAATGTAAAAAACTTGTTAGGTTTGTAACATGTGAAAGTTTTTAAAGTTTTTTATTGTTTATAAAATTAGTAAAGTGTGTTAAAGGTTAAATGTTATTTAAATTTTTTCCAGTGTTGTAAAGTGATGAAGGTTTATGAATGTTTTTATAAAGGGAGGCTTAAAGTGTGTAAAATTGAGTAGTGTGTTAAAGGTTTGAATTGGGTTATAAAGGTTTGGAAAGTTTTAAAAGGTGTTGAATTGTTAAAATGTTTTAAGAAGTGTATATAGTGGTGTGACAAATACAAAAATGTATTTTTGATAGGATGATGTGTTAGTGGGTAGATTTGAGCAAAAATAATTATCTAGGTGTCTAAAATGATGTGTGAGAGGTTGGGTTGAATAGTTAGGAAAATCATTTGTGATAGATGCATGTTTTGTATTAGGGAGAGGTTTGGTTGATTTATTGAGGTAATATAATAGACATAATGGGTGAGGTTAAAATAGGTTGACTAAGTTAGGCATAGGTTGGTACATATCTCAATGTGGAAAATGAAGTGACTAAGCTAACATGATTGGTTTATAGGCCTGTGAGTAGATTCAAATGAGGGGCCAAGTCCTTAAGATATTTATAGAGGTCCATGATGGGATGATAGATGATGAGTGGAGGCATATGGAGGAGGTTGGCCTCAAGGCTATGAGACATTATCAACACCTACTATAAGATGTGGTAATGATTGTGGCCCTCATCAAGAGATAAGACCCAACCATGAACACTTTTGTGTTACCTATGGGAGAGATGACCATCCTCCTAGAGGATGTGACTAAGATTATATGAATACCCATTTGGGGGGAGATGATTTATCATATAAAGAGTAAGGAGAGGGAATACCACATGGATCCAATATATGGAGTGGATCAGGTCTAGGCCAGGTATCATACAGGTGGTATTTTCTATGGTCCACTATACTAGAGGGCCCCAGGGGATAGATGTTTATTAACAATGATGATGATGGTCATGACCTACTTTATGCTACTTGATTCAAGTAGTGGTTGATATCCATACATGTTACTAGGCGTATTGGTGGAAATGCTTCTAAAGAGGACTCTATTTGGGTGGGACTTAGTGTTATTAGTGTAGATCTATAGGGATCTCTAGGCCCTTAAATCACACCCGTGATATGGGATCAATGTTGGGTTCATGCTTCATTGATGGAAATACAAGTATTTTCAGGTGATGAGAATATTGGGGATACTATGGGATGGCTTTGCATTGATGGATTATAGAATCAAATTATTGTGGTGGTAAGTAGATTATGTGTTAATAGGGGTAGGTGGTGGAACTAGGAACATAGAATGTTTCAAGGTTGATTTAGAGGGTTTGGTGGTGGGTAATATGGTGTAGAGATCATATGTGAGATGGTCATGGTGGGTAGGGTATAGATATCACCCTATCATTGCATAGATGACACTAGATATATGGGAGATAAGATGGTGATATTGAGCTTATCCTATTCAAGTAAGTTTGAATGTAGTTTGGCCTTGTATAAGGGATCCCACTAGATTTCCCAAGATAAAAGAGTGAGGATGAGAAGTTCTTACTCCTAGAGTTACAAGCATAAGACATTGTTTTAAACCATAATGAGTTACCAATGAGAACCACCATTGATGATGTGGATGTTACATATGGTTACATAGTGGCTAATTTTGGATGGGGTGATAGGGGTAACAACACATGGATGTGGATCCTACTAGGGCATCGATATAAAATGGATAGCTGATAGCAGCACTAGTAGTGGGATAGGCCTAGATTATTAGGTTATAAGGATAGATGGCCACTTTACAAGGACAAATTGTCATTTTATAAGGTCAGGTAGCCACCTTGACTAGATAACAAGATCAGGTGAGGATCTCTCTTGGGTTAGTGACACATGAGAGAGATTCACTTAGGTAGAGGGTAGGAGCAATGAAAACACTAGAAGGAGGACCTAATAAAATTCCTATGGCATGGTATTTAACCACTATCAAGGAGTTGAGATACTATGAGGCAATAGTGTTGGCATGGTTACCATTGGAGATAAGGTATGGAGAGTATAGGGCTAGCTTGGTATGTGGTCTATTTATACCATCTCTAAGATAGTGGGCTATTATAATGGGTCAAGTAGGGAGATCAGGGGGACCACCACCAAATGGTAGTATAGGTGCAAGTGGGGCCAATGGTAGTAGTGCTTGAAGGGCCTAATATGTTAGATTATAAGATGTATATGTTTTTGATTTTAATATTGGCCTATGTGTCAATGATGGGAGATGTATATATGAGAGAGATTTATGTATAAATGATTATATGTATTATTTTATTTCTTGATGATGACTTGATGATTATGTTATGAAGTTGAGATGTTTATTATTTTTTATGGATATTATTGAACCTATGATGATGTGATTATTTATGTTTCATGAGATGATATGTGGATTGATGGTTTATTTCTTAGCGTAGGCATACAATGATGTTTATTGATGTTCATGTTTTTATCATTTGATGTACATGATTATGGATGAGTTTTGATGATGGTTATGTAATGTTTTTTTTATGACATGATTATGGATATGTGATAGATGATATTATTAGGCTATGGGTAATGTTGTTCATAGATGTTTATGCTTTGTGCATTGGATGGATATGATATATATGATCATGGATGGATTTGATTATTATCATATAATGATGTTGTTTATGATACTATTATGGATATGTGATAGATGATGGCATAGATGATGTATATATTATCATGTTAAGGAAAATGATGGCAGAGCTTATAGATGTGACATGGTTTTTATTTGGTAGATATGAAGTGACTTATGGATAATGTTTATGTTGTATATGGTAAATGGTAGATAACATGGTTTATGTTATTTGTTGATATAATGTGGTTTGTAGATAGGATTATGGATATGTGATTATGGTTATGACTGTGTTTTATTTATGGTTCATTAGTTTTGATTTTTATGAATGTGCATGTTGTATGTTTTGATATGAGGAAATGGTAGGATGCTCATGCCCCATGCTCTATAAGGATATATGTGGATTTGTAGTTTAGGCATAAGATGACATATTAATGGATAATATGGTGTTTTTTGATAGATATGATGTTGAATATTATGGATGATTTATGTGATGATAACATGAGGGAATTAAAATGCGCTTGTGATTTTGAATTTTTAATATATTGATATTTTTTGGTTATTATATTGTGGATGATGTGTTTTTTCATGGTCATGATCATGGATATGATGGTTTGTATTGTAGTTTTGGATGATGTGGTTTATGATATGAGTGATGATGTGATTGATGTTTGGGTGAATAAATAGGATATGGTTCATAATGTTGTGATGTATATGGATTAGTGTTATATATTAATGTTTTGAATGTTTGGATATGATATGTATTAATGGATTAATATTGATTAATGTTGGGATGAAAATGATGTTGACTATTTGGATATGATATGGGATATTGGGATATAATGAAGACACATAAAGTAAGTGTAGATATCAAAATAAATGTGGGAAAGGGATAATAATGATAGGGTAATAAAAAGGCATGAAGTGTTCATTGACAAAGGCCTAACAAAACCAACATTGGATGAAAGTTAATGAAAATAATCCTTTCGAATGATTCAAATGAGCACACTTTGATTGAAAAAGAAGGTATCAAGATTACTTTGTGTCAAGTAAGCTCATAGTCCCTTTATTTTAGATAGTTTAATAAGGGAAAGTAGATGATAGGTAGATGGGTTAAGGGGTAATGGGTGATGTGGTAGCTTGATGTGAGTTAACTTGCCCCTTATATATGTGACCAAAGAACCGTAATAGATAAGTCTATTTCATAATATAATGTGTAAACTGATCGATGTGAGAAGTCTACTAATGCCATATGTAAAAGCTAATTATGGATCACTTGTTTTGATTTTGATATAGGGTTATTTTTTGCTTTTGTTATTTTGAGAGGTTGGTGAAGCTTATCAATATGGGAAGTTTCAAATTATTATGTTTGAAAAACTTAACTTAGCCATCCTTCAAGGGAGTGGTCTAAAGTTGGATTTTTATAGCTGTCCTTCAAGGGAATAATCTATATTTTAGTAATTTAGTTATTGGGTAACTGTCCTTCAATGGGGTAGTTTAAAATGCTAGAGATATGGACCCAAGTGATATTTTGGGATCCCAATTTGATTTTGAATGCTAGTTTTAGACATGGACAAGTCTATTTAGGATAAAAGGTCTATTTTTATGGAGATAAGACTTTTAGCATAAAAGGTTAATGATAAATGAGGGAAAGTGGTTTGAGACATAAATGATCATGGGATTCCATTTAATTAGAGATGAAAAGTATCCATGAGAACCATGCCATAGGTAGATATGTGTTATTCATGCTTAGGATTAGGCTTTAACTATGACGGATAATCACATGGTCATATGTTGTAATCAATTATACCTTAGAGGAATAGGGATAAGTAGGTGAAGGTGAAAATCTCATAAACCAAGGGATGAGCTTAAGTTAGACACAAAAGTGAACATGATCCTTCTTTAACAAAATAAAGGATGTAGATGTGAAGTGTTGAGAGGCTTAGGTTCTAGTTTGCCTTCGACAGAGGATAAATGATAATATCTTGATCCATAAATATAGGTTATGATGTAAGGTCTAATCTAATTAAAATCAAACTTACCTCTTTTTATTTTCTCCATATTAGTTACATGTTGGTTTTCCTTAAGGATTAGGTCTCCGATATTGAATTTTCATTTTTTTAGATGTTTGTTGTAAGCACACTTTATTCATTCTTGATAGACATGAAGATAATTAAATGTTTTGAGGTGATTTTTGTCAAGAAGTTCAAGATGTATGAGATGTTCCTATAAATAATCACTCTCAAAAGGGATCTCCTATAATCTAACCTTTGAGAGGTAAGACTACCTCTACTCCAAAGATGAGAGAGAAAGGGATAGCACATGTAGAGGTTTGAATGCTAGTGTGATAGGCCCATAAAGTGAAAGGATATACAAGTGCCAATCTTGAACTAAAGTGCTTACTACTTTGGTTAACATTTTGGTGAGGGTTTTTTTAGAGGCTTCTTCTTGTCCATTTGCTTAGGGATGATATGGTGAGGAAAAGTGTAAATTGATGTCAAAAGCATCACAAAGTCCTTAAAATTTCGTATTTTTAAAATATTTTTCATTATCAATGATGATCTTATGGGAAACACTAAAGTAGTAGATGATATGATGAAATCAATAATATTTTTGGCTTTGGTCAAGATAGGATGGATGGATTCCGCCCACTTGGTGAAATATTTGATACTGGTAATGATGGATTGGTGTCATTGTGAAGAATGAGGATTGATTTCCTGAATGAGATCAAGACCCCATTATGAGAAGGGATAATAGTATTTGGATACTTGAAGACCATGGCCAGGTGTGTGATGTAAGTTAGCATGCTATTTACTTTTGAAAAACTTCTTTACATAATCATAATAATCTTGATTGAGGGTGGGCCAATAATAGCCAATGTGAAGGATACATTTAGTGACAACAAAACCACTAAAATGTCCCCCATAGATTCCATCATGTGTTTCCTTGATAGTGTGAGAAGCTTCATGACTATGTAGATAATAGAGAATAAGGTCATCAAAGCCATGTTTATAAATTATTCTCACTAGTATGGTGTAATGAGAGGTACTATGAATAAAGGCTCTTCAAGCATTTTTGATAGGTTGGGAGGAACAATGTTGAGGTTAAGGTGGTTAAAAATTTGGTCATACCAAATGTTGAAAGGAGATGCTTCCACACTAAAAATGTTGGGAAGGTTAGAACTGATATATGAGGGTATGATAAAATGATAAATGGTGATAAATAGTTTAGATTCATAAGGTTGAGATAGGAGTTGGGAAGCAAGGGAACCCATCATGTCCATGAATTTTTTGGTAGATCAAATAACTAATTGGATAGGGTAATGATCAAATGATTCTAAGAATACATCTACGATTTGTTTGTAATTCAATAGGACATTTTTTTTACATTGATAAGATCTATTGACTTGGTTGATCATAAGTTAAGAGTCATCAAAGACACTGATAATCTTAATTCCTAAGGCTAAAGTGGTTTGAAGACCTATAACCAAGGCTTCATACTCAGCTACATTGCTGGTGTATTCAGAGTCAAGTTTAAAGGAAAGGGGAAGAGGTTCATCATTAAAAGGAATGAAGATATATCTAGTAAGCCCGCCATGTTGGCATTTGGAGCCATAAAAACACATGGTCATTTGGTAGGTGGGTTATTCTTGGGAAAGAGTTGTGATAGACTCATTTAGAAAAGAAAGAAGAAGCTATTTATTATCTGGTAGAGAAACTTCAACTAATTTATCGATGATGACCTACCCTTTAATGGAATTTTGATAAAGGAAATCAAGATCAAAATTAGCTAGGAACATGAGCCACTTAGTCATACACTAGTTTTGGTATAGTTTAGAGTGAATGTACTTGATCAGGTCATTGTTAGTGATGACATAGGTTTTGTGGTTAAGAAGGTAGTGGTGGAGTTTGGAGGCCACAAATAGTAAGGTGAGGCAAAGTTTCTCAGGATGAGTATACCATGTCTCATATTCTATAAGTGTGTGGATAATGTAGTAGATGACTTTCTCTTTATTTTTTTCATCATGATGAGTGATCATTGCCCCTAAGGAATGGTCTATGGTGGGTATATAAAGGTAGAAGGGATAGTCTTCCCTAAAAGGGATGAGGATAGGTGGAGAGAGAAGGTACTCCTTGATTGAATTAAAGGCTTGTTGAAAATCCTTGGTCCACTTAAAAGAGGTGTCTTTCTTTATAAGATATTGAAAGGGTTAAAATCTATCTGATAATTGGGAGATGAAGTGATGAATGGATTGGAGCTTCCCCTATAGGTTGTGGAGTTGCTTAAGGTTAGGAGGAGGAGGCATCTCCAAGATTTCTCTAACTTTAGTGGGGTCTATTTCAATTCATTGAAGAGAGATGATAAAGCCAAGAAGCATTATAGATAGGACCCCAAAAATGCATTTTTTGGGGTTGAGTTTGACATGATAATGGATTAGTCAGTCAAAGATAATGACAAGAATAGCTAGGTGATCTTTACATTGTTTGGATTTCCCAAGTAGATCATCCACATAGTCCTCTATAATTTAATGGTTGAGACCATGAAAAATGTAGGTGATGGCACACTAATAGGTTCTTCCAACATTCTTCAGACTAAAAGGAATGACCTTGTAACAAAAGGTTCCCCATAGAGTGATAAAAGATGTTTTATGCTAATCTTTGGGAGCAATCAAGATCTAATTATATCTAAAGAAACCATCTATGAGAGATTACAGTTCATGACTAGCTGTAAGATCAATAATTTGGTCAATGTTTAACAAAGGAAAGTCATCCTTTGGGTAAGTGAGTTTGAGGTTATGAAAGAGGAAAAGTCCCCCTATGGGCTTCATGATAAGAACAATTTAAAAAACCCATTATGGATAGTCAATGGGTGAAATGAAGTTGACAGATAAGAGATGCTTAAGTTCTTATTTGATAAGAAGGGCTATGTGAAGATGCATCTTATGAATCTTTTTCTGAATTATATTAACCTCAAGATGGGTGATAATGTTGTGGAAGGAAATAAAAGGGTCAATTTTGGGCATATCTTGATAGGGTTGTAAACACTATGCTATGGTCACAAAGGAAAGAAGGGTAATCTTGTTACTCTATGGAATTTAAAGATTGGCCAATTTTGATGATGTAAGGGTTATCCTAAGTACCCAAGTTGACATCAATAGGGTATTTATTTAACATGGTTTAGTTCTCAAGAGGAAGATATTTATGGATGGAAGAATCCCTTGCACTGAGGTAGCTGAGAATGGAATCATCATCTTGATGTTGGATGGTGTTGATGGTAGGATAATCTCACTCTATCATATCAGGATGGATGAGAGGAAGGGTTATATTTTAGCCATCCTTTCAATTGGTCAGGGGCCCTAAACTAATAATATTGATAAAAAAATTTAGATGGGATGATATTGAAGTCTTTAGATTTTGAGGGAGATGAGGTTGGTGAAGATGTAACATCCTCATCGATAGTGGTGATGGGTTTTGGTGAGATGGATTCTTCTAGTGGTATGAACCCAAGGAAAAATAACTAATGAGGTTTTTGGGTTTTGATTATGGGTAGCTTGTGAGGCCCCTATTTATAAAGGTCGAGACCAAACCCCTTCCAAACACACCTATAAAGGTAAGCTTTGGAAAAGGCTAGTTTGTTGAGATAAGATAAGTTGAAGGTGAATGGTCAGATGGATGAGATAGTGGTGGGATTGAAAAGTGGTTAATCAAGTCCTCCATAGATGAAATTTGTTTGATTGTTAGGGAGCCTAAAAGGGATGATGGTTCTGATGTTAAGATCATAGGAAGGGTCATGTTTGAGGTTCCCATATTCTTACAAAGTAGGGAAAGCATCTACGGCTAAAAGAAGATACTCTCCAACTAAGAGACATTAGAATGTGGATTCCAAGGAGTCCTCTATGGGGATCTAAGAAGAAGGGATAAATGAGCTAGTTGAAGCTTCATCGGTATTATGGGTGGGAGTGTTATGGGTTTTGGTTGGTGGTGAGGTAGTGTTGTTATTAGTTGATGGTGAGGTGGATGAGAAAGGAAAAAGAATGTCATTAGGTTGATGTGTCATATTGCAAGAGGCAAAAGGACTAGGGTTAACTTTTAGGGTAATAACTTGACCTTCATCTTCAAATTTAACACATCGATATAAGGTAGAAGGGACACAACTCATGACATGGATCCAAGGGTGCTGAGTAACAAATTGTATTAGAACTCACCCTCTATAACATAAAATAGTTCAGGAATGGTGTGAGGTCCCAAGAGGATATGGAGGACAACTATCCCAAAGGTAGTGGTGATGGTATCATTGAAGGAGCGAAGGACCATTGCAATTTTGACATGACATTCTTAGGTAGATAAAATTGGTCATAAACATAAAAGGAGATAATGTTGATGTTAGTTCCTCCATCAATCATCACCTTTTTGATGCAACTTTAATTGATGTATGCAATAATAAAGAGGGGAAGATCAAAATCCTCAAGATGAATAAGAGGCATTTAAAAATCCTAAAAGGTGACAAAGGCCAAATTTGGAAAGCTCTAACAAAGGGTGCAAGCAGTTAAGGGTCACCTAGTTAAACCTATATAGATTGTAGAGCCTCTATTAGTGTTTAATGATGATGGGGCAAGGTGTTGATCAATTCATGAAGGATCATTTTCACCTATGTCTAGTGAAGTTGTTTCAACATGATACATTGGATGGAGTCAAAAGGGTTGGAGGGAGAGGCTCTCAAAATGGATACTTTAGATTTTGGTGGTGGGATAGGTGAAGGTGTAGGTGTTTAGGTTTGGTTATAAGGCTAAGGGGTTGAAGGGTATGTCCAAGGAATGAAGACTTTGGATTTTACCTTATCCTTCTATTGGTACTGAGATCAAGTAACCATATGAATAGTCGGAATGGGGGTATTTATTTGGTTTGATGGTTGCTTCAATTCCTCCTCCTCACTCTTGGGTGAGATTGAGGGAGCAGGCAAATGTTAGATAGGTTGAGTTGATGGTTGTATTGGTAATGGGGGCAAGAGAGGATCATCTAATAATAGATCATCCTCATCATATAGGCTATGAATGAGTAATTAGAGAGATTTTTAGTCTTTTGTGTCATGTCCTAGTTCCCTATGGTATGCACAGATCAAGTTATCATTAAATTAGGAGGGTTTGGTATTGGAAGGATATAATGGTTTTATAGGTGGTAGATTAATGGAAGAAGTTTGAAACAACATTTATAGTATGGTTGAATAAGATTCATTCAAAGGTGTTGGAGGTGATGGGTTTATAGTTTTTGGGAGGGGATCCCTCTTAGAAGCAATTTTCACCCTATAAGTTATAGGTGGTGGAATGGTTTTAGTTGGTGGTTGGGATTGCTTAATTATGGTTAGATTCAAGGTAAATTATTTAAGAGTGTAATATTTGGATGATGAGGGGTTGGATATAGGTGGGAAAGTAGAGGTGGATAGATTAGGTAAGAATGATGGGGAACTAGAAGGTTTGATGGGTGTAGGTGTAGGTAAAGAAAAGGGGGATGGTTTACTAGAGGAAGAATAGGTAGTTGGGATGGTAGAAGGATGGGGTCCTAAGATAGAATGTAGGTGGGAAGGAGGTGGTATGGGTCTAGTTCAAGGTATAGATTTGGGTAACTCTACCTTATTAATTGGTTTAGCTAGGGGTTTCTTTGGTGGACTAGATGGGGTTAAGTCCAACTTCAAAGAAGGGTGAGTATGGCTAGGTGCAGAAAGAATTCCTAGATTTCTTATAGGTTTGGTAAGAGAAGCATAAGGTGATTTAGAATTTTTTAATGGAGGTGGTTGGGGTGGTTCACTTATTATTATGGAAGAAAAGGTATTTGATGAAGAGGTAATAATGGGTTTAAGGGTAGATTTAAGTGAGGTTGATGACTTAGATTTGTTTTGGTAAGGGAGTCCAAGATGATGCCAAAATGTGGCTTTATTAAAGTTGGGTTGAGAAGTGAACTCTAGAATTTGGACTAGCCTAAAAAGGGGCTTGTAGATGGGCTTGGATGCTTGGTCATTGGTTTCAAAAATTAAGCCCCTAGGTGGAGAAGAGGGATGGTTCCTTTGTCTTTGATTTTGATGGAAGGTTCTAAAATTAGTGGTTGGGTATATGAGGTACTCTTCTCTTATGGGATGGTTTCCAAAGAGGGAATGAATGGTTTTATGATGTGGGAGGTAGGTATGGTGTCCTCTAGTGAAGTACTAGATATGGTTGCTTCCTTTATTTGGGTATCCAAAGGAATGGAGGGAAATTCTACCACTTTAATGGGTGGAGTGGAAGAAGAAATGGTTAAAGTAAAAGTTGTCTCCTTAGATGTTTCCATCAAAGGAGAGGTAGATAAAGCTAAGGTATGATCGAGTGAAGAGAGAGGGGTGATTAATTCCTTCATTTGGGTTTCCAAAATAATATAAGGTGAGTCCACTACTTATGTGAGTGAAATGGAGGAAGTAGTGGTTGTGGTAG
Organism: Torreya grandis; assembly: GCA_037957365.1. Taxonomy (NCBI): domain Eukaryota; kingdom Viridiplantae; phylum Streptophyta; class Pinopsida; order Cupressales; family Taxaceae; genus Torreya; species Torreya grandis. The sequence continues at coordinate 211,196 of JARHVA010008005.1, read as the reverse complement.
TGGTCTCCTAAAAAATGGGCTCACTAATAATAAAATTGATTGTATGTACCTCATGAGAGTGAGATGATTCTAGTTTGTTCTCATGGTGATGGGTAGAAAGAATGTGATTGGGAAAAGGTTTGCATAATATGTCAAGGGACTGATTAAGATGTGCATTGGGATTATCAAATATAAATTTTCCATAATTAATTAAGCTTTGGATAAGAAATTTTAAGGTATTTCACCTACTAATGTCATGTCTTATAACTCAGTGAAAGGCACAATGGTCATTCTTGTTGTACCAACTAGGCATGAGGAGAGAAACATAAAATTATTAGGGTGGTTTGATAGTTGGAAGTTGGATGAGGTTAGCTTTGAGAAATTTATCCAAAATTGAAGTATAAGACTCCCTTATGGGAGTATATTATTTTGGAGGAACATGGTTTTAGTTTTGATTTTGTTGGTAAGAAGGGTTGGGATAATTATTTGGTGGGGTTGGTTGATAGTTAGTGGTGGAGTAGTTTTTAGGAAAACTATGTTTATGGATGCTTTTGTCTTGATATTAAGATGGTTAGGTTGGTTAGTGGTTTGGGTGGATGGAGGGTCATTAGAATTAAATCTAGAATTCTTGTTCCATAGTTTCAATTTCCCTTCATCAATGGCTTAGTTTTCAAGTTTATATGCCATGGTGAATGCCTCATTAAAAATTTTAAAGTTTGAACTTGAAGAGTGGGGACAATATGTTTGGTAGAATCCTGAGAGAAGAGTTCAATCAACTTAGGTTAGGGTAAGGAGAAATGAAGTTGGTTGATGAGACCTCTCCATATGGATACAAAATCAATAATTGATTCATCTTCAAATTGTTTAATAGAATAAATCTCAGTAATATAAACCTTTTTACATATATTTATAGAGAAATGCTCTAAAAATATTTGGGCCAGTTGGGAGAATGAAAAGATGGAGTGTTTGGTGAGTGAACTATACCAATCAAGGGATGGTCCTAATAAAGACATGGGTAAGGTACGAAGGAGGAGAGCATCATTATATGCAATAAAATAACATGAATGACAAAATGCTCTCAAATGTTGTTGGGGGTCATCCTTACTTTGGAACTTGGAAAACTTAGGTAATTCCCATTAAGGAGGATAAGCATGGATAGGAAGGAATAGATGGATTGGTTCATTATATATTCAATAATAGGATAAAAGGTTATGAGACCTGGAGATAGATGACTCTAGGTTGGTCATTTTGTCCATTAACATCTTGACCAAGTCTGTTTGATGTTGGGTAGCTAAATAAGTAGGTGGTAAATTTTGTTGAGTTTGGGTGGAAGAAATGTATGGATAAGTGGTATAAGGTTTTGAAGAAGCCACACATTGGTAAGTGGTCATAAGAGGTTGGGATGGTGCCACATAAGGGTTGATTGGAATAAATGGTTGGGTGGAAGGTGTTATGTATCCTTTTGGGTTATAAACATATGGGTAAGATGTCATGGGTACTTTTTGGGTGGCTGATATTGGTTGGTTTAGAGGTATGTTTGGGTTGATGGATGGTGGTATGGATGTATATTAGGTTGGAGGTATGAAAGTGCTATTGGTTTTTGATGGGTAGTAACTACAGTGCTAATAGGGGGAGTGTTTGAGGTATGGAAAGTACCAAACTTTGAAGTGAAGTGGAAATTTGTGGGTTGGTTGAACTAAGGGTAATGGTAGAAATAGGGGTAGAAGATACCCCCATGATAGAATGAGTATAGGTGAAAAAAGGTAAGGTTGATCTAATGTTAGAGGTGTTGGTTGTGGTAGTAGGTGTTTGGTTACTAATTGGGATATTGGAAAGAGTTTGGGGAGTAGTAGTAGGTGGGATACTGGAAGAAGAAGAGGCTTGGGTGAGTATGGGTTGGGTTGAGGTGGCACCCACCAGAAGATGGGAAGGCATACCATAGGGACGATCCATAGGAAGAATCTAAGAAAAAGGGGTACAATTAGATAATATGTTTAGGTAATGCTAAATAGCTACAAGATTGCTATTGAAGAAGGTCATAAAATTTGGATCACCCTTAGTAACAATCAGAGGCCTAGTAAGAAGGGGAGAAAAATGAGGGGAAGCCTCAACATTAAAAGTATAATCTCTGGAGGAAGAAGAAGTTGGTTGTTGGTCAGTTTGATTCCTCAATTATTTTCTAGTAAAGACCATGAGAGGAATATAAAAAAAATAATGAAACTCGCAAATCAAACACAAAGAAAGCCAAAGGAAAAGATCTCAAGGAAAACAAACATACACTAAAGTGCATTTAACAGCCTAGGGGTATTTTTAAATTGCTTTTGGTTTATGCCTTAGAAAGTGCGAAGAGGAAATTTGGTTTATAGATCAAGTACTAAAGAGGAAATCTAAGGTTGGTTTTAGGTTCTATTTAGGTGCTCAAGAAAAAAAATCTATATTGAACTTCAGTACATGGCATGGTATTGGGGCCTACCCCATCAATTCACACATCGTAACAATAAGGGTGTTAGGTGCTTAGCCAAGATATACTAAATTTTAGAGTTAATACTCAACTAGAGAGTTGAGTTGGTTCTCCCTTTGGTAATGACCTCCAAGTAGTATTGTCAAGAAAGGATAAGGTTTATTGATAGGTGATGAAATCCTAGTCAGGCCTTGTCTCAAGTTTGTTGTGATGTTGATTGGTTATGTAGTTTGGTAAAAGTGTGTGATAAGAAGAGTGAAAGTTATAATTAATTACTTTGCCTTTAAGTTACTAGATGAACTAAAATAAGCAAGCAATCAATGTATGTAAAATATTTATTTTAATCCCAAAAGAAATTTTAGATTTCATTTGATGAGCATACAATAAAGGAATAAAAAGGGGTGTTAGGTCCCACCAAGCATGAAAAAAATGTTTACTCTTAATTTCTACTCATTTCTTAATTTGGAAGCAAGTAAGAAACTAGTAAAAGGGGTGTGTAAAGGAATACCTAGTAAAAGTGCATGTGTGATGTAGACGATGATGGGAACTCCTCTTTAGCTTGGAAGGAATAATTGACAGATAATAAATACACTAGAAAAAGGGCTTGTTATCAAGATAGTTGAGTGGAATTCCTAATGTGCTAGATCTAAGAAGCGTATGCTTACTAGGAGCCTCTCAATCCACTATTTATAAAAATTAAGTTGATATAAATTAAAAGAAAGAAACACTTTAATTTATTAACATGAAAGTAAATGCATACAAGAAGAAGAAATTAAGATGCTTTTTCAATGAAAATGACTAAAATAGAAAAAATGGGTTAATACATGTGCTAAAATAGTTGGGGTCAAGTTCAAAAAATTAGGGAATACTTTATGAATAGGCAGGAACAAAAAAAGTAGGGTTTGGTTGAGGTAGAGGGACCAAAAATAACTTGATGTTATTTTTTCCACAATGATCATTGATGATTAGGTGAATTGTTGATGGTTGGCCTGATTGTTAGTGGTTGGGTAACTGTCAATGCTTGAGGTGACCGTCAGTGGTTGGGATAACTATCGGTGATTACCCATGTGTTTTTGAAAATGACCAAAAAAGGAATTATAGATTGGATAAATGGTTAGGCAGGGATCTAAAAATGGGTTTGGTTAGAAGTGAGAAGCTGGGAGATAAGCCTGATCAGGTCAAGAGGGTTAGAAATGAAATTAAAATAAAGAGACAATCATAAAGTTACTTGTAACTTACTAGATTGCTGATGGTGGAAGTCTAGATTAATTTGGGTAGAGTGATAATACTTGGGATTTGAGAGCAACTCAAACAATAGTTTATATCTATATTGTTATTGTTTGAAGGCTGGATACCTATGTGAAAGAAGATTTGATAGCTTAGATGTGGATTTATGGATCCTTTTCACTTCTTACTTCTCTCCTTTTATAAGATGAGGTTATAAATTAGGTAGGAGGAAGTTAATAATTAGATAGGAGGTTAAAGTTTCCATTTAAAATGTATTAAAGTTTATTAACATAATAAAAGTGAAATTACTAAATTATGTTATGCTTATCTCGTATATAAATTGGAAAAGGATTTAAAGTAGGCTAATGACCTGATTATCGATGATCAGGCTAAGCATCAATAGTTAGAATAACTATTGAAAGTCAAGGATCTAGAGGAAAATGGGTAAAATTAAGTTAAAAGGAGTTGGATTAAAAGTTTCAGTTAAAGGTGTTAGGCTATGGGTTTAATAAGTTTAAGTTAGCAAATGAGTTTAGTTAACTAGATGGTCAACTAGACTCAAGGTTCGATGAGGGTCAAGGTGCTTTGACATATAAATATGTCTTGTGTAATTTTCAAGTATCTACAATAATATTTACTAAATAAATTCATAGCAATGACATGGTATTTCAAGGGAGACTCATGAAATATTTGACAAGTGGCAACAAAGTATAAATAAGTAGTTAGAAAATCAGTTAAGGGCCATTTGAAGCCTTGTCAAGATGAGTAAATACAAAAGAAAATATCAAACATTGGAACATTATCAAACAAAAACCCTATGACTATCAAAAAAATATTAAAATCTTATACATGTACCTAGAGGAATCTTTCTACCAACTCCTAGATCTAGATCACTAGGTAAAATTTAAGAAGCATAGACACGACCCCATAATAAAATTAAAGGACTAACCTCAAGTGATGCATTAATTGTAAAATGGATCAATACCTTATAAAAATATTGTTCTTCATTATAAAAAGGGTCGACATTTTTATGCAACCTTACATTGCCAAAATTTTCCCTCTAAGAGCACTTCTATTGGCTGAACCTTGCATGTTAATGAGAATTAAGTTCACCTCCCTCTATTATTCTCACATTATTTATGTTATTTGTTTTTATTATCTTTGTCTATGGGTAATGTTTTCCCCTCTCATTTTTTTCCATTGTCAACACCTCTATGTGGAACTTGAAACTCACTTGTAAGTCATGTTCTATGCACATATGGGTCTGTGTAGACATCATCTGTGGATCATTTATCATCCCTCTCAATGTTGTGCTAAATTATCAAACCTCTATATAAAATAGTCATGTATTTTTAATTTACTTGATAGATTATATTTAATTCCTTCTTATCAAATATTTTTAGTGTGTCTATGACAATAGGAGCACTCACTCTATTCTTCATGTATCACCCTTTTACTTTTCAGCAAATTCTTACCTTCTCCCTCCCTTTTCCCTAAAAAATCTTAGGTTTAGATTAGTGGTATATTTAGCTTTATACTCTTTATTTCTATGGACTAGTCCTAAACCACATGAACTTAGAATATAAAAAATCCAACCTACTTCAAAGGCTCATCCCAAGGAGCAAAAGGGTCCCACATCCTTGGGACTTTCCCATCATTGTGATGAGATAACTAATGATCTATGAAATTAGGTGAGTGATAAAACTTCCACACCCAACATGGAACACTTTTGTGCCATGTATAAGGAATTCATTCTCTATACCCCACCACAAAACCTCTTACACCATAGATCATCCATGGGTGCATGTTTTGAATGACAATAGTTTTTGGCATGCCCAGTGGGACTAGTTTGAAGAAAGAGCTAAGGAATTAGTGCTATATTTAGCTAACAAGTGTTTTAGACACTCGGTAACATTTTAAGTTCATAAAGATTAGTCCCTTATCTATATGCCAAGATAAATGAGATCATCTACAAAGGGTATTGATTTCCATTTCATTGAGATTTTAGCACCCTCTAGAAGAAGAAAAGTAAGAACATATCCATCCCCTATTAGGAGAGGGAGTGGTTAAATATAGTCATCCCCAAGAGATCAATGTACACCTCCATTTAGGATATTCCCTACACATAAAGGGAGATTATTATGTATCCCATTCATGGATGCACAAAATAACCAACTATTTATGCCTTTCAATAGAGGCAGCCTGTTAATTATTGCCCAATATGATGACATTATAGTCATAGCCCTCAAAATTTTATTCTGATTTACTCATGAGAAGAAAACTTCCCTCATGAAATATATTCAAGATATTTTGAATATTTGATCATTGAACCATGTCATCGAAGACAATCTCATAGTTAGGCTACTTGCCTCTTCTTTCAAAGGCAAAGCACTTTAGTGGTATTAAGGATTGAGACCAAATACCATTCATAATTATGATGAAATCAAGGAGGAACTATGCAAGAAATTCAAGGACTGAAGTGACCACTTGTCCCTGATAGAGTAACTTACAACTATTAAGCAAGCCTACACAAGATGATGGTTGATTTCAACTTAAGGTTCTAAATAATTTGGGATAGGCTCCCACCAGTAGGTAATCCATATCCTAACACTATGTTTTTATATTTTTAAAGGCTTTTAATAAAGATATAGTTATGATGATTCAATCCATGGGAGGTTCCATACTACCTAACACCTATGAAGTTTTTGTGTGAGTAGAAAATTATTTGATCCAAGAAAGTAAAATTCTGCATATACCTACCATGCCCCTACTTTTAAAGGCTCCTCTTAGCCAACTATCTATGCAACCTATGCTAGTACCTATCCCTATTGCAGTGAGCCCACCAAGCTCATATGTTGTTTCCCTTAAAATTTTTCACAAGGTTAAAATGTTATTGTAAAGCTTTGTAAATGAGTTTATCTCCCTCAAAAGATAACAAAAATAGTACCCTATACCTCATAAACCCTTTACTTAGTAATACTAATATAATAAACCTCTGTATCAAGGTGGAACACAAACACAAAATCATCTCACATATAATATATCCCCTTATGCATAAAAGGTTGATGTTACTGGCACCTCTAGAGCCTTTATACCCATGAAAAAGAATCTTGTACAGAATCTCAAATGGTATTTCCCATGTAGACAACCACATTACCAAGCTTCATGCATGAATGGAGTCATGAACCAAGCATTCATTGTGAAAAGTTTGTCACAACCTTAGGAGAAAACAATACCACATCTCTACATGAAGGGTAAATTCACACACTAATGCATTAATAAGATGAGTATACTATTATCAATTGACAACATGACAACTTCAACTTTGTAAATCAGAATGACACATCTAGTAGAGGAATCAACCTAGTTGATTTCAGTATAAGATTAAAAAGGAGAAGGATAGAGGAGGTGTTACCAACTTTAACACCCTTACATTCAATACACTATGTCACATATTCAAGTACATAATCCAAGGTACCTACATAACCTTTAATGCATATGGAATAGGTCGTGTAAGGAGAAGAATGACCTCAAACTAGTGGGAAAGAATGAGAAGACGCTCCTATTCAAAAACCATAAGAAAAGTGGGTATCAAACTTTGTTCAACATAGTTGAATAGATGAAGAAGATGAGCCTTAATGTAACCATATGGGATGCTCTTTCTATTCCATCTCAAAAGAATTTGCTACAAGATGCTCTAAATTTATTTAGGAATGTAAGACATCACAACTTATGCTTTTCATCTCCATGAGTCTATGCCAGCCCAAAGTGGAAGAAATGTGAGAACACACTATCACCAAGAAATCCCCATTCTACATCTCCTTTATTATCAACTAATACTTATTACACATTGCACAATCGACTAAAGTATGAGAAGCTCGATGATGCCAAAGAAAATCATAGATAGGCTCAGAATTGTGAATTCATCTATTTCAAAATGAATGGTCCAATTTGATGGCATGATATTTAAAACCATGGAAATCATCAAATATTTGAATCTTACACTACATGCATGCCCAAGCCTCTCAATTATGTAGGATAGCATAGTCATCAACTTTACTCCCTACTTCACCATCTTCCTTTCCTAAGACTTCATAGCAAAGATGGGTGGATATTTATATTAAAACAAGTCTCATATGTTACTCATAACTAAATAGAGAAATAAGGTGAATATCAGGGATAAACCTATCTTCAAAATACATTTTGAACCATACTCTTCCATCTCAATTAAATTAAATTGTATAATGTTTTATCAAGAGGAGAATCCAATTCTCTAGGAAGCCACAATTATGCTTGAAGATATTCTAGATGATTTGAGAAATGAATGGGCATGTGAACATTTTGAGTGTGACCCATATAAAAATTTAGAGAAAATAGGGCTAGGTATGTATTGCATCTTGGAGGAAGATTCTACATTACCTAATATTAGAAAGGCATGGGAGAACCTTGAGGGTACATGGCAATTATACTTTGATGGTTGTCAAAGTAAAAATGACACTAGATCTAGTGTAATGCTAGTCTCTCCTCAAAAGGAGAAATATTTCCATGCCTTTATATTTTAGTTCATTTGCATGAATAATGCTACAAAATATGAGGCATTGATCCATGGTATCCAACTTGCATAAAAGAAAGGAATCAATATAATGCAAGCATTTAGTGATAGTAAACTATTGTAAACCATATTAGAGCATAAAACATGACCAAAATGACCTAATGAAGGCTTAAAATCATCGAGTGTGGGATATAAATGAAGGTTTTGATGTGTCCAATATTAGTTCAATACCAAGATCATATAATTACCTATGTGGATTGACTCACAATCATAGGTGCATAGTATGACATAATGAAGGATTCTGAGTAGATTGTCAAGCTCATGATCATATCAACATTCCCTGACAATGTAGATAATTAGTATGTGTTTGAGAGTGATGAGTAGATTATCATCTTCGTACAAGTTGAGGTGGAGTTCTACACCAATAACCAAGCATGTTGTTACAAGCAAAATACAAAGATAAAGTCATCTAATTAAAGGGAAACAAGCTAACAAAAGGGTTAGTCATGCTAGAAATCATCTTCAATTTTGATGACCAGTTCAAAGGAAAAAATGAAGCATGATAGTAAAAGAGAAGGTATCCACACAAATGACCATTTCTAAAGGAAAGGTCTAAAAATCCAATAAGGTATGTTCCTCACCATAAATTAAGAGTTTTATTAAACTTATTAGGAGATATGATGATATCTTTGCATGGATCTATAATGACCTTAAAGGCTTTGATTCAAGATTAGCATAACACATAATTGAGCTTGACCCTAACATGTAGTTGATCTACCAAAAGTAAAGGCATATCAACTCATATCTTGAACCATTGATGAGAAAAGAGATCTCAAATCTCATTTAAACTAATATAATAATTCTAATTAAACACTCTTCATGGGTTACCAACTTAGTCTTGGTGTAGAAGAAGAATGGATAAATCTATCTATGTGTAGACTTTAGAGACCTGAACAAAGCGTCCCTCAAAGACCACTATCCCCTCCCACTAATGGAGTAGATCCTTAAAATAGTTATAGGCATGAAGAGATTCTTATTGCTAGATGGTTACTCAGGCTACAACTAGATTCTTGTGCAAGAGTAGAATCATTATAAAACAACATTCACCACTAAGTGGGAACCTTCACATACCAATAGATACCATTTGATTTAAAAAATGTCAAAAAAACCTTCCAAAGAGACATGTATATGGCATTTAAGGAGATTATTAACAAGGTCATATTGGTTTACCTTGATGACATAGCTATTTTATCTAAACATGCAGAAGATCACTTAGGCCATCTAGAACAAGTCTTTGAAAGGTGCTAAGAGTTTAAAATATCTCTAAACCCTAGCAAGTGTATTTTCATAGTTCATGAAGGTGATCTATTAGGGTACATTATTTCCAAAGAGGGACTCAAAATCAATCCAAAGTGAGTCAAGAGGCTATTTTGTCTCTCCCCCTTCCAAGTCACAAGAAGAGTCTCTAGAGCTTCTTAGGAAGAATCAACTTTGTTAGAAGATTCATGCTTGATTTTGATACCCTAACCAAACCCCTCACTATGATGCTCAAGAAGAACATTATGTTCAGCTAGACTCATGAAATCAAGGATAGTTTTGAATTCATTGAGTGTGCCATCACACAAGATCCCACCTTGATTAACCCAAATTATAATAAGTATTTTATCATTTATGCATTCGGTGGGGTGGAAGGCATCTCAACTATTCTTATGTAGTAAAACAATGATCATTTGGAGTAGCCAATTTCCTCCTTAAAATAAGTGCTAAAATATTATGAGTTGTGCTATAGCTTCATAGATAAACATATCCTTGTAGTTATGAGAGCACTTTCAAGCATATGCTCTCCAACAACAAAGTTTGAATCATGGTTGCACACATAGGCATCAAAGAGTTTCTACTTGGTAAGGACATCAGTGAAAAGAGAGCCAATTGGGTCATAAAGGTAATGGAATATGATGTGGACATCCAGATCACCAAGCTAGTATGTGGAAAAAGGACTCTATGAATAATTGGTTTAGTTGAAAAATTTTGAAGACATAATAGTCCTAGTGTCACACAAAAGGGAATCAATAGGTCAAAAAGCTAAAATGGACTAAACATAGAATATGATGACTTTATTTCAAACCAGTTCATATCCCCTATCTTGAATAAAGCCAAGCATAGGAATTTTAGGTTGTATGCCATTCCTTATGTGTTCTTTAGTGGTGTGTTGTTTATGAGAGACATCAATAGAGTCCTCTTGAGGTGTATAGAATCAGACCACATGAGTATAATTCTTCAAGAATTCCATGATGACCCTACAATAGGCCATTATTCATCCAAGACCACTATTGTAAAAATTATATGAGATGGTTATTATTGGACAATTTTTTTCAAAGATGTGCACACATTTATGCAAAGTTATTAGAGATATGACTTCTTCATAGATAAACATAGGCCATCAACCTTATCATTGCACCCAATACAAGTTGATCAACCCTTTATATAATGGGACCTAGATTTAATAAGAATGATCAACCTAATATCAAGTGATGGGCACAAATGGATCCTCATGGCCATAGACTATTTCATGAGATGGATGGAAGTAGTAGTGTTAAAGCAGGCTAATTAAACATCCATCCTAAACTTCTACAAAGACATTATAAAAAGATTTAGTGTTCTAACTACCATTATCTCTGATAATGCATTGGCCTTCCTTGGAACCAAGATTAGTGAATGGGCCATCAAACATAACATCCATCTAAGCACCTCATCAAATTATTACCCTCAAGGTAATGGTCTAGTTGATTCCATGAATAAAAATTTGATTTGTATCATAAAGAGGACCATAGAAGACAATACGTGAGATTAACATACTAAGATCAAGACTTCCTTTTGGGATAATCAAATTATGCCCAAAAGAGTGTTGGGAAATTAACCCTTTATGTTAGTTTATTTAAGGGAGGCCATATTTTCCACATCTCTTGATTTACCTTCATTAAAACTCACACATTAGTTGGAGTTTCTCAAAAGTGATCCCCTCACAGTAAGACTAGCAAAGCTAATGGAGCTCGAGGAGACTAGATCATAGGCTACACACACTATGGAACTCCAATAGGCCCAAAAAAAGAGGACCTTTGATAAAAGGACCACTGATAGAAGCTTTTAAGAGGGAGATTTGGTGCTCAAATAGGATGGAGATAGATTAAAATTTGGAAGGCATACTAAGTTTTATGAAATATAGAGTGGTCCATATACCATAACCATCTACAATCAATCTAACACTTTCAAAATCATTAAAATGAATGAAGAATAAATACCTATCTTAGTCAATGGGATCCATCTCAAGCACTATATCTTTTGATTCTTGTATTGTTTATAAATAAGTAGATTAACTATTTTTCATTTCCATACATGCCTTATGCACATGGTTTTAGGACAATTTTATTTCCTCTAAGTGCTTGTGCATAGTGTTTCTCTTAGTTTAGATATCTTTTCTCTAAGTGCCTTTGACATAGTTCTTTGCCTTTTGCTAGGAGGATCTCAATTCATTCCAAATCTAAGAATATGCATTTAGTGTGTTCATGAATGAGAAGACCAAAAGTTTCAAAAACTTCATGCCTAATGGATTAATTCAAAGGCTACTGGATTCTTATTTAGTAGGAAAACATCCCATAAAGGTCACCAAAAGTGTTGACTTTCTAAGTCAACCTCAACTTGTGTGAAACACACAAAAATCCTATCCAGGGTTTGCATTCCCACAAGTATCAAGTTATTCAAAGTAAGCCATGCGTATATGCCTCTTGTCCATACCCATGCCCAAAGTAGATAGAGAAAATCCATGAATTGACTAAGTGTGAACTTGCATTCACAAGGAGTTTCTAATGTGTGCCATATGTAGGAAACCTCTATCACATAAGTACAAATGGCATGTAGGCTCAAATTCATAAAGTTCTTGGTATTTATATTATGCACTTCTATTCAAAATATTGCTTATGCCTCCATGATAAAGTCTTGTACAAGTTTGTAGAATCCCACTTATATGCTTTCATAAATCATAGACTAAGATTTATGCTACACACATGCTACTTTATAGACTATTGTGGACCTTGGTATAAATCAAATACTTTAGAAGGCTATTTAAAGAGGACTTAGCATAAAAGGGGTTAAAATTCATGTACCCATATAAAAGCCTCTACATATGTGCCCTTCACCTACTCATGGCTCACTATGTAGTTTAACCATGTAGCCCTTAATGCACTGATGTCCCAAAAATTCATAACTTAATATTTCCCAAAGAGATACATAAAAATGATGTGGTAGTTTAAGGGAGACCCATGCAGTGTTTGACAAGTGGTAGTAAAGTATAAAGAGATAGTTGGAAAAGTAGTTGAGTGGAGTTTAAGGCATTATCAGGATGAGTAAATACAAAAGTGACTATCAGACATTGGAACATGATCACACACCACCCATATGAATATTCAAAATATCTTCCATTCTCAAACATGCATGTGTACCCAAAGGAATCCCACCACCAAATCCTAGATCCAAATCACCAAGCAAAATTTAATAAACATGGATGCTACATCACAATAAAATTAAAGGACTATGTATACAAACCCAATTGATGAATTAATTGTAAAAGGGCTCACTCCCTTATAAAAAAATTGTTCTTCATTGTAAAAAATGTCAAAAAATTTAGGCAACCTTACACTACCAAAATTTTCCCTCTAAGAGCACATATGTTGGTTGAACCTTATGTGTTAATGAGAATTAAGTTCACCTCCCTTTTTTATTCTCACTCTCTATGTTTTATTTGTGTTTGTTGATCTTTGTCTATGGGTAATGTCTGAACCTTTCATTGTTTTCCATTCCCAACACCTCTATGTGGAATTTGAAACTCACTTGTAGGTCATGTTATATGCACATAAAAGTCTATATAGATAATGTTTATGAATCATTTGTCATCCCTCTTAGTGGTGCATTGCATTCACATGCCTCTTTATGAAATACTTATGCATTTAGAGTGTCCTTGAGAGAGTCTACATGACAATGTCTTATTCTTAAATATTTGTAGTGTGTCCATGACAGTAGGAGCACTCAATCTATTCTTGGTGTATCACCCTTTTAATTTTCAAAAAATTATTACCTTCTCCCTCCCTTTTCCCTAAAAAATCCTAGGTTTAGATTAGTGATAGATTTACCTTTATACTCTTTAGATCTATATGTTGGTCCTAAGCTAGGTTCACTTAGAATATAAGGAATCTAGCCTACTCAAGAGGCTCATCTAAAGGAGAGAAAGGGTCCCACACCTTAGGGATGTTCCCATCATTTTGATGAGATAACTAATGCTCTATACAAGTACGTGAGTGATAACACTTCCACACCTAACACCAAACACTTTTACACCCTACACAAGGCATTTACACTTTTTACCCCATTGTAAAACCTCCTACATCATAGATCATCCATGGTTACATGTTTTGAATGACAACAAAACCACTTCAAACCATATAGTGAAACATTGGCATGAAACACACACCAAATATGGCTACTATGGGTAATTACTGGTCTTATCCTAAGATTCCAAGTGTTCAATATTTTAAAGGACTATTAATGTATTTCCCAAGAATTATAGTGAGATAAAGGGTGTTCACTCATCCTTGGGTAAAATGCATATCAAATTGGTTGAAGGTGCTTACTGAGTCAAATGGCTTTATCAAATGAATCCAAATTTTCATGCATAATTTAAAGAAGAAATTGATAGTAAGTCATGTGCAAGAGTTATTACTCCTATTGATGATTTTGAGTGGGTCAGCCCCATGGTGATAAGCATAAAAAAAGTTGGGAACCTTAGAATTTGTGTAGACTACAAGATACTTAATACATCTTGCATTAATGATCCTTTTTTGATGCTTTTCACTAAAAAATTCCTTGAAACATCAAAGTAGGAGAGATGAAACACTTATAACAATAAAAACATATTCATTTGGTAATATTGGAAGACCATACCTCAACATTTAGGATCCATAAAGGGTGATGCAGCCTAAGATAAAGGCCCAATGAAGTGAGCCACTACTAGTCATTCTAGAATAAGAAGAACTAAGTGTTGGTGGGAAAAAATGTTGATTAGGGAATGAATAATTGAAAATCAAGGTAAGCACATAAAAGGAAAAGGAATAGGAATGGCATGCCAAACAAATAAGAAATATCAAGTACTTCCACCTCCACCTTTAATGATTGAGGAGATGTAGTACCCAGAGATGGTGCAATGTGTATAAAACTAGGTATCAAATGTGTCCACTTGTACTATCTTTGATTAGAACCATAAAAAAACTAGAAATGAGGTTGAGATACAAAATAATTACAGAGTTGAGCACTAAAACACCAGGAGTGAATTGGTGTACAAGTTAAAGATATTTGATGCCTTGGATTCTTCTAGCCTTTTTCAACTATTCAACCTCTTATACTTTGGAAAAATCATAGAGGCAGCCAAGTTTCTACTTTCACATGTACATGAGATTTATCTCTACTTTATTGGGAACCAAATGAAAATCATAATTGATAGATTAAATAAGGTGTTAGGATTGTAGTGCTCTAGTGAAAATCTTAAATTTGATTTATAGGACTTGATAGAGATATTAAAGACAACCACAACACTATAATACTATAAATAGGGCCACACATGTATATAAAAAACTTTACAAGATCCCACCCTTTGAGTAATCACACACATCATCATGACAAAGGTTGGTGGCAGTGATCGATGGAAGAAGGTGAATATGGCCCACCTATATGTTTCTAACCAAGTCACTAAGGGCCTAAAGTATGGATGGGTGATGTATTTTTCCAATAAAATTATAAAAAACATGGAGAAGGCTCATCAAAAACCTAACCATAGGTTATTTTGGGGCAAATTCCTATTACTTATGGTTTTTTATGAGATTAGTGTACCTGAATACACCTTTAAAGAATTGAGGTGGGTATACCTAGCTGAGAACAAATCCCATACAAAGTGTTATAAAGCATTCACATGACCTATCCATATTAACTCAACTTATTATATTAATATGAAGCTATGGTATGATGGCATGAATGAAGACTTTAGAAATGAATGGTGTATTCTAAAGGACTTACCCACCTAGGTTGGTGAACAAGCCAAATTTGTGGTCAAGAAATACTTTTCTCTCACATGCATTAGGATGGACCCAATCTAGAGAGGTATCTACTTGGTTAAATCTACCTTATGATTTCACAACATGGTACTTTTTGAACTCTTTTAACCATATATACAACACACAACCGATTACACTTAAAGTAGAAGAATTTGACTTGGAGACTCACACTCACTATAAAATGTATGGATATCTTGGAAAGAAACCATATAGATACAAGTATGAGTTTGAAAACATATACATCAAGATTCAACCAAAATTAGCTAGTTACTCAATTCATACTCTCTTTTACATGTTTAAAACTAAGAAGAAAGCTTTGGGGAGCTCAAAGTGTGAGAAAGAGAATCTTCCCCCAATTCCACCACTAGATAAGAAGCAAAAATGTACCAAGCATGATGCCAGCATAAGTTCTCAACTAGAACCTTAGAAAAGGCATATTAATACCTAGGCACCATTATAGAGGGTTTCACCACTAATGAAGGGATCACCACTAAAGGTTTCACCAAAAAGAGATCCACTAGTAGGTCAACTAGAGGGTTTAGTGCCAACAATAAAAACATAAAAAATAAAAGAGCCTAAGGATGGTGATAGAGAGGATATAGAAGAGTCTTTCCTTGACATAAGAAGAATATCCCATCCTTGAAGACATGTAGCTATAAATTGAATATCCACTTGGTGAAGAGAGGGATGGATTTGAAGTGGAAGAACTAAATTGTTTGGACATTAGCTGCACTTCCTTGGATCAGGACATGAATGTAGAGATACTTGAGCAAGATCACATCAAAGGGTAATACCAAGTTGACATCATGGTCCAACCACCAAGGGCTGATGTAGCTACCAAACTATGTTCCTAATATTAGATAGGCATCTCTGATAAGCTACTATATTTATGCTCCCATTTTGATCCATAAGATGATTTTGTTCACACCTAGTGTGAGATGTCATTTTTTATATGTACAATCAATAATTCCATTTTGAGATGCATTTTGATAGCCTTTTATTATATTCACAAGTGGTAGTGCTACCCATACCCCTTTGGGTCAATCCCCATTAGCTTTATCTTTTACAAGCTAGCATGCCACTTTTAAAAAAGTAGCATGACATAATGTACTAGCAAAATTTATTTCATGGAGAGCTGAACAAAAGCATTTCAAGGTGGTGTAAATGTTTAATAAATAAATATCCTCTTGAGATAAACTTAAAGAGTAATTAGTCAATCTAAAGCACCAACTAGAGGTTATGATAGTAGCCAAAGTCAAAACATTCAATATATGTAAGGCTATTCTGAGTTAGGACCTGGTAATAGTGGATGGAGTCCCTTTAGAGGGTGAATCTATTAAAAATATGGAGACCGTTGTAGACCTCCTATTGAAAGGATGCAAGTATTATCCCATGCTAAGAGATTAAATAATATGGATAGTTGAATAATATGCTTAAATAATGGGAGTATATAGGTGTTCCTTGCACTGAGTTAGGTAAGTGATTCCCATCCTGGATGGGATTTTTGAGAAGCTAACATGGCCCATTAAAATTTTATAATCTTGAATCTAGTTAGAAGAGCTTCAATGTCAATAATCGATTGATGCCACCCTATTACTAAAAAAACCACATTAAGTGTGCAAATGCATTTAAAGATCTCAAAACTATGGAAAAAATAATAAACATGCATCAACAACAAATAAATTATTAACTTTAAAACACTCTAAGGATAGGTTATATATGATGTCACCACACTTGAGGAGTTTCAAATGGATGCTTGCACATCCTTTGAATGATTGGTTAATAAGGTAAGTGAGTGTCTCAATCAACCTAAGGAGACCAAAAATTTAAAAGCAGTAATTGAGGAAATAACAACAAAATTATTTGACACCTTATCATATTGGAAACATATCAAAAATTAGATCAAACATATTGGTCCTAAATTTTGGTTGATTCCAAGATCGATAATTAGTTTGGGATTAGTATGGGGTGATGTTGGACCCCAAATTTTGGATAAGTATTTTAGTAATGGCATGAAACAAGTATGGTGCAGAAAAAGCATGACACAGAAGGAACATAGCATAAAATACCATGGCACAAGAGATCATAACACAAGAATACCCAGTCATATGGGAG
The DNA here is from genome assembly GCA_037957365.1 of Torreya grandis. Taxonomy (NCBI): domain Eukaryota; kingdom Viridiplantae; phylum Streptophyta; class Pinopsida; order Cupressales; family Taxaceae; genus Torreya; species Torreya grandis. The sequence continues at coordinate 193,708 of JARHVA010008005.1, read as the reverse complement.
GCATAAAAAATGAATAACTTGAGAGCGAAGGGCATAGAATATCAGTGAAAGACTTGGGGAAAGTGAAGAAAGAGGGAAATGGTTAAGAGAGATTCTTAAAGATAAAAAAGACTTCAATCACACATGATTTTTTCACTAGCTCACATGAAGATAAACACTAGGAAATAAAGATATAGCACTGAATGGGAATATAGGGGTGCAATTACCTAGGTCCATAGGAAAATAAAGTAAATTCCTACCATGACTCTCAATTCACTAGAGATCATTGGCTAGTCACTAAAAGTTTCATAATTATTGTAACAATTTGGTTAGGGAGAACCAATTATAAATACCCCTATTTATATATTTGTAATGCTTCTATTATTGTTGTATAATGGTTGATTGGTGATGAATAGCATAATCATAAAAATTATTGTAATCTTGATATTTTCACTATATTTTATAATTTGTATCACTAAGTTTCCTATACATTTATTATGTAACTTATGAATATAATTTGGATATAATGAATATAATCTATGTCATCTAAACATGTGCAATGAGAAATCTAAATATCATGGTAATATTTATCTTAATCATGTTTGTTCACTTAACATACACTAGGTTCACATCTATGTATTTATTTTTATGTTTAGTCATTGAAAATGTTATATGTTAAAGAACCAACATATGACAATTATATCATTATGTGACATAACCCATGGGAATTGGTTTCTTACTATGTGTTTTGAGTGAGCACACAAGAACACACTTGCATGAAATTATAATGAATAGCTTGTTGGGAACTAGTTACTTTAGTGCATGTCTAGGGAAAGGTCTAAGATATAAAATAACCCAAAAACATCTAAAATATCCATGGTGTCATCTTTAAGTACTCTAATAGGTAGGGCACAAGTCTTATTAGCCATAAACAACACATGAGGAAAATGCTACAAAGTAGGGCTTACCATCTTCCTCCAAGCATCCTTAGTGAGTACATTTAATTCAAGGCCAATATCAAATAGGATATCTTGAATGACCCATCCATCAATAGTAGTGCTAAATAAGATCTCTTTATCCCCCTCTATATTAGGTTGGGTATGAATTTTTTATCACCATGCATGGTTTAACTGGTGATCCTCTATAAGCCTCTGTGTATGATGACTTACACAATTTCATAAAAGAGGCATAATATCTTTATCAAGGAGTCACTTGTATAACTCATGGAAATAATCATGTGCAAAGCCATGAATATCCATAGCTCTTTGCACGTCAGTGCATGTAACATCATCTTTATCCTTGAGGAATTGGATCTATCCTTACATCTCCCTCACCAAAGTCATTATATTACATAACACTTCCTTCTATTGTTGAGAATATGAATAATGATTCACATGAGGCTCATCCTATTGAAACTTTTTAATGGGTTGGTTTGATATGAACTAGGACTAAGCACCACTTTTTGTAGTAATTTTAACCTTGGGATTAATTAGAGTAGTAGGGTGCGGTCTTCATTGAGTCTTTTCAATGTATATCATTTTGGTACCATTTTCATTTATCTCCTTCATAATGGTAGTATATAAGTCTGAGTAATCTGCTAGATGATGGTCATTTTTATAAAAAACACACATGGGATATACTGGGTAATTATGTTGGTAGTTCTTTAGAGAACCAAATTTATAACAGGTTCTAGGTAGAAAATGACCACCTCCACATCCATGACCATAGCTTTTAAAAGACTAGCCTCCACCATAGTCCTATTTATTGGCAACATAAGTTTGATGAGTACCATGCATGTGTGCCTCATGAATTTCACTAATAAGGTGGTAATCATTAGTATCATGAGTATATGCATCACATATTTTACAATATGTGGATACCTTTGATTATGTAGTGAACTAAAGCATGGGGCAATCTCTCACATCATGTTCTTCTTAGAAAATCTCATAAGATTGTTTCATCATAACATAAATAATATTTATGGGGAATTTATTCTTGTTGTGGCCTTTAGTTTCATAGTCAACACACCATAAACCACTATTAGTATTGTGAGTACTATACATAGTGAGATTTTACAGTAGTGATGCCATAGTAGCAGTTTAAGATTCCATGAAGGGACTAATACCTATGTTTATACTTCTAATGGAATCAATGCAGAGATCAAATTTCAAGGCCTCACATAGGTTAGTGAAGGTCTTATATGATAAAGTGTGTTATAAGGGAAGCAACAAACATCCTAAAAACCACTAGGCATGCTGAGTGGTGTTTATCTCAAAATAAATCTTAGAGAGAAGCATTTTAAAATGTGCATCATACTCAACCACACTCTTATTTAGTTCTTTCTTAATGTCCTTTAGGGAAGCAATGTTATCTTTTTAAAATTCCAAGATATCAAATTCTTGTAGAATAATTGTCTTTAATTATTCATAATTTACCACAGATTGTTGTGGATCAAACTTATGGCACTAATTGTGTATATGGTATAAAAGAGTGGTGGAAAATTGATTTGCCTTTCATTTAATAGATGAAATGCCACATGCTCATAAGAAAATTTCACATTTTTGAACATGTTTTACTACATTTCCCACACAAAAATACTCAAGTAAATGGAGTGTCATCTCATAATAAATAGTGGGTAAGTGAGGTGATGGAAATGGATATTTCTACAATGCACCTCTAGTCCCTCCTAGACCTTGTGGGGGAGGTCTACTAATGCCTCCCATACCTCCTTCATATCCTCTAATCAAACCACCACCGGTACCACCTCCCATACCTTCTACAATAATATAATCACTTGATACATTGGGTGCAAGGGTAGGCTAATTAACTATGGATGGGTTGGTACTCTACTCATTGGCTATGCTTGGTCTATTAGGCATTCCAAAATGAGGCATATAGTTATCTTACAATAAAAAAGAAATCAACAATAAGTTATTATCTTAGTATTTTTCTTCAAATCTAACTCTAACATGTATAATTTTTTATTTGAAACTATCCATATCCAAATTACATACAAAAACGTCATCTAACTCAAGAACATAAACACATACTAAGGGTGGGGAACTATGCCTATCCAGATTGGGTTCTTTTGTAACTAATACCTAACTTATTTCTCATGGGCATACATGTGTTGGAATTAAGTGTAGTCCTATTCTTTAGTATTCCTCGTTATGCCCTTATACTTCCATCTAGACCATTATGGAATTTCTTGAGTCCTCCCATCCCCTCCATTGATTGCTTCCACTCATAGCCCTTCACCTAGGCTCATCATAATTGTGATTATACAACTCTTGTTGATTGGTTGCCATGTTGAACCTATTTTAGTATCAAATTTCACCCTTACATAGGTTTATTAAGGCTCTCTCTAATTAATTTACACTATGGGAACAACCCCATGTTGTGGGTCACCTATGGTGGGGTTGGACCTCTGAAGAAGGTTGACTTCCTCTTGATAGATCACCTATCCTAATATTTACACTAAGAAAAAGGTTAGAAATGTAGAAAGGGGCCCTAAAAAAAGTTAATCAGGTGATACACCAAATTTAAATGATAACTCTCATAATCATGAAGTAAACATTGAGGAAGCATAAGACAATGCTAGCTCACATAATCTCATAAAACTAGCTAGTTGCATAAGTGTTCATAAGCTAGGTTCAGGAAGTAATGAATGAAGGAAAAGAAGAGTTATAAAACTCATTAAGAGCTTGCATAAATGCCAAAAATAACACTAACTTAGACTTGAAACTAATTTGAAGACACCTTAGAAATGAGCAACAAAGAAGGACAATGGGCATGGAAGATTCTCCTTCATAATGCCATCATGCACAAACTTTTATATACACAATTTAGAGGGGAGAGATAGTTAAAGAAATTATTTATTAATTCAAGATTTGTTTCATACAAATTTTGATAAGGTCTAACCTTATCAAATGAGAGCCTCTACTCTTCTAAAAATTAGAGAGAATTTCTTATCAAAAGTGAGAGATTTTATAAATGGAAAAGAATAAGAGAAATGAGAGAGAGGGGGGGAGCATGCCATCTGAGATCATTAATTGACATTATATCCTTATTAATTTTTGAACCATCTTTGATCTAATTAGGAATAAAAGGATTTGATAATAAATAAATTCTCCATTATACTCTTCAATCACCAAATCCCTTTACTTTTATATTCTATGCCATCTTCACTTGCTTTCATTATGAGGACAAAGTCCTCATATCCATGGACTTGATAGAGCCATGTTTAAGTATGATTTTTGAAATTACAAGTACCTATTTATTTAATATATAGCTATGTTGATATATGAGACATTTCTCCATAGTCACATATCTACCCCTACTTTAAAATCTAAGCATAAGTCTTTACTATAGATTGAAAACCAATCCAATTATTGGTTCTATAGTCAATATGTCAATGAATAGCTTACAAACTACATATATTCTTTCCTAAACTATATTAGGTCTAAATAGACCTATTCTACCTCTAAAACCTATGAAATCCAAGGACTTATTATATGTGATGTTGAAAACACAATAAAATCAAGTCTACATGCTCTGGATCCTCCAAAAAAGGTCTCGACTGAGCTTCAATGAGGTCCTTTGAAACATTTGCCCTGGTTCAACCTTAGGTTTCATTTGTTTTGCATTGAAGTCCCTTATCTTTTGAATTTTAATTTTATCCATTGATTTTAATTTGGGCTCCCCGATTGTGACATTTGTCAGATCTTCATTATTCTATGGGATCCTATTGTTAGTTTCATGATTTAACATGCTTATGTGATGTGTCATTCCCACATTCATCCTCAAGGTCATTAAATATTGACTTTATGTGCACCATCGATCTACTTTTACATGAATTATATGCACTTCATTGATTTAACTGATAGCTATCATGGTCATGACACTTGGCAACTATGTATTTATCTTCAAGATTCATTGAATTTTTGACTTCTCACTCATCATTGATATGAATTTACATGATGGATCATGCACCATTGAAAAAATTAGACCCACTATCTTCATTAGTCACCACATGCTATTAGATATTTTGATTTGATTGAATGTAGGCCATTGATCTCATTCTAGGGACCTTTTGACCCTTTGACCTTGTGTGTGCCATATATCTTCTACTTGATCTCTCAATATCTTAACACTTATCATCCTCATGTTCAACCTTATGAATTTTTTAATTTAAATGGCTATTTCATGAGGCCCAAATTTTATGTCTACATGCACATCCTACTCTACAAATTCAACTTTGGAATCTTATATCTTGAAATAGAGAACTCATCAAGATATGAAATTTACAAGGGACATTCTTGACATGAAAAACATCATGTCCATGTGATGTTTTGGATCTAGGAGGCCTACTAAGTAAACTTATTAAATGCACAATCAAGATGACCCAATCATATTTCTTCATGATATGCCATGGTGTTCTAGTCCCTTAGACTTGCTCATGAAATATTTTGATAATCCACTTCATCAAGAACTCTTCATCTTGATCAAACCATGCCAAAACTTTCAGAATTGATCTATCTAGGCAATTTTATATATGTGGTCCAAAATTGGCCAACATTTCTAGTGACATCCTTAGATTACATACATGTTATGAAAATATTAGTGGTCTTAACATGATCCATCAAGCATCTAGAGTCTTAAGTATTTTCTCTCAGTTAATCATAAAAATGATACAAGGCTACCCCTTTTGTAGAAAACCTCCTCTCGAAAGAATGAGGACCAAAAGGAAATAAAACAAAAACTATGCCTAAGATACTTATTAAGAGGGAAAACACTTATATAAAAGCATGAAAAGCTACTATAATATGTTATAATATCATAAAATAGTTGCAAAATATTCTAATAATAAGGCTTTAAATGAATTCCATTGATTGGGATGGGTAATACTTCTCCATCTAATGAGGCAATCTAAAAAACATTATGTTGTTTGCATCCATGGATCAAATAAGGACTACTCCACAAGATATCAAACTTGGTGTGGTTTCATGGCTTGGCCTTATTTGAGTCTCACCTAAGAACTAAGTCCCCTTATTTGAAGTCCCTTGTTATGGATCTTTTATCAAAGGATTTTTTGACCTAATCTTTGTATGACTCTAATGTCTTCATTTCAAAGTCCCTAGTTTCTTCAAATTCCATGAGCTATATCATCTTCATGTTCATATGCTCACTCTCCATAGACTCAAGCTGATGGTCTAAATTCAATGCAGGAAGTTCAAGAGAAATGGGAAATTTAACTTCCCTTACATATATAAATACATATGGAGAATTTACAATGGAAGCTTTGGGAGTCACTCTATTAGCCCATGGGCTTCTCATTAACTTTGTATGCCACACTCTTTGATTCTTTTCTATGGTCCTCTTGATAATCCTTATCAAGTTGTTATTTGTGGACTTTGCCAATCCATTGCCTTGGGGGTATTAATTGGAGGATGTACTAAAGTAGATGTCTAGATTAAATGCCCATTCACTTGTCTTCATATTAATAAATGTTAAGGTATTATCCAAAATTATAGTAGCTAAGATACCAAACCTAGTTACTATGTTGTCATATAAGTCTAATACTATTGCCTCATTGGCTTCTTTCAAGAAAATTGCTTCCACCCACCTAGTGAAGTAGTCAATTATAATGAGCACCCATTTATGTCTTACACTTGAAGGTGGATTTATCATCCCTATGAAGTACAAACCCTATTGTATGAAAGGTTACTCCACCTGAATTGGATTTACTATAAGAGATATTAATCTTTGTTTGCTTGTAAATAGAGTACATTTTTGACATTTTTTGACTCATGCATAGGCATCCTTAAAGAAGATAGGCTAATAATAACCAAATCTCAGTAAATTTGTTGTTATTTTTCTTGGAGTAAAATTTCCTCCTATAATTCTATCATGAAACTGCTCCAAGAGCTTTGTCACTTGATTATCATCAATGCACCTAAGAAGTATCTCATTAAGTTTCATTCTAAAAAGAACACCATTAACTAATGCATAAGTTATGGAATGAAGCCTAAAATACCTTATTTTTTCTCTATCTAAACCTTGAGGGAATTCTCTTGTCATTAATAAATGTGTAAAGTCTTAGAGCTAGCTTTTACGAAGTGGAGGTACATCTACTTGTGAATCATCTTCTATTACCAAAACAAATTTTTTATCTTCTTGAATATCATCTATCATATTATCACACAATATTTTGCCTCTTACCATCTTAGTGACTTTGATTTGCACATCATACTCCATGACCTTGGTAATCTAGTTTGCTCTTTTCTCATTCAAGTCTTTATTAAGGAGGAAGTGCCTAACTCTAAGATGAGACATCATAAGATAAACCTTACTATTGGAAAGCATTGGACTAATCTTTTTTAGGCTTATAAAAGTTGAAAGAACTTGGTTTCCAATAAAAGTTTACTTTACCTCATGTCCTTCTAGCTCTTGACTAAAAAAGTCATCTGGGTACTCAATTACTTCACCATTATTCTGCATGAGCATGAATGATATGTAGTCAACATTGGTAAAGGTGTATAATATGAAATCCTTTGATAAATTAGGATTCATGAGAAAGAGTTCATGGGTAATAGCTTGCTTGATGGACTCAATTTCTACTTTACCTTCATTTGACCAAGAAAACACTTGGTTCTTCTTCAGCATGGTGGTGATGGATTTGATCAAGTTTGAAAAACTAGGAATAAACATTCTCAAAAAAATTATTTTCCCAAGGAAGCTCTTGATTCCTTTCTTGTGGTTTGAAAAAGATAAATCTAAGATGGCATTTATTATATTAAGGCCAATGGATAATCCTTCCTTTGAAATAATATGACCTAAAATTTTGCCATCATGAATAGTAAAAACACATTTCTTAGGATTTAAAGAGATATTATACTCTTGACATCTTTAAAAGATCAACCTTAGATGGTTCATGTGCTCACTAGCCTTCTTAGAGAAAACTATGATGTCATCCAAGTAAACTAGTACCATTTGATTTAGTAACCCTTAAAAATCCATGTCTATGGCTCTTTGGAAAGTAGCCCCAGCATTTGATAATCCAAAAGGAATATTTTGGTAAGCATATGTGCCCCACTTTATGTTGAAAGTAGTCTTATATTGATCTTCATCTCTTACCAGTACTTGGTTGTAACCTAAATACCCATCTAAAAGGGAGAAATATTTTGAACCAACGACTATCTGAAGGAGTTTCTATATGGATGGTAAAGGGTAGAGATCTTTCAAAGAGATCCTATTCATGTCCTTGAAGTCAACACATAATTTGATCTCCCCATTCTTCTTCCTCACAGGCACTAGGTTGGCAACCCATGAGGAGTGCTTGATGGGAAAGATGATCTTATTGTCAATTATTTCCTCATAAGCTCTTTAATTTTAGTGTTTATAGGCTTTTTATTCTACCTAGTAAGCTTATAATTAGCCTCTAATTATATAGTATGTTGGGCTAACTTGGGCTCAAAACCTCTCAGGTCATTATATTCCCAAGTAAAGATGTCTGAATATTCTTTACAAAGTTTAATGAAAGCATGCCTTTTAGAATTAATTCTTACCTTCCCAAGCTTGAGGAACTTGTCCTTGAAGATAATTACTCTTTCATAGTTCTCTTCACTTGTTGACATCATTTCCTTAAATTTTATCATATGGTCTCCCTCATGGAAAATACCTTCGAGGGTGACTAGTGTAGACACCTAAATTTGGCCACTAATGACCTCCAACTAGGCTTTTGACCAATTTCCACATAAAGTGCATAATTTGGCCAAAAAACACTAAAATGCATTAAAAGTTTTGAAATTGACATATTAAAATGCTAATTTTGGCTAGAGTGTCCATAAATGGGGCAATGCAATTTATGGGCCAACTAACTTTGATCAGATCATTTCGAGTCAAAATGCCAATTTTTCCCCTGGGTGCTCTAGATTGCTATTTCCTATCAAATATCTTACACAAGACACATGCCTTTGTTATTTTATGTTGATAATATTCTAAATGGTATAATGGATCCAACACATCTAACATTGTCTTTCAATTCCAATCTAGTCAACTTTTGGACCAATAACAAGGCATTCTAATCAAATTGAGTAATTTGTGCATAAAGTGTTTAAACATGCTTAAGAGATAATTAAACAAAATTAGAGACTAATCAATAATTCCATGGAAAATTGTTGAATAATTTTTTTTAGAAATGAATATCGATATTTTCATCATCAAATGACATCATTTTTTGGGAAGACATCCCTAGACCATATATGCCATAAATATCAAGATTCATGCCTCCCATGCCTCATTAAAGCCCTCCATGGCTCTTAATTTCTCCTCTATCCTAAATATTGATGAGCCTATTTATAAATTGTAATTAAATAATTGTATTAATCCTTAGCTACACATCTCAATCTTGAGATGGATGGTTCAGGTTGATTCTTGACATTTGCAAAAATTTATAAATAGGAGGCCTTACCACATGAATTCTAACACATGATTATGCAAAGTTATTATGTAGGATTAGTTCCAAAAGATTCACGCAACTAGTGTTACCATGATAAATTTATTCCAAGCCAAGCCAAGACACAAGTGAAAGGTGCTAAGGAGATATGGAGGTAACCAAGCTTCCATTGCGAAGGACTTCATGAGCACAAAGTCGAGTAAGCCACTATTACAAAGGTATTTGGAGCATACAAAGAAGGTGAAGGAATTATTATTTTTCATTAATTTTTAGTTGTATTTGTCATTTTTTTGGTTACTAATCTCACTCTAGTAACTAAGAATGAAGATTTTAGATTAGTGTGTTTTTGATTTGGTTTCATTCACTAACACCATACTAATCTCCTCTTCTTATTCAAATTCCTAGTTCACATAATGACACACCCGGTGGGACCAAACACATCCCACAAATGAAGAAGATCATTATGAAACTTTAAAATATTCATTTATATCATTAAAACTCTTGTAATTTGATTTTATAACTTTTTTTTGCCATTTTTCTTTGTGACAAGTTTACACAATAATCATCATTGGTTAATAAAACCATCATCATTTAGCATATACATCATCGGTCACTATTGGTATAACCGATGTCAATTAGATAACCATCATTGGTTAGTAAGTTTTACCATCATTATTTATATAACCAACCTCAGTCATTATGTTTTTCTTAAAAACACAAACCTGAGAGCTAATAGGCTATTTTAAAATGCTTGGTTTGGGGTCATACGAACTCCATTTTGGATGTTTTTTTTTTAAACCACATGTTTTCTCCTAAATTTTTATAATTTGGCATTAGTTTAGCTTCAAGTTTCATATATTTTTCACACAATTTTGAAAATATGTTTAAATTTTTTCTAATCTAACATATTTGCTTTTGGGGTGATGCCTTAAGGGTAGACAGGTAACCATCAGACTTCAAAATTATTAAAACATGCTATTAAGACATATTTGGCATGATTTTAAAATGAATTAGGAACATTATTTTGGCGATTAATATAACATTTAGGTGCTTAAGTAATTTTTTAGCATTAGTTTTCAAATTTCATAATCTTAAGACCAAGGGGTCAAATGAACACCACCTCATTTTCATTTGGGCTTAAAAATGAACTCATATTTTCATGTTTTATGTCTTTAATAGTTGATTGATCTAATTTTTGTTTGGAAATAAGAGGGATGTTGTGTGAATTCTCTTCCATGTGTCCCCTTTATGGAACCCTTGGATTCAAAAGCACCATTCCTATTCCAAATTGCCTAGTCCAAGGCTTAGAAAAAAAGTCATCTAAAGCACTCCCCAAAAACTCATCAAAGTTTGGGTGATCTTGAAAATGAACCTAAAGTCTTTCTATTTCATGTTTTATTTATTTTTATGTAAACTTGGCTTATGAGAGGGACTTCATCACCTCCCATGAGTTATTTAGGGAAGCTTTGACCTAGGGTTTCACCTCTCGGCATTGACTTCATTTGGATCCTAACTGGAGTGGCACACAGGATGTAGTGGGACTTTGGACATCGCATACACTGAGCAAACATTAGGATGTAGTGGTTATAAAAAGGACTAGACCTTTTTGTAATAAGCCAAGTGATACAAACTCAAAATCCATGGTTTTTTTTGAATTGTTTGGTGTGAAAGTCATTGTATAATTGATTCCCCTAGAACATTCATAAACTTGTAGATCTTAGACAAAACCCCACTTTCCATGGAAGTATTATTGGTGCAAAGTGTACCTCAAGGTCCATGTTGTAGTAATATCATTTGAGAGAAGCGGGTGTAAAAAATCTACTATATAATACATATTTACTTTTGGATCAACACTTAAAATCCTCTCAAATGATGTGTATTGATGGATTCTAACAACACCAAGTAACCTTATTAGTTTAGATTCTAAGAGATATTAATTAGTTGGTTTTGTCCTAGATTACAGTCTTTTTTGGAGTCAAAACTTTTTGTAAACAAATTATACAAACCAAAACACATGGTCCTCATTTTCCTTTGAATAAAGAGGCATTATGTTACCCATGTGAAGTCATCAAATTTGCCTTGTTAAGAGTCCATAAAAACTTGGGAGTCATATCATCCACTTTGGCATAGTTACATTTCCCAATTGAGTCTAGACCTTTGATAAAGTTTGTTTAAGTCCTTCATTTATAATCTAAATTCAAAATTGCACCTTCATAGGTTCATAGGGTTGATGCGTTAAGTGGGTTCACCATTTGCACTAAACTTGAGGGAACTTAGGTTCAATTTCCAATTTGGGTTCAAGGATATTTTAGAATCAAGATCATTATCACCACTTGATAGACTTAAGCCATTTTGTGCTAAACACTTACACTTTGAGTCTATTCACCACAACATTTTGAGTCAATAAAAGTAGTGTTATGTTGTCAAAATTATGGGAAACTATCTTTTCCTTAGAGTGTTTTTGAAACAAACATTTAGCCACACCTTTTGGGTAGTGTAGCATCATTACGCTACCCAAAACATTTAAAATATTGTTTCATAGACCCTCTTGCATCGAGTTCAAATTTGTTCCTGCATTTTTAGACCAATCTAAGTGTACTTTTGTGATCCTTTATCTAGCATAATTATACCATTCACTTTTTTCTAGCTTAGTTGTTAAAAGAACTAAGTTTTATACCATTATTTGTGAGAAAATAAACTCTCTAAAGTGCCTTTTGTTTCATACCTTATACCTAGTCGATCAAGTTCATGTCCAAGAATAAAATGCCTAGTTTTTGTTAGAAGTGTTTCAAATCCATTAGATTAAAACTTTCATCTATTTTAAAGTCTAGATTTTGACTCTGTTTGGCCAAGAGTCCTAGCACATGACTTGTTTGTGCTTAAATTCTGATGCCGCATTTGGTAAAAACACCTAGCAACTTTTAATTTCCTAGATTAGACTGATTTAAAACACTTCAACCTTAGAGTTTGGCATTTTGATTTTTGGCCTATTTACTTGCTCATCTCTATTTGAATAGTGAGACATTAGACATTTAACACTAGCTTATTTCTTCACTATATATTTGCATAAACCTTTTGATCCTTTTGACAAATCTAGACCAAGTTTAAACATAATATATTTTAGACATTGTCCTTTTTAGAGTTTATGGAATTATTCTACCTTTTTATCATAAAGGCATTGATTATGGACCCTAATATGTATTCCTACACTCATAGTGGTCTCATGTACAATATAGGGATTAGTAATGTGGTTGCATAACAAGAAATGGTGCAAGACCATTACATAGATAATATTCCTTATGAGATCAATTCTTATCCCTCTTATAATACTTAATTAGGGGCACAAATCCAAGATCCATTGGCTAACTATTTGGTTAACACACACCTTATTCAAAACAAGACCAAGAACAAATCACATAATACCTAGCTATAATACCCATAGTGGATGAGCCAGTTCTTCAATAGTCATATTTACTAATACAGATTCCACCTATGATCCTTTTTTATTTGAGAAACATTTATTGGAGAACAAAGTTGAGATTTTGGTTAGATCCATAGAGGTAGGGCCAAGTTTCCATCAGACTTCGCTCATGAAAATTTACCAAGTCTAGTAAGAATGCCCCATAATATCATTTATGATCAACAAGTTTCTTCTATCAATCCTTTGGCTCTAGTCCAAACAACATATTAGGACACTAATTTTCCTAATAGAGGTAAAAACATCATGGAAGACCACTTTAATCAAATGTAGACAGCATATCAAACCTACCTAAATCTAGCACACAATTTTAATTAGATGAACATGGTGAGTAAACCTCTTATTAACTTAGTTCCTTCAAAAGGAGTTTTGATAGAGTTAATTGGTCAAGAGAATCAAAGTTTAGACCCATTTATGTAAAACACTTTGGTAGAAAACTTGTTGAATATACCCATTATTGAAGAAGTGTCTTCTACGTCTACATAAAATAATGAGAAAAATATACTGGATAATGTGCAAGTAATGTCCAATCCAAATAAAAGTGTTACTAATATACAAACAACTAGTCAACAACATGTTCCTATAGTTAATACCATGAGTGGACCATCATACCAGGGAGTAGGATTTTTTGCATCCCAACCTCAACCAACTACTTCATCAAGTTTACAACCAACAAGATTAGGTAGTCAACCAACAACCAATGTCATACCTCAACAACCAAATGTGATGAATCCTACTCCTCCTCCACAAGTGATGAGTAATATTACACAACAACATGCATAATCTAGTGTACCAACACAATAAAATATGAATATATTTCCACTTTAGTAAGGGACAATTAATGTTCTACCTCACCACATAATGGCAAAAATACTTCTTCAATCATAGACAAGTGTACCAATCCGAAATCAAGAGATGACTAGTCAATAATGTGTAAATATTAGTCAAAGATAGATGTTGAATCTTCAACTTGATTTCACTTCCCCACAGGGATTCATGCAACAAGAAATCTCCCATGTTTCTCAAATACCTACTAGACAACCATTGGTTCAAAGTGTGCCACAATTTTAGAGAGAGGGTCTTGGCCCATAAGTTCCCACTAAATAACAAGGTTTGATTAGTTGGCAACATGTCCCTTTTCAACCATAATAGGCATATTATAGTTATATCCCTCCATCGCAACCATAAAATCCTCCAAGTTAAACCTTTATCACTAACCCAAACTAGAATATTACACAACCAAATGTATAATTCCAAGTACATCCTAATTCATGTATACATATTCCTGGTCTATTTCCAAACCAAACCAATGTACCATAACATATATCTCCATCATAAATTGGTCAAAGTGTCTCACTTTTGACCTCCCAACCATCTTCCCAATTGAATATTCTCCCTCAAACCAATGTTGCTTGTAGTTTTTTATCCTAAAAATTACCAACACCTCAATTAGGTTATAGACCATTATTAGACCAAAGATGACAAGTTGGTACCATATAAGGCCATGATTAGCACTCTTAAATAATAGAGTATTGATGTCTAGTTTGAACATATACCAAGGTCCAATAATAAAATAGCAGATGTCATGGCCAATCTACATCAATCTATGTACCAACAATACAGATAACATACTAAGGTACTATATAAATTAAAAAAAAGTGTCTACATTCCCCCCGCCATTAAGAAAGTGTACAAGAAGGATGTAATTTCCACCATTTAGGATGGAAAATAGACTAAAAGGTTTAAGTTGGATGATGTGTGTTCTTATCCATTCAACATAGAGTACTTGTAGATATCATTTCCTCTAAGATACGAACCACCAAAATTTGACAAATACAAAGGAAAAGGTGACCCTAAGGCTCATTTAACAGAGTTGTTTGTCGCATGTCAACTGGTGGCATATAAAGATATATACTTTTGTTGTTATTTTCAAGGAGCTTGGGTAGACAAGCCTTGGAGTGGTTCTTAAAGTTTCCCACAAATTTAGTAATAGATTTTGATGATCTTTCTGATAAGTTTGTGCAGCATTTTTTCTATAATCTCGAGCATGAGATTTTATTATTGGACTTAACACAAGCAAAAAAAAAGATAGTGTGAGTTTTTCAAGTTATCTATAATGATGGAGAGCCATTACAAGTCAATTCACCCATAGTTTACCAGATAAATAGTTAGCCACTATGTTTACTAAAAATTTGCATAGTGAGATAGCTTATCATCTGGAACTACAATGTGCACATACTTTTAAGGAAATCATTGACAAAGGTTTGTTGATCAAGAGAGCCCTTATAAATAAATGAGTCATAAAGCTTAATTTGATTAATTAGAATCAAGGTACCAATTAGGGAAGTGGCCAAAACTAACATCGAATTCAAGCATAAGCATCACAACCAACACATGCCAATAACCAAGAAAGATAAAAGTAGTTTAACTACAATAGGAATGTTGTGGGAAATGGAGTAACTAATACACATCATGTACAAATGGTGTAAACATCAACTGCACCACCATTTTAGCTTACTCCTACTCAACAACCTCTCAAACCAATGTTACAAGCATAACAACCAAGACCTGCACAATAAATATAATAGCCTTTACCATTAAAACCCATTCTTTCAAAGAGAATTATGCCTATGAATTGTGTCTTTAGTAATCTTAGAGAGCTTATTAAATCTTTATCTCACAAAATTTCCACCACTAATTTGATTAGTTGGCCTATACCAAAGCATTATCTGCAACGCATTTCATATCCTGATTAATACCATGAAAATGAATTCTATAAATATCATCAAGTTAATGGGTAAAATATATGAAGATGTGTTCAAATAAAGAATTTGAATGAGAATATGTTGGATAATGGGGAGATAATATTTCATAATGGTGCTTCCACTTCCAATAAAACTCTTGGGATTTATCAAAACCCCTTTCCCCGACATAATAATCAACAAAAACATTGACTAGTGCAACAAAAAAATCAATAGTATCAAAACCAAAGGCCAAACCAATAGAACCAAAATAATAACAAAATCAATAGTATAACCCATAATAATAGAATAATGGACAAAACCAAGGTCCAAATGGTAACAATCAATAAACCTACCATGCAATTATACATGACTAGAACAAGGTTGTAGTTCATATTGTAGGAGGTAACGTTAACACCATCTCTATTAATATTAGACCAAATGTTAATCAATCTAGACCATTTATAAAAAACAACATTCAATCAAATTACATGGATAATCCTTCTTTGACTTGGGACTACATATAGGTAAGCCAAAAAATCTGGACTTCCACTTTTAGACCTTATATTGACAGCGCATCCTCACCATGTGACCACATACAAGTGCATCGGCAACTGAGACTTGTCTTATCTGGCCTCACACTATTCCCAACATTTGTTAGTGATCATGGTCTAGTATCTAATCCCAGTTATGAAATCACAACTCAGAGGTCAAAGATTACTATCCCAGGCCCACATCCATTTACCACTTTACCTATTATCTAAACAACCATTCAACCTTAGAATAAACCATTCAATACTAAACAAGACAAGAAGTTTGATATTATGGAACAATTATAGAATACACGAGAATAAATTTCTATTTTAGATTTGCTGTGAACATCATTAATCCATAAGAACATCTTGAATGAGTTTTTAACCCAATCCACTATTTTAGTAACATATCCCTTGATAAATTTTAAGCTTTGGTTGGACACCTAACTCCATCCCAACAAGTCACATTCAACCAAAGTGATATCTCTTCCCTTGGTCCACTCCATAATAACCCATTGTACATAGAAGTTTATATAAAGTAGAATAAAGTGGAATGTGTCCTTATAGACAATGGATCAGACCTCAACATAGTGTCTCTATAGCTCATCAAGCTTCTTGGGTACACAATGGCATATCTCCAACCAAAAATGATAACCATCAAAGCCTATGATAATCAGGAAAGAGAATCACAAGGCACCATTAGTTTTCCAATTATCATTGGGCCTTTAACCCATGATACACTTTGCCATGTGCTTGATCTTGAGTTATCATACAATATGTTCTAGGTAGGCTTTAGTTGCATGAGATTCATGTAGTCTCATTAATGATGCACCAATGTATCAAGTTTTTCCACTCTTGGATGGAAGTGAATATTCCAAGAGATTTACACCCATATGAACACTGCAAACATCTTTAGGTTGAATTTTAAAGCTACAATTATTAGTAAGACATGAATCTAAGCTCCAAGTAGGATAAAATAAAGGACATACTTATTTATCCTTCACTAGATAATTACATATATCCTAATACTTTGGATTCCATTTCCTACATGCCACCTCCTGAAGCTTTTAATCATTTTACCATTTTAGATAATGGATCAGAAGAGTATGTGACCCATGATACATTTCATATTGCTAATTTTCCTCAGAATTTGAAAACCTTTAGGCAACCTAAAGTCATCTCACATATGTATTGGCAATGAAAGAACAAATATAAGGGACCTATCACATTTGTACCATCATCTAGCCTAGAACTCAACCCTCTTGAAGGGGATGAATCATGGTTATACAACGATGAGTAAGCTGATTGTTATAAAAGTGAAAAGTATCCTATTCCCAATAGGATCATGGAGCATCATAATTATGAAGTAAGAGGCCTCTAATTGAATTAACAAGGAACCATTAATCCAATTTCAATGACTAAGTATGAAATACCTTATGGACTAAGATTTAAACTACCTGGGGGTGACCCCACATATCTTATTCAAATTCCATCACCAACACCTAGTGAGGATGATGCTAATAGTAAAGTAGAATCCAATCATAGTCTCACCTTTGATGACCTATCTGAGACTAACATATTTGATACTAATTCCATTTGTACCCTTACCCCAGTCATTCATCATAAGCCATTACCATTATACTATCTCCAACTGATAGATTGGGACCAACAAGAATCCACTTTGCCAATTGATGAGTTTTAGAATGATGAGGCATTCTATGAATTTTTAGGCCTTAAAGACAATATTCTATTGGGAAATCACAAATTATAATTTTCAATCACATTGGACCTTGAATCCTATTTTGGAGAATGGGTGAACACCCTTAGTTAAAAACAAATAAGTAAAACATTGAGGTCCCAAAGTGAAAACCTCTTTAAAGCACTTTCTGACCAAAGAAAAAGTAAAGATAAAGGCTAGTCTAGTGGTGAAAACCTATTTCAAGTGCCATTATATGGGGATGCTCATTCTTCTTTAAATTTAGACTAGGATACCACCAATGATGAACCTGCCTATGGGTCCAATTTTAGTTTTGTGTAATAAAAATTATTTGATCAAATTTTTCAAAAAATTCCAACTATTTTTGTCACATATCTAGATCTCCCCATTAGGGGACTCAAATTCATCATGCCTAGGAGAAGTTGAAGAGAAAGTCCTAACAAAGGACCCTAATATAGTCTAATAGTTTAAGTCTTTTCCTACTATCTTAGAAGATGGTTTGACCCTTCTAGTCAAAGATACAATAGAGGTAAGCATTAGGACTCCATCAGACCTGAAGTGGATAAATTTAGGTCCATCCCTCATTGAGGAGGAATGTAAAGTCTTTACATCTCTATTGAGAGAATTTGTAGATATCTTTGCATGGGTCTATTATAACATGCCATGTTTGGACCCCACCTTGGTTTTACACCACCTTATGGTCAATCCTAATGCTAAACCAGTAAAAACAAAGCTACGTAAGATGAATTCTTACATTATTGTATTGGTAAAGAAAGATTTGGAAAAACTCTTAGAAGCAAGTTATATCCAATCCATTGACTACTCAAAATGGATATCTAATGTTGTACCTATTAGCAAAAAGCTTGAAGGAATAAAAAAATTAATTTTTTTTGAGACATCAATAAAGCTTGTCCTAAGGATGAATTTATATTATCTAATATTGACATTATCATTGGCTCCATGGTAGGTTATGAAATGATTTCACTCATGGATGGCTTTTGAGGATACAACTAGATTAGAATAGCACCAAAAGACCAACATAAAACAAATTTAATCACTCCATGGAGAACATTTTGTTATCAGGTAATGCCATTTAGTATTAAGAATGATGGATCTACATATCAAAGGGCCATGGCTATCATATTCCATGATATGATGCATGATATTGTTGAAGACTATGTCGATGACATTTAGGAAAATCCAAAACTAGGGCTGACCATCTAGTAGTGCTACGTAAGATATTTGAAAGATTAGAATAGTACAATTTCAAACTCAATCCAAATAAATGTGTGTTTGGCATAATCCCAAGTAAATTACTTAGCTTCATTATGTCTCACAGAGGCATTAAATTTGATCTAACTAAAGTCCATGCTATAACTGAGATGTTGCCACCAACCGATTTGAAGCAAATCCATAGTTTGCAAGGTAAGATCCAATCAATTCGATGCTTCATCTCTTAGTTATTAGAAAATTGTCATCCATTTACACATATTTTTAAGAAAGAAGTTGCATTTCACTAGGATGATCACTACCAAATATATTTTTAAAAAATCAAAGACTATCTTGTTAATCCACCTATTTTATTACCTCCTATGTCAAGAAAGCCATTCTTGTTATACCTATCAGCTATTGATAATGATTTGGGGGCACTCTCGGCTCAACATGATGATAATGGAAAAGACCATGTCATATACTACCTAATTTGTACTTTGGTCACATATGAACATAACTATGCACCTATTGAAAAAGCTTATCTAGCCATGGTCTTCACAGCTCAAAAACTATGTCATTACATATTGAATAATAAGACCATGGTCATTTCAAAAGTAGATCCTCTTAAGTATCTAATATCTAAAATAGCTTTACAAGGTAGAATAGACAAATTGATCATGCTTCTTAGTGATTTTGACATAGATTATGTCAATCAAAAGGTAATCAAGGGACAAGTTCTTGCAGATCAACTTGCTTAAGCACCTCTTAAAACACAAAGCCACTCACATTTCATTTCCTTGATGAATCCATAATGACCATCATTGACACACCTCTTGATGAGCAACACTGAAAGCTATATTTTGATGGTTCATTTACTATATATGGATTGGGGGTAGGCCTCTTATTTATCACACCATAGGGGGATCTAATCCCTAAATCATTTAGAATCAACTTTCCTTGTACAAACAACATGGTTGAGTATGAAGCACTTATTGTAAGACTTTGATAGGTAGTGCATTGAAACATATCTCATCTCCAAGTTTATGGTGATTCTCAATTAATCATCAATTAGGTCACAGATCATTTTTAGACCAAAGATGACAAATTGGTTCCATATAAAGCTATGGTTGACACTCTTAAGCAACAAATTGCCAACATTCAATTTGAGTACATACCAAGGGCTAGTAATATAAATGTAAATGCCATGGATACTATTGGATCTCTAATTTGATAAATAGATAAAGCTAGAGAGTATTAATTCCTCATCAAGAATTTGTCAGCACCAGCTCTTAAACCTTTAACTATTGCAATGATTTATGATATTGTTGGTCCTAATTCTATCTGTTACTAAAAAATTTATAAATACCTTTATGACCAAGTTATACCACCTAAATTATCTCAAAAACAAACCAAAGCCTTTATTCATCATTCCACTCATTATACTCTACTTAGATCTACCCTTTACCATCATAATTTTGATGGAACTTTGCTTCGTTGTTTAACTTTGATAGAGTCTACACTAGCATTAAGAAAAGTTCATGAAGGAGTATGTGGAGCTCATTCTAATGGGGAAATCCTATCCAAAAATCTCTTGTGTACTATTTATTATTGGTCCATGATGGACACATGTACAACTTCATATGTAAAAAGTGTGACAAATGTCAATGGCATGCTAATCTGATTCATGCCCTAGCCCAAATTTTGAAACCAATTTTGACACCATGGCCATTTACTACATGGGTACTTGACCTCATTAGGAAGATCAACCCCACTTCATCTAATGGCTATAAACATATCCTTACCACCACTACGTATTTCACTAAGTGGGTTGAATTTATACCCTCACATGACTGGAAAACAAATTTCCAAATTTATCTTCAACCATCTCATTTGATGTTACGATATCCCCTCCAACATTATATTTGATAATGGAGGATCATTCAAGAATAAGGATGCAGACCAACTATGTACCAAATATAATATCACACAACATTTTTCTATAGCATATTACCCTCAAGATAATGGCCAAGCTGAAGCATTGAATAAAACCATTATCAATATTCTCAAAAAGATTGTCAATGATGCCAATTGTGATTGGCACCTATAGATATTCCCTACCCTTTGGTCATACCATACCAATCATCATACCCCCACAGGAGCCACTCCATGCTCACTTGTTTATGGTAATAAATCCATATTTCCCATTGAGGTCAAATTACCTTCACTACGCATCTCTTTCAAGCATGTCCTAGATGATCATGATTATCGAGTAGCTTGCCTATAAGAGCTAGACCTACTTGATGAAAAATGCATAGTTACACTCAACAATATTTAGGCATATCAAAACCAACTCAAAGGCCACTATAATTAACATGTTAAGTATATAAAATTTGAACTTGGTGATCTTGTTCTTAAAGAAAACCAAAAGAATACCATGACTGAGAAGAAGCATAAAGGAAAATTCAAACCAAACTAGATAGGGCCTTTCATCATTACTATAGATTATGGATCAAGAGCATACAAGCTTTCCACACTAGACAGAGATGAACTTCCTAAGCTGATGAATATTATTCATCTCAAGTGGTAAAATTATTAAGTTCTAAGGTGTATTGTTTGTAAGGAACATTTCATGTTGTGCCATTTTATCATATTCTTCTTTGTACAAATGTCATTCTTATCTATCCTCTTACCCATATCCACCTTAGCTTTTTGACATATCAACCTAACATGTTCTAAAACTTAACCCATTTTCCCTTAGTTTTTTCCATTTGTTACACATTTTTAGCACCAAGGAATCTGATTAATTTCATTAGTTGTTTCAAGTACTTCAGCTAGAGATCATATTTTAGAGTAGTATGATAAAAGTTTTGATACATCCTTCATTTTTTATTCCTTTTTTATCACCAGTCTTGCTACTAATTATAACCATCTTTGGGAAAATTAGCACCATTGATCCATGCCATTGTATGCTAGTTATAACCACCTATGGGTAAACTAGGGGAAATATTTGTTTCTTGAGCCTTCACATACCAACTTGCCACTTTATATGCCATACTATGCCTTTTTACTAACTGTGCTTGTTTTGTTTGAATTGACTACTACACTAATCAAATGCCTCCACTATAAAGGCAAAAATATAGTGACTTGAGGTCCTACTCTAGGACTATGTAGGCAACACTCGATACTTGTTGAGGTTAGCTCAGTCACCCTTCCCACCATGCTCTTGCCATTTTGTGAGAAACCTAAGTTTGAATGCTCTTCCCATTTTATGAGCAACCTAAGTTTGAATGCTCTCACCATTTTGTGAGTATCCTTAGTTTAAATGCTCTCATGTTTTGTGAGATTGAACCATTTAGTGTCTCATCATTCTTGTTTGAGTTAAGATACTCTACAATAACTCTAAAAATATTTGAAAAATTATTAGAAAAGAACAAAAACATTGACCACTTCTTTGCCTTAAGGATTTTGGGAACCCTTACTATGTTACAATCAAATCACTTGTCATTTAGTTTCCCCATCCTTTTTTTCCTTTTTCTCTCATGCATTTGTCATTTTTCAAGACCATTTCTATTCTTCTGTCACATCCATTCTATTTGTTTTCACCAGTTATCATTTTATTCTCATTCCCTGGGAGAACTACATTTAGCCAAAAGTTTTTGTTGGATATTACATCCATAGAACTATGTAGGCATTATCTACTTGCCTAGTGCATATGGAGATAGATTGTCCAACCCCTTCATTTTCTTCTATTCCCCCATTTTGTTCATTTTCTAAGTTGTCACCTATTTTCTAGGGATAATGTTCATATGGTTTCTATTGAGTGTTTCTTTGTTTGCTTCTTTGTTATTTTATTTGTGTGCCAATTTGTTTGCTTTCAACACTGTTGCCTTGATTTAGTTTATGCGTGTTCATTGGGTGATTCCTTTCCCACACTTACACTTGAATCCATCCATATTCATATGTCAACATTGTCATCATGGTTTATATCATTGGTGCATTATTTTATATTGAGTATTGGATTATGGGAGTCAGTCCTTATGCATATTTTGGTCAACTCCTCATGATGTTATACCATGATGCCTACTAACACATGCTAAAACACACCTCATCTTCAAGAAGTATATTCAATAATGGCTTCATCTCTTCTTATGTGAACTAGGAATTTGACTAAGAAGAAGAGATTAGTATGGTGTTAGTGAATGAAACCAAATCAAAAACACACTAAGCTAACATCTTCATGCCTAGTTACTAGGGTGAATTTAGTAACAAAAAAATGACAAACACAACTTAAAATTAAGGAAAAATAACTAAAATTTCTTCACCTTCCTTAGATGCTCCAAATTCCTTTGTAGTAGCGGCTTACTCAGCTTTATGCTCATGAAGTCCTTGGCAATAGAAGCTTGGCTACCTCCATCTCTCCTTGGCACCTTTGGCTTGTGGCTTGGCTTGGATTGGAATCAATTTGGCATGGTAACACTATTTTCATGAAGCTTTTAGAACCAATTCTGCATTATAACTTTACATAATCATGTGTTAAAATTCATGTGGCAAGGCCTCCTATTTACAGATTTTTGCAAATGTCTAAAATCAACCTAAACCATCCATCTCAAGATTGAGATGTGTGGCTAAGGATTAATCTAATTATGAAATTAAAATTGATAAATAGTCTTATCAATATTTGGGATAGAGAAGCAATTAAGAGGGATGGAGGGCTTTGATTAGGCATGGGAGGTATGAATCTTGATATTTGTGGCATTTATGGCCTAGGGACGTCTTTTCAAGAAATGAGGTCACTTAATGATGTAGATATTCAATATTCATTTCCAAAACAAATTATTCAACAAGTTTCCATGGAACTCTTGATTAGGCTCTAATTTGGTTAATTATCTCATAAGCATGTTTAAGCACTTTATGTACAAATTTCTCAATTTGATTAGACTGTCTTTTTATTGGTCCAAAAGTTGATTGGATTAGAATTTAAAGGGAATGTCAGATGCATTGGATCCATTATCCCATTTAGGTTATTATCAATAGAAAATAATAAAGTCACATGTCTTGTCTAAGATATTTGATAAGAAAGAGCAATCCAAAGCACCCAAGTACAAAATTGGCATTTTGAATCAAAATGATTTGATTAAAGTTAGCTAACCCATAAATTGCATTACCTTATTTAGGGATACCTTGGCCAAAATTGGCATTTAAATATGTTAGTTTCAAATCTTTTAATGCATTTTAATGTTTTTAGGTCAAATTGTGTACTTTAGGTGGAAATTGGTCAAAATCCTGGTTGGAGGTCTTTGGTGGCCAAATTTAAGTGTCTACAACTAGTCCTTTAGGAAGCTTATTAGATTTTAGTTGAACTATTTGCTCCTCATATTGATTTTGAAACTTTTCTTGGTTTATTGAGAACTTTGCCTCCTATTGTAAGAAATAAGTAATTTTTTTGTCATTTTTAAATACCTGCCAATGAGCTTCATTATTTAGCACTGATGGTCTTACTACCATTTTGACATGTGGCTATATCGTAGTCCTTTTTAACTCATTGGGGATATTAAATTGAGTTCCCATGGCTGCCAACCTATCAACATGTTCATTTTGGTTCCTTGGCACTACTTAGATGTTAAAATCCTCAAAATCCTTAATTAGGTCCCACACTCTATGTTTGTAATAATTTATCAAGGGATTCTTGGTGATATTTTGGCCTCTAACTTGGTGCATTATCAACTCACTATCTCCATAAACTTGTAATTATTTGATCCCTCTCTTATTAGTACATTAAAGGCCATTGAAAATACCCTCATATTCTATTGCATTAAAAGAGCAACTGAATTAGAACCTGTAAGAA
Source organism: Torreya grandis (assembly GCA_037957365.1). Taxonomy (NCBI): domain Eukaryota; kingdom Viridiplantae; phylum Streptophyta; class Pinopsida; order Cupressales; family Taxaceae; genus Torreya; species Torreya grandis. The sequence goes on along the minus strand of JARHVA010008005.1, from coordinate 168,746 downwards.
GAGAAACACTTGTCATTTGAGGGGGATACTATCATTTCACCTATACACACTCCATATTTTCTACTTGAACCATCAAAAAAAAAATTCCATAAGCCACTGGGATCCTCTTGAGGTCCAATGAGGGATGGTGTGGACTGATTCTTTTCATGTAAGTAGTAGACACCTAGGTCTCTATTCTCAACACCTTCCATGGGATCAACCAAATGATTGTCATTCCATATTTCATACAAGAACATGTCTAATATCTCCTTAGGGTGAGTGTTTAATTATTTACCAACCATATGTTCATCCTCATCAAAAATGGTGCAATTGAAGTTTATGTTTCCTAGCTGATAAGGCTCTATGTGGAATTATGAAATGATCTTAGCCTTAATAGATACCTTGGTTACATATCTTGTTTTGAATTCCATGTGATCTGGGCAACAATTCAGGTGATAATTCGGGTGACAGTTCCACCCCAATTGATGATGAAACTTCTGGGAGCCATAACTTTTGCACCGTAGCTCCAATTGACTCACCGTTTGAACCATTGGAAAGATAATAATGAGGATAACATTGTGAGATGGAATTGAGCTCTAATAGAGGAATTTTTTCCCTTGAAAACCAAATTAAAGTTCCCCAAAATTTCAATTTTAGTAGTACAGTCTAAAAATAGTAAGTTTCTAAAAATAGTAATTCCTCAAATTCTGTACTGTTTTAAATCTTAGAAATAAAATCACTTAATCTCCCTCAAGATTGGTGACCTTAAAATTCCTCCCCATGCTTTCAAAATGTGTATAAATGAAGAGGTAACCTAAAATGTGAAGACAGACATCTCTTCCCAGAGATAAGCATATAATTGTATTGCGATCTTGAATAATACTAAATCTCTTCTTAGATAATTCATTGTTACTATGTTATTTCTATGTTATTGAAATATTTATCAACCAGAACTTCTAAGTTTTGGATCACCATGTGTGACCAATCTGCTATAATATAATCTCTAATCTTTATAGTGAATTCCTTAAATAGGCATAGGGAAAAATGAGGAGGTACATCTAGGATCAAGACATCTTGAACTAGTGAGACACTAGGACAAACATGTAGGTTCAAGTTGAGGTATCTAATGATACCAAATGACTTGGTGGAAGAACCATCAAGTTGTAGAACTCCTTTAGACTAGGGCTCATATTTTAGACCAAGCTGATCAACTATGGACTTTGGTAATACTAAGATGTTATCCCCACTATCTACCAAACAATTATGCACTAAAGAGTCACCAATGATTACTCAAATGTAGAAGGGAAAAGGTTTGACCACTTTACTTTGTTTCCTTTCATTTGTTCCTTTAAATGCATTGATGAGAACCACATTCTCCTTAACTGGTGGTTTCTCAAGAACACTGGTTCTTGACAACCCTTCTTGGAGGATGTATATCAACCAAGAATGAAGAGTATATCCCACATTGACACACTCTCATTGGACCTTTTCATCTATTCCATAATGTTGATAGGCATACCACCAACCTTTTGTTGTGTTTTGGGAGCCATAACTATACGTTGAGTTTATGAGTTTTGGGGAGCAAAGACATTCCCCTGATTGTGATTCCTTGGAGCTATTGGAACCTTTGGAATAACAATAGGTTCATTTGGATTTGATATTAAAGGAGTAATTACAAGATTCTCTTTGAATAATTCATAATTACCATCCATGTTCCTTCTTTTTAACCTTGTATTAGCTACCACTAGAATGTATGCCTAGCTAGAAGATTGAGTGCATAACACTCTTCTAGATCACAATTAACCATTGTATCACCCAACTAGCTTGATCCCTGATCAAGATCTTAAATTTTTTGAGGCTATTATAGTTTTTTCATCATGGGTACCTCTATGTTCTGAGCTATAAGAGCTTGATTGTACCCATAATTAGCAGCTTGATGCCATTAATCATTGAAAGCTTGATTGAAATCAATGGTTGGAATAATGGATTACCCAGAAGACTAATTCCAAAGCATGACATCCTCAGATTCTTAAGCAATATTTTTTTGAATGGGGACCAAAGTGTTGGAAGTGCATATAACATTTGGATTATAATTATTTTGACTAACATAGTTAGGCTATCCTTGTCCTTGGCTTTAACCTTGGCCTTGGCCTTGGAAGTTTCCTTTTTAGGGTGGCCTACTTGCTTGCTAATCTTGTTGTTGAGGTTGATATGAGGCTTGATAAGTCCTATTGAAATCTTACTACCTCTTAACATTCACTAGTTCATTTCCCAATGATTGGAACATGCTCTTAATCTCTTTAAAGTTATTTTGTTCTTGGGAATCACTAGATTGACTAGTGTAAGCATTTTCTTGCTTAGGTGAGGGTATAAAAATAATTGTAGGAATAGGAATAATGATAAAAAGGAGAGGAATAGAAACATGGGGTGGTCTAATATTAGGGAACAAGGGTATTGGTGGTCTAGGTGTAAGCTTTCCAGCTTTTACTAGATAATTTTTTTTCTAATTTCTACCTCATATGCATTTGGTAATGTATTCCCTCCCATAGATTGGATCATTAGTACAATGTCATTGTTTAGGGCCTTCAAATAATATAGGAAGTCAAATTTAGGAGTATTCCTAACAAATATTGGGATTCTATCCCAAGTCTTTTGGAACCTTATATTGATGTCTTGCATGACTTCATGAGGGCCTCTTTTAATTATGGTTAACTATTATAAAAGTGACAAATGGTCACTTTTATATTCAAATATCTTACACAATTCATCCCATAATTGATCCCATGATGTAATAAAGTTAACAATAAGGCTTTTATACTAGTCTAGGGATTTACCTTTGAGAGAGATGGCTAATAACCTAATTGATACATTTTACTTATTGATATCATGAATGTTATAGAAGTAGGCTATATCCATGAGGTTCTCAAAAGGGATTATAGCTTGGTCTCCAAAAAAATAAGGGACACTTTTAAGAGCTACTACTAGGATAAGATAATAATGATAGAGGTTTAGAGGACTTTGGCTATTAAAATGTACAAAATTTTTAGGGGCTACCATGGTAATGAAAGGGTTTAAAAAAGGTCTTCTTGTATGGGTAGGCTTTGAAATTGACTTAGGAGCAAATTTGCCTTTATATGGGTGTGTATTAGAAAATCTTAATCTTTTTGATGAGTTTTAAAGGAAATTTAAAAAATTCAAAGGGAATACCTCTAGAAGCTGACCTTGTAGTCACTTTTGGCATGAGATGTAGTCACTGATCTGCTACTATAATGTTGGATCTTCTTTTGGAGTTGCCAGATGCTATTTATTGGAATCTATAACTATTGTAAATTGATCAAACCAACATCAAACTTTGACCAATATTATTTTAAATGAAGTCCCACCAAGCATGACAAAAACTATTGTAGTATCAATTTACACCCTTGGAGAGGGTTATTCAGGGTCTCTCCAATTGAGATACACTATGGAAAAGACCCTAGGCTGTGGGTCACCCATGATGGGGTTGGTCCTCTAAAGAAGGATGACTTCCTCTTGATGTATAACCTATAATAATGTTTACACTAAGAAAAGGGTTAAAAAGAGGGAAATGGATACTAAGAAAGTTAACCAGGTGATGTTCTAGATTTAAATGAGAACTCTCGTAAGCATGAAGTAAACACTAAGGAAGCATAAGACAATTCTAGCTCACACAATCTCACAAAACTAGTTAGTTTCATAAGGTGGGTTCAAGAAGTAATGAATAAAGGCAAAGAGGAATTTTAAGACTCACTAAGAGCTTGCATTAATGATATAAAGAATAGTAACTTAAACCTAAAACTAACTTGAAGACACCTTAGAAATGAGTAAGAAAGAAGGATAATGGGCATGGAACATTCTCCTTCACAATGACATCATGCACAAATTTTGATATACATAATTCAAAGGGGAGAGATAAGTAAGGAAATTATTTATTACTTAAAGAGGTATTTCATATAAATTTTGATAGGGTCTAACCTTATCAAAAGATTCTCTCTGCTCTTCCAAAAATGAGAGAGAATTTCTTAACAAAAGTGAGAGAGATTTTACAAATGGAAAAGAATAAGAGATATAGGAGAAAAGGGAGAGAGGGGGAACATGCCATCCAAGATCATTAATTGAGATACCATCCTTCTTGATTTTTGAACCATATTTGATCCAATTAGGAATAAAAATATTTGAGAAGAAATAAATGCTCCACTATACTCTCTGATCCCTAAATCCCTTTTCTTTGATCTTATATGCCATCTCCACTTGCTTTTATTATGAGGACAAAGTCCACATATCTATGGAATTGATAGAGCCATGCCTAAGTTTTCTTTTATCAACTACAAGTACCTATTTTTCAAAGCTATAACTATGTTGATAGATGAGTCATCTCTCCATAATCACATATATGCCCCTACTTGAAAATTTGAGCATAGGTCTTTCTATAGATTGAAAACCAATTCAATTATTAGTTTTCCTATAGTCAATATGTAAATGAATAACTTATAGATTATATATATTCTTTCTTGAACCATATTAGGTCCAAATAGACCTATTCTACCTCTAAAACTTGTGAAAGCCAAGGACTTATTATATGCAACATTGAAAACATAAGAAAACCAAGTCTACATGCTCTAGATCCTCCAACAGAGGTATCAACTAAGCTTCAATGGAATAATTTGAAATATTTTCCTTGGTTTGACCTTAGGTCTTATTTTCTCTCCAATGAAGTCCCTTAGCTTTCAACTTTTAATTTTAGCCATTGATCTTAATCTTGGCTCCCCAATCATGACATTTGTCAGCACCTCTTTCTTTTATGGGATCCTAATATCAGTTTTGTGATTTAATACACTTACACCACATGTCATTATTGCATTCATTCTTAAGAGCATTGAATCTTTATTTTATGTGCACCATCAATTTACTTTTTCATGGCTTGCATGCACTTCATTGATTTACCCAACAATTATCATGGTCATGACACTTGGAAACTATGCATTTGTCTTCAAGATTTGATAACTTGTTGAATTTTCACACATTATTAATCTACATTTACATGTTGGATCATGAACTATTAATTAGCTTGGCCCCATTGTCTTCATTAGTCACCACATGCCATTAGATCTTTTGGTCTGATTGAATGTAGACCATTGATCTTGTTCTAGGGATCTTTTGACCCTTTAACCTTATGTGTGTCATAGATATTCTACATGAGCTCCTGATATCTTGACACTTATCATCCCTGCATTCAACCTTAGGAATTTTTGAATTTAAACAGTTATTTTACGAGGTCTAAATTTAATGTCTATGTGCTTGTTCCACTTTATAAGTTCAACTTTGGAAGCTTATATCTTGAGATAGAGAATTAATCAATATAAAAAAAATTGTAGGGGACCTTCTTGACATCTAAAAAACCATGTCCATGTGATCTTTTAACTTTGAAAGTCCTCTTAAGTGAACTTATTAAATGCACAATCAAGTTGACCCATTCATTTTTACATGATGTGCCATGATGGCCTAGTTCCATAGACTTACTCATGTCATCTTTTGATCATCCACTGATAGGATCTAGGAAGCACAATTGATTACCAAGCAACTAAACGTAGAATTTAACTAGAAGTAAAGAGTAACTAGAATTTCAAAAACAACACAAAATATGAGAGACAATACCCAATTGTATTAATACTCTTCTAGAAAATAATTACAATGAAGAGACGCCACACTCTTCCACACCTTACAGGCTTCCCACACCAAGTGTACAGTAATTGACCTTCAAGAGTTCACTCTCTCAATTATGGTCCCAACACAAAATGCAAACACAGAGTTGGTGTTCACCTCTAACCAGTCAGTATCACTACTTCCAATACACAAGTACTCCACGTACTCCACGATCAAGTACACACTGTACTCCAAGTAGATCATACTTGATCTTGCTATCTATTGTGTTGCTGATCTCCCTGATCCTGCTACCACCTATAGATCAACCTGGTCTTGCACACTTGCTAACCAACCTAGTTTTGCACACCTGCAAACCTAGATCTCGCACACACACACACACACCTGTAGATGAATTGATCTTAATTACACATGTAGATCTCCTTCCTGATCTTGCACACCTGCAAACCAACCTGATCTTACATACCATGAAGAATACTTGTCCTCCAAACTAGCACCCCTGTGGATCTTCTACCAGACCTTGCTCTCCCGCAGATCTACCTGATCATACACACTTGGCACTATGGCACTAGGAGGAACACACCTTGCTCTCTCTATCTATCACACCTTTACAATACAGCCCATGAGTCTATTATATAGATCCCATGCAAACAATAATTAGACATCTAATTATAATAATTAGATCCATAGCTCAAGACTAAAATTAGCCCTTAACATGTAAACAACTAGTTCATTAACAAATTGTTCATGAACTAATAGTTTTGGAACAGCACAGGCGACCGACATTGGTCCCTGTCTAGCTAGAGATGACCAACGTCAGCCGATACCTGATTGATGTCGATTGCTCTGCTCACTAGATATGACCAATGTCGGTTGATCAGACTGATGTTGGTTGCTTTGCAACTCAAAAACCTCCTGTTTGCATCCTAGTGAAGCTTTTAGCTCCACAACCTAACAATCTCCCACTTGGAGATAAACAACTGCACCTATACCTGTACCTATACACTGTCTAATATATTTCCTAGCTTGTATCCCTCTTCAAGCTCAAACTTGAAGACTAACCACCACAAATCCTATGGTGCACCTGCTATCATCCAAGTAACCTATAGCATTTGCATCTACAAACCCATGTAGAAAATAACTTGACCCTGCATAGCAGAAATCCCTGCTGCTAGTCCCTCTCAGATACTTGAGAATCCATTGAACTTCCCTCCAGTGCTTCTTTCCTGGATTGGCTCCAAACTTGCTGACAGCTCCCACTACATGGGTAACCTTAGGTCCAGTACACATGTACTTAACCTCATCATGTGAATCAGGACACTGTTCATAGAACTATCTAACCCTTAGCGTGCTGACCGGTTTCACACAATCATCCAGAGACAAAATCAACCTGTGACCTTCCATATCTCTAAAAAACACTTATGCCAAAGAATTTTCCTCCTTCAAATTCTTCATGACACACCTCTGAACTAACTTTACCTTTAGCTCAGAAAAAACCCTACATGTGTGACCCTGCATCAAGAAAACACACCACATACAGTAACAAGATAATGTCGCAACCATCATCCACCTAGTAAAGAAACCACAGTAGTTACAATGACATTGACTAAAGCCATGCTTTTTCATCCACCTGTCAAACTTGTACCACTGTCCTGGAGCTTCCTCAAGACCATATGACCTAGCCTTCCATCTCACATGTTCATTCTCTCTATTCTTTAACCAAGGAATCCATTCATATTTCAGTGCTTTCTTCTGGCTGGCAACCCTACCAAATCTCCCATTTGGTTTTGCATCCTAGGAATCAAATTCCTCATTCATTCCATGCTCCCACTATTTCCTAGATCCTTCCTACTCTACAGTGAGAAATGAGTATAAAGAAGAGGAATAATGAATTTGAGGCTTACTTACCCTTTCAGTCCTCTATATGGGCATCTGAGACTCCTTGACAGCTTGTTGTCTGCCCAAAATATGTTCTAGTGACCGACCTTGGTCACCACATAGTCTGCATCTGACCAATGTTAGTTCCATGCGACTGTCCTGACTGTCAATGCTAGTTTCCTGACCGACGTTGGTGTCTACCTGTCACTGACATCAGTTTCCTAACCGATGTCAGTCTTACCCTACCCGACACCACCAGCTTTGGTCTACACATGATCGACATCGGCACCTATCTATTCGATGCCAATTCCTCCTAATCAACGCTAGTACCTGTGTTCTCCTATGAGTGATGACTTTTTACCCACAAGCTCTCTTTGGATCAAAACCCTATCCAAACTACCCTACTCAGAGTTACTCAGCCTTTTCCACTGATCTCTATCTGTCATCTCCTCCATGAACACCAAGGCTTTCCAGTTCTTAAGTCTGTCAAAGACATCTGACTTCCTCTTAAGAACATGCATCTCCTTCTTGCTCATGTGACCAAGCCTACAAAGCCACATCTTTGCAATAGACGAAGAATCAATAATATCAGTAGATAGATAAAGGATACCTACTTTCTTGCCACCTACTAATTCAAGTGCATCCGCTGTGAGAGTTTCTATGCATCTCTCATCACCCAACTTTTAAAAGAAATTAGCCACATCTTCAAGATTGGGACCTACATGACCTCCTTCAACACCCATGTGTTGGCCGTCTGCAATTTTAGCCACACTTCCCCTTTGCCAAAACTTTGACAAGGCACACCAACCCCTAAATAAATCTTTCCAGGATAGGGGTGCTAGTTTAGAGGACAAGTGTTCTTCATGGTATGTAAGATCAGGTTGGTCTGTAGGTGTGCAAGATCAAGAAGGAGATCTACATGTGTAAGTAAGATCGGTTGATCTACAGGTGTGTGTCTAAAACCACACAGGTGACCGACGTCAGTCCCTCTCTAGCTAGAGATGACTGACATCAGCCGATACCTGACCGATGTTAGTTGCTTTGCTCACTAGATATGACTGACGTTGATTGATCAGACTGACGTCGGTTGCTTTGCAACTTAACAACCTCTCAGCAACCTCTTGTTTGCATCTTGGTGAAGCTTTTAGCTCCACAACCTAACATCCACTTCATCAATAACTTTGTTCATCTTGATCAAACCATTTAAAGACTTCTATAACTGATCCATCTAGATGATTTTATATATGTGGGCCAAAATTGGCTAATAGAACCAATATTATTACATTAAAGTGTGCCCATCCATTTCCCCACCAACTATGTTGCTCATGTAATAGAGTTTATCCATCCATGGAGAAGATTTTAAGTCTAGATTCCACTATATTCTTCTAAATATCAAGTGAAATATCCCTGAGCTATCTTCCATGTGGTTCTTAGAGGAAATGAAACTAAACATCCTCTAGACAGAAATACATTGAGAATACATATTCCAAAATGTAACTACTTTTTATAATTTGGCCTCTGAGGCCAAATAACAATCCATATATTTCAAAACATTCTCATGAGACCCCTCCATGCTTGTACATATTGGTCTATATATTTTCATAGTCTTTTAAATGTTTCTTGAAAGATTTATTATCATTGTTTAAGGTTTTATAGTATGTTTTAGGCATTTTTTGAGTGATCAACATGTGACAACATCTTATGAGTCATTGGATGATGTATTAAGTATTCATAGGTTTTCTTGGGTTGAATTTAAGGGTGTCAAGTGTCTTTAAAGCATAAATAATAGTATATACCTTGTTTGATAAAGTTATGGTATTTTAGAAAAAATTAAGGTATTTGGAGAGATTAAGGTTTCTTGTTATTGTTATATTTCTTCTTGTTTTAGCTACTTCTTGTGGGAGTGGACTTATCAATAAGATTCAAGAGGTATCCAAGTCATGTTTAAGTCTTAACATAGGGTCTAATGATGTATTCAAGGTTATCTTCTATGGTATATTGGTCAAGCATGTTTCAACCTCCAATTAGCCCTCCAAGTCATCAAATGCCCTTTAAAACATGCCATATAGATCAACCTTCATATTATAATCCTTTAAAAAAGCTGTCACATTGAAAATAGGAGTTTTCAAAGGTCTCATAACCATTCTAAGTCAAAAAAGTGGTCTTATATGCAATAAGAGGTATTTTTTATAGATCAAATGTCATTTATTCATCATAAAGGGCCCCACATGTTTGAAAGTGACCTTTCAACTTATTTTCATATATAACCCTTAGTTTAAATGTGTATTTGTCTTACCATTTGCATCCTCCCATCCTCCAATAATCTTTCAAGATCTAAAACATGAAACATGTAGAAAAAGGAGGTTTTACAGGTATTTTAAAAATTGTACAAATTTGTACCATACAAAAAAGGTTAGAAGAGGTTATAAATTTCATGGGGGGTCTCTTTTAGACATCTCATAGAAGATCTAAGTCTCAAATCTATAGGGAAACGCAGAAAACATAGTAGGATCCCCATTAAGCTCTTAGTAAGCTCACAAGGTCCAATTTGAGATAGATGGTATGGTCCATACAAGGGGATTTAGAGCCCAAGCTCTTAGTAAGAGGTAAATTACCTAGTGGTCTTCTAATTCATGGAAATATTTCTTAGATCCAATCTCTGTGCTTTATGAACAAATGCTAAAAGTCCAAGCATTAAAATTGTTTTTTACATATACATAGGGTCAAATTTTGAGTAGTTTCAGTGCATATTTGTCTTGGTTGGTGAAAGTGGTGGTTGTATATGGTCTTCATAGTCTTTTCACTTCATTTTACATCATTGGTTTAACACATGTGACATTACGAGATAGGCAAAGAGCTCTATGTGTTAGTTAATAGGTTGAGAACCATGTCATTATCACCTCTATGTTTTCAAGTTTATTTAGGGTTAATACATATAATAGTTTTTAATTTTATTATCAAATTATTATCCATGCAAGGATACCCAATCACCTAGTTATTCTATACAAAATCTTCCATGCAAAACTCTTACTTGCATCTAATTGAATTGTGTAAACACTGTTTATTTGAAGGTGATTGAAATTGGTCTTATAGTGCATTATCAAAAGGGGTGTGACAGTATTTTTGGATTAAAAGAGACAAAAAAGGGTGATTTTATGTTCTAAGGATCTTTTTTTTACCAAAGGAAACCTAAGAGCATGGGAATAGATACCTATAGGTCTATAGACCTATAGGTCTGCATTTGGTATGTAATTATTGAAAATGCATTAAAGTGAGTAGTTTTGTAGGTTTAAGATTAATGTTAATTGTAGGGTTAAAATATATGATATGGTCAATATTTTTGAAAAATCATTTCTAAAACCCAAATTACAGTCAAGCACCAAAAGACACCTACAAGCTTCTTTATAAACTCAAGTTACTTTCAAATAGGGAGAAAGATGATGTAATGGTTTGTATGGGAGTTTAAGGTATAAATGAGTGAAAAATATGTGTGAAACCCATAAAGGATAAGTATCTTTTGAATAAATATGTAAGTGACATAAATAATACCTCTCTCAGGGTTGTAGTCAATTAGCTCACTGCTACATACAGGCTTACTCAAGGTTTCAAGATTGGTCTTCAAACTTGAAAGAGAAGATACAATAAATAATAATGAGTTTGGGGTTTATAATAATGCATTGGATATAAGGGTTTTGACCCAATTGGAAAACTCAATTTTAATGGTGAATGATAAATACTTTAACCAAGACAAGGTATAGTCACCATAGACCTAAGAGTTCTCCCCTAATCCTACCATAATTGAGATGAGAGAACATGTGTCAAGTGTGTTGGATAGTCAATATGGCATGTAAAGTGAATATAATTTTTGAATAAATAAAGGATTCATGAGGATCATTATAAGTATTGGATATTAGAGGAGCAAAGTTCATGAGGATCAGACCACTTAAGGTAATAAGTGGTTAAGACATCTAAATTACCACCTACAGGATAGTCATGAAGAGATAGGTGACTGAGTGAAATATGATTTAGATAGAATATTCATAGGTATATACCAATAAGTGAACCTTATTCATTATTTTTCCATTAATTAGTGAATTTTAGGTGCTAGCAAAGGAGAATGTACACACTTACAATCCAAGCATACCCTAAGCTAACACCTATAACTCTACCATACAAGAATGAATAACAAGGGTGTATGTGGGATGAATAAAGGTATCAAGGGTTTATACGGGGTCTAAAAAGAATAAAAATCATGTTATAATCACTTATAAATCATAAAGGTTCAACAAAAGGATGATTTTCGTACTTATTGTAGATAGGACCCATTAGACTCATACAAGTAGGGCTTTGGAGAAGAGTAGAGAGTGTGCTTTGAATCATGCATATAGGAGAGGTGAAATAATGTAAAATAAACCTTTTTAATTGAATATAAAAGTTTCCCAATGTCTCCATTAAATGGTTATGGTTCTTTGAAGTGATAAAGAGCCTTAACAAGCTAATTATGCCTAGTAGGCCTAAATAGGCATGTACATGCTTGAATGTGAATTTTGAGTAAAGGTATTTTTTTGAAACATTTTGAGGATTGGAAGACCTAAGGGAATTAGTGTAAATTTTTCAAGATAGGTCAATGGGGTCTAAAATCAATAAATTAATAAGGAATCCAAAAAACTAGACCTCTAGGATCAGCTAGCCTAGTAGCTTACAAATAATATACATGTGTATGAGGGGTCTGTAGATACTTTGGGGAGATTTAAAAGTAAAAAAACCATTGGAAAATGTTATTATATGTGTTATAGGAATAATAATAGTGTTTAGAGGAAATTTCAAGCACTGTCACATCAATTACACTCAAATTCTCTCTCTTAATCTCACAGTTATAGGGTTTTGAGCCTGAGAGACACCTTCCTCATGTGTGAACATTTATAAGTAGGTTCATGGAGTTATCATTTTTTAAGGAAAGTTGAGGGATGTTATTTTATCATGATTTTTGGTATTGGTGTTATAGTTTAATCCCTCAAAGCTATAAATAATCATTAAAAAACTATGCAGGTTTGAACCTACCTAAACCATTCCTAGTGACTCAATGGAAGAGAAGGAGAGATAAATGAATCAAAATGGATATTTTTGACTAGGAAATAACCAAGGTGATCTACATAGGTCTCATGTAAACAAAAATAATTTATTGACTCACATGTGCCAGGTATAGATTGTACAAAAAAGGGCTTAAAAAGACTATTGCAACCTATTTAAGAGTATGAAAGGTGGTGTCAGACCACCAAATTAGACCCAATGAGTCTTGAGAAGGTAATTAAATTAAATAAAATTTTATCTTGGAATTTTCACATGTGAATAAGAATTTTTGGATATAAATCTCCACTTTTCAAGCTTAGAGGTAATCTACAGGTGCTAGTAAAGAATGACATAATCACCTAAATGAGCAAGAATTATAGGTATGCACTATTTGAAAGGCATAAATCAAGGTGTAATATGTATAAAAATAATATTTTCAAACTTGTATTGATTAATGGCACATTTTATCTTTTAGGAACCTGTCGAGTCTCAATCTCTCTTAGTGCATGCCTTAAGGGGTACACTAGGAAAGGGGTGGGTAGACCATTATTACTTCATAAGATTATTGTCCCTTTTTCACTTGTCATCTACAAAATCATCTCATAAAACCATTTAACCTAATATTATTCTTCTCATCCTTACCCATTCCAATCATTTACCATGCTTTATCATCCTTGTTCTTGCATTGACCCCCTTTCAACCAATTGATTTTACTAGGTCAACTAGGTTGACCCTATACAGTTTTTAGCTTCTGATACTATAAAAGGTCAAGTAGATTGACCATGTACTATTTATGGGTATTTTTTATTAGGATATTTTTTATCCCTTTAGTTAACCTAGCTTAGGACCTAGTGAATTATCCCCTGAAAACATACAGGGTCGATTAGGTCAACCCTATACAACCAACATATTTAAAATAATTTTAGGTAAAATCCACCTATATATACAAGTTCATTTCCAACCATTTGCAAGAAAATAAGTGAAGAAGAATAAGTGTGAACAAACATCTACTTATTGACCATTCTACTTGAGTAATAAATCTTAGGGTTCCATAGTTTCTTTGGAGATATGGATATTGTCTTGTGGAGAAGTCTTTTAAATGCATAGATAGGTTGTGTAGCCTAAAGATGATTTGTCTTTGTTATCCTTACATACCACAAAAATATCTTATGAAACATCTTGGCCAATGGAGAGATTGAGGCTTGATAGGTTCATCTTCAAAGGTAAGTATACCTAACTTTATTACTCATTTGTAAGAGTAGATAGATAATGTAGTTATGCTTCTTTCTTCCATGTATTAGGATTCTATATACATTAATGTGAGTATATGTTTTCTATACATGTTTAGTATTTTTTTTTTTTTTTTTTAACCCCCACTTTATGCCATAAGCTTTGGTGTGCACTTTATTAGATTTACTTTCTTATTTATTAGAATAGAGTGAACATTAAACCAATGACTCTTTTAGGGTTGTTACATGGCTGTGTTAGACTGTTGACCAAATTTGACTTTTAACTCAAATTAGGGCACCCATAGGTTAAAACTTGAATTTTATGTGTTTTATAGGTCTAATACATAGGTCAAAAGGTTTTTTTATAGGTTAATTAATGTCACTTAATGTTGTAGTAGCCTTGGTCATTAGTTATTTTAGTCCTTTTAGTCATTTTGAGTCATTTTGAGGTCAAAAAGGGGCATTTAATGACTTTTACAATTTTTTTGGGAAGTGTGAAGGTTAAAAAATATGATGTCATGTCCCATGTGTCCTAGGAGGTTTTAAGTAAATAAAACCAACTAAATAGGTTCCTAAAAAAGGGTAGTTTTCTTGAGGAAAAGAATAAGTTTGGCACTTGTACAGCTCCTTGGGAAGGGTGACACATGGGAAAGGATCATGGTTTGTCTCTTTATAATACCCAAGATTATTTACATGCTTGGTTTGCTCTGAAAGAGCCATTTTTAGCCAAAAACTATTATACTACTTTTTTAGTCCTCTTAGCAAGCAAAAGTGACATTCAAGTTTGTGCTTATTATAGACATCTCAGGAGGTCTCAATTCAAAATCCTTGGGGAGGTTTTAGTAAAATTAGAGACCTTAATTTACATATAAGGAGTTTGAATAATGGTGTATTGTGCTTCACGAACCATCCTCATGAAGTTGACTATACTTTTCTGATAATAGTTTCATGCATCCTATAAATTTTGCCTTGGTTTGAGCAATTTTATACAAAATATTTGCTGATATTGGTTTCAAAACATTTTTATTTACTCCTATAATTCTCATTATACTTTTTTCATTTTTCATGGTATTTTGATAGGTCAAGTATATCAAGGTTTCAAGATAAGCATCATTTTGTGTGGTGGGTAGGTTTCTACTATTTGTAGTAACTTCATGCTTTGGTATAACTTAAATATCATGTTCTGAAAGTCGTATAAATTCCCTCACTATCCTCTAAAACAAAATTCCATGAATTACACTCATTATACACACTTGTAAATAGTCTACCTGCATACCTTTCAAGGTGTCTATAGGAGTTTCCAAGAATTGAAATGTGATATTGAAGATTTAATCAAGTTAGTCAGACCATGATCTATTTATTAGGCCCTTTAGAGAGTATTGATGTTGGTCATGAGGTCAAGATAATGCTTATTATCCACCACATCCTCATAATTACACAATCAACCATTAATGTGTATTTACAGATGTCCTCATGAGGAATTGCATGTGAAAATGAGTTTTAGTACAAATTTTTGGTATTTTAAGTTAATATTAATCCATTAGATACCTTGGAGAAGGAATAAATTGAGAATAAGAGCATATATTCTTGTTGACTATCCATATTGCATTCACTACCTGTAGACAGGAAATATGCATCTACAAGTGATAAAACAAAAGAGATGAAGCCCCCTGTTTGAGGTATTGAATCAAGTAATGGAGTTATTTTGAGGTCTTAGTAGGTGGTTTTACTATATAATACCTTATTGGGATTGATATATTGACGTATTGAAGTTGAGAATGACTTCAAAAAACAAGATGATTGTTTTAGGCCCACATTCCCTAAAAGGGGAAAATAGAGGTCCAAGGGTTTGGGGAGATAGCATAAAATTTGGTTTCAGAGAATTTAAATAGATCCAAATGAATTAATAATATATTATCTATATATTTATATCACTTTGAAATAGATATAAACTATATGACAAAGGGAAAGTGGTTTTTAGGAGGTCCAAATTTGCTTGTAAACCTCTGAAACCAACAGTAATATCTACAAGATTTGAAGATGTGAGATGACCTTTGTCACCCAAAGTTGAAAGTTGAAATTACCACCATCTAAGAGTGGACTCAAATGGTGAAAGAGATAGTTATGATCAAAAAAATATCAAGACAAGATGACAAATGATGGCATGTCCTTTAACAAGTACTTATAGTTCGTACATAGGCCTGATTAACCACCTACAACCAACATAGATCTCAAATTTGAAAGAGTGTCTTTTTACTTGAAATGCATGGGTATTTGAATATGTTTTATGTTTTTACATTATTTAAAGATTTATCATAGGTTTCAATGGAAATTTGATGACCTTAAAATCTCATTTACACCTACAATGTCAACCTACAACCAATTGTAGCTGACTAAGATAGGCAAAGAGATGAAAAATATGTTTAAGTCACTCAAGTTGAATGAAAGCATAAGTAAATGTTATGAGATCTCATGGAATTCAAATTTAAATCTTTTCACAATCATGAATAGGTCTTAATGAGCTAAAGTAACCTATAGTTGGACCCCTGTTCTACAAGGTCACAATCAAGAGTGAAAATTTTATCTGACTGAGTAACGAGTGTAAAAGGCATGTAGAAGTTGGGATGGAAAAGTAAATATGTGAACACCTCAATTAATACTAGGATGAGCTTCATAAGCCATTAATATGGTGAAACAAACCATGATAAACCCCTTAAGCCCCCTATATGCAACCTACAATTAGGGGTTGACTGTTATAGTCAGTATCTAAAGAAAGGTGGATAGGTGTAGAAATGGCATGAGCTTAAGAAAAATGAATCCAAGAAAATAAAATATGATATTATAGGGTAGAAGGTAAAAATTCAAACATAATTCCCAATGCCTAATTCATGAAAAGTATCACCTACAGGTGTGATATTTTGAGGAAACACAATAAAAAATTAGAAGGCAACCTTAAGAGTTCAAGAGTGTGATGAGTTCATGAAGATTTAGAGGGATGATTTAGGAATAGGAATAATTAAAAAAAATATCTTAATGGATATACCATAGAAAGGGGAGCTCTAAATAGGAAATATATAGTTTAAGGTGAATTTCTTGCACATAGTCCTTGCCTAGCAGGTTAGTCTTGGATTTATGAAGGTTTAGGAGGTTAAATAATATTTTCAAGAGATAAAAATTTGTACATAGAACTTTTAGGACTTGGATAACCTTATCAAATATTAAAATTGTTCTGGTAAAATAGGGGAGTGCCCTCTATTTTGTCTTAGATAGAGGGCACTCCCTTATAAGGTTAAAATGGTAGTTTTGAGGAATGGAAGTAAAGTGATCAATAAAATGAGGTTTTGACATTTAAAGTAAGTTGAGTAATCTGTAATAAAATTTAAAAAACATGGGAAATTAGGCAAATAAGGAGAATTTTAAATTGGAAGGTCTAAACCCTTAGGAGCTAAAGTCAAGCACACTGGGCAGACTTCGGCCTATTGCCCAAATGAAGGGTCACTCACACTTATGGCCCTAACTATAATTTATACCTTGTTGATAAATATGTATTATTATAAAATAGACATTTTAAATCTCTTTACATGTATATAAAACATTATGAAGGATATTTTGAGCCTTAGGTTGTAGGTAGGCCTATGGAACAAAGTTTAGGCCAAGGCCAAATAGGGGGACATTCACATATCTAACTTTGAATATGATTTAAAATAATTTTTATCATATTTATGGGTTCATATTATATGTTTTAGATAATTTTTATAAATAATAAGTCATGAAAAGGTCAATTTTGGGATTTAATGTCATTCAGGCTTGTTGGAATGGAGAAAGGAGCTCAATAGGAGAAGTTTGAATACTCACATCTTTCTTAATGCTTTGCATGGGAACCAAATAAGTTCAAGGATGTCAGCATAGATATTTAAATATGAATTTTTGGATTTATTTTGAGAATTTGATGTCAAACCTTTATGAAACAACCTTAAGAGTCAAAACTCTTAGAAACCCTTTCAAACCCTAATTAAGGACTAGTCTAGAGAAATGAATCTAGAGATTCATTATAATGGCATATTTTGACCATGAAACCTATTTTAAATTTTATATGACTCCTTAAAATAAATTCCCATGATTTTTTTGTATGGAATTATATGGATGGGGTGAGAAACATGGTAGTTTTAACCATTTTTTATGTTGTGCAAATTCTAGGAGGATTTTGAATATGAAACCATATTTGGTAAAATTTTTAAGACTTGTTATAAATATACATATTAATTTAATTCATTTTAAAAACTACAAATTTCCTCTATAGGAGATCTCATCCCAGCCAATCAAAACTAGCATATTGGAAAAGCTAGTGAGAAGTGTGAAAACTCTAAGTGAAAGTGATTTTAAGGTGTTCCTAATGCTTCTAAGTAAATAGAGGGTATTAAAAATTGTTTTAAAATACTTATAAATGAATTCTCATGGGAAATTTGATCCAAATTTGAGGCCAAGTGTCCAGGGTGTATGGAGGAGGAGTTTTCATGACAATAGATGATGATGGCTCATTTCCAACTGACTCTAGAGGACCAGTACTCTAACCAATGCATGGAAAGGCATGTCTAAAATAATTACCATATATACAAATAATTATAAATATTATTAATCAGTTATGAGGTTTTTAAATAGATCCAATCGTGAAGGTAACTTTTTTGAGTCAACACAAGGAGTTGTATGCCACTTTTTATGAGGTTTATGACTTGGATTGACATTTTTGGTTCCTAACCTTGAATGGTTCATCCAATATCCTCTTCTCATGCACAATTAACTAATTCTCTCATCTATAAAAATGTCCTTGTGATCCTTGGACTTCTATCTTCTCCTCTCTTTCTTAAGTTTTATAAGAACTAGCCATTTTGGCATTGCAATCTATTCTCCACCTAAGTATGGTGAAGCCCTGATCAAATACATACAATTTGATCAATAAGAATACTAATTTTTACCTATTTCATGAATATTAATAATGTGTTCAATTGTATTATGAATATTTCTTAGTGAAAACTATGGATTCCTTAGAATGTTGTTTCATTTTTTCACCTATTTGCAGGTTCTTCTTATAGGGCATGTGAAGTGTTATAGGAAATGTCCAAGTTTTATTGAGTTATTATATTAATTAGTGCCCTCATAAGCCTATTTTATATTCATCCTATCCTAAATAATTCGTCTATAACCTCATAATGTAACATTGATGTGATAAGACAGATTGAAGAAGTGTATGCTCAGTTTGTCCTTTGTTCTCATGTGCAACATGCTATTGGTTGGAAGTCATCATGCTATGTGGTATATCACCTCCCTTAGAATAGTTTTTTTAGTAATCTCTCTCCCTTTTCACCCCCAAATTTTAGGTGTAGTTGTAATCCAAAGTGGTACATTAAGGGAGCTATCCCTATCTAGAGATTCACCTCATCCTTAGGCTATCCACAAGCCCAGAGGTGTTTCCATTGTGTCAATTAGATGAGGAGAGATTTTCCATATCCTCAAAGGTTGAAAATCCAAGTGAAAATAGTTTTTGGAATGCCTAGTGGGACTCTTGGTCCAAGAGGTTGAGATATTTTTGGTGTTGTCTCTCAATAATCAACCTTTGGAGGCATCTATCAAATCATCAATGGTGACTCTAAAGATACATTAGTTGGTCAAGTAACCCAAGTTTCTTTTTGAATATTTTTGGTGATATATTAATTCATTTTATTTCTTTCATGAGGTTTCATGGCTAAAATTGGTGCTAAGTTTTGTTATTTACAAGTTGGTGAGATATTGCAAGCTTGTGTCATTCCTTATCATTAAGAGTGTTAGGTTGTGGAGCTAAAAGCTTCACCAGGATGCAAATAGGAGGAGTTACAGAGGTTACAGAGGTTACAAAGAGTTGCAGAATGAGTTATAGGGAAACTAACATCAGTCTGATTAATTGATGTCAGTCAGATAGTAGTGCAGAAGCAATCAATGTCGGTTACAAGTCGACCGACATCGGTCAGGAGGAGCTGACATCGGCAACCTGTGTGTGAACATGAAGTTTGCATACAGATTTTGGAGAGTCTATTTTTGGACTGTTAGTTTGCATGCTAAAGGCTAATTATAATCTTGGAGTTACATGTCTAATTATTGTAATTAAGATAGTCTAGTTATTGTAAGCATGAGATCTATATAATAGACTCATGGGCTATATTGTAAATTAGTGCTAGAGAGTAAGAGAGCAAAATAAGCTCTTTCAGAGAGAAGAGAGCAATGGTGTGTTCCTCCTAGTGCCACAATACCAAGTGTGGGTTCTGGTTTGGAGAATCAGAAGGGTTCTTCGTGTATGTATGATCTTGGTCAACAGGTATGCAGGACCACGTTTGGAGATCTACAATGGTGAGTAAGGTCTATTGATTTGCAGGTGGTAGCAAGGAGAGGGAGATCTACTTGGAGTATGGTTGTGTACTTGGTGTACTAATAGCATTGTTTATGACTGGTGGAGGTGAAAATCAATTCTATAGTGGAGTTGATTTTTGGGACCGTGAGAGAGAGGGAAGAAGGTCTTGAGGTGTGGCAAGCCTTTGAGGTGGAAGAAGAAGTGGCATCTTCTTTATTGTATTTTCTTCTGAGTGATTATTAATACAATTATGTATTGCCTCTCATATTTCTGTGTTGTTTCATATTTCTAGTTACTTATCATTCTGGTTAAATTCTGTGTTTAGTTGCTAATACAAGAGGTAATCATATGTGCTCTAATTGAGGAGCAAGATCTTGATAGTTGGTATCAGAGCTTTAGGTTGGGTTGACTAACAAGTGGTTTCATATCTGGTTAGTGTTTGTTGATTACAGGTCACTCTTAGGGGTTTCAAATTGAGTGGGAGTATAGCAATGGCAGAAGAAAGTAAGCTACAAATGGAGAAACTAAATAGCATGAATGGTCTGATTGATGGAAAGAAAGAGTAGGGAAAAGGAGATTATTGGTCAATAGAAGATTAGCATGTAGAGTAGATATTGCAGGTGTTGTTACACAGGTTACTCTGGATAAAGTAGAATCTTGGTTTATAGATTCTTCTGCCTCTTTCCATGCAGCCCAAAATAGAGCATCTTTTCATGGGTATGTCTTTGGAGACTTTGGAGAGATTTATTTAGGGGTTGGTGAGCCTTGTCAGATTGTTGGCAAAGGGGAAGTGAAGCTGAAAATGCAAACAGATAACACACAAGTGTTGAAGGAGGTCATGCAGGTACCAGTCTTGGAGATGAGTCTAATTTTTTTAGGAAAGTTAGGTGATGAGAGATGCACAGTAACTCTCATAGTGGATGCACTTGAATTAGATGGTGGTAAGAAATTAGGTATCCTTTATCTATCTACTTATATTACTGATTCACCTTCTATTGCAGAGATGTGGCTTTGTAGGCTTGGTCACATATGTAGGAGTGGAATGGATGTTCTTAAGTGGAAGATAGATATCTTTGACAAACTTAAGAACTAGAAAGCCTTGGTGTTCATGGAGGAGATGACAGATAGAGATCAGCTGAGGGGACTAAATTATTCTGAGCAGGGCTGTGTTGATTTGAACAGGGTTTTCATCCATGGAGAGCTTGTGGGTAAAAAGTCATCACTCACAAGCGAACATAGGTACCGGTGTCAGTCAGATAGTAACTGACATCGACAATAAGAAGACTGACATTGATCATACAAGAATTGACATTGGCAGAAGGGATATCGGTGTCAGCTAGGGAAATGATGTTGGCAATCAGGGTCAGTGTAGGGAACCAACATCGGTCGGATGCAGACTGGGAAATGGCTGAGATCGGTCATTAGAATGGATGGTGGGCAGATAACAAGCTATCAACAAGTCTCAAATGCCCATGTGGAGGTTAAAAAGGGTAAGCGAACCTCATATTCATTGTTCACCTTCTTTATATTGCTTATTGATGGTCAAGAACTAGGAAGATGTGAAGAGGCAATGCAGGTAGAATCTAGAAATAGTGGGAGCTTGGCATGGATGAGCAGTGTGAGTCCTTGGAGAAGAACTAAATAGGGGTTTGTTGGTGGAGTTGTCAGCTGAAAGAAAGCACTAGATGAGGGACGGATTCCCAAGTTAAAAAAGAGAGTGGATGGACACATGAGATGGAAGGCCAAGGTATATGGTCTTGAGGAAGCTGCAGGGCAGTGGTACAGGTTTGACAGGTGGATGACAAAGCAAGGCTTTAGTCAATGATAGTGTAACTATTGTGTTTGTCTTTACCAAGTGGATGACGAGTCGCGACATTATCTAGTTATTGTATGTGGGTGATTTGCTAGCAGGTTTGTACATACAAGGATTTGTTGAGCTAAGGGTAAGATTAGTTTAGAGGTATGTCATGGAGAATTTGGGAGAAACAAAATTATTTGACATAAGAGACATGGAGATTTTGTCTCCAGTGGGATCTGATGTGAAGATGGTGTTGGTGAGGTTTAAGATGCAGGTTTTAGAATCGATAAGCACACCAAGGGCTAGATAGTTCAAGCAGAGCTTAGAATAGTGTTTGAAATCACATGAGGTCAAGTGTAGACCTAAGTTTTCCCAAGCAGTGGGAGTTTTCAAAGAGTTTGGAGCCAATTCGGGGAAGGTGGATTCTCAAGTATCTGAGAGGGACCAGCAGAAGGGATTCATGTTATGCAGGGTCAAGGTCTTCACTACATGGGTTTATAGGTTCGGATGTGGTAGGTTACTTGGATGGTAGGTGTAGCATCACAGGTTGTGTCGTGGTTGGTATTCAAGATTGATCTTGAAGAGGGATACAAGCTAGGGAATAAATTAGATGGTGTACAAGTACAGGTACAGGTGCAGTTGTTTATCTCCAAGTGGGAGATTGTTAGGTTGTGGAGCTAAAAGCTTCACTAGGATGCAAACAAGAGGAGTTACAGAGGTTACAGAGGTTGCAAAGAGTTGTAGAATGAGTTTTAGGGAAACCGATGTCAGTATGATCAACTGACGTTAGTTAGATAGCAGTGCAGAAGCAACCGACGTCGGTTACAAGTCAGCCGACATCGGTCAGGAGGAGCCGATGTTGGCAACCTGTGTGTGAACATGTAGTTTACATGCAGATTCTAGAGAGTCTATTTTTGGACTGTTAGTTTGCATGCTAAAGGCTAATTACAGTCTTGGAGTTGCGTGTCTAATTATTATAATTAAGATAGTCTAATTATTGTAAGCATGAGATCTATATAATAGACTCATGGGCTGTATTGTAAATTAGTGCTAGAGAGTAAGAGAGCAAAATAAGCTCTTTCAGAGAGAAGAGAGCAATGGTGTGTTCCTCTTAGTGCCACAGTACCAAGTGTGGGTGCTGGTTTGGAGAATCAGAAGAGTTCTTCGTGTATGTATGATCTTGGTCAGCAGGTGTGCAGGACCATGTTTGGAGATCTACAATGGTGAGTAAGGTCTATTGATTTGTAGGTGGTAGCAAGGAGAGGGAGATCTACCTGGAGTACGGTTGTGTACTTGGTGTATTGGCAGCATTTTTTTTGACTGGTGGAGGTGAACATCAATTCTATATTGGAGTTGATTGTTGGGACTGTGAGAGAGAGGGAAGAAGGTCTTGAGGTGTGGCAAGCCTTTGAGGTGGAAGAAGAAGTGGCATCTTCTTTATTGTATTTTCTTCTGAGTGATTATTAATACAATTGTGTATTGTCTCTCATATTCCTGTGTTGTTTCATATTTCTAGTTACTTATCATTCTGGTTAAATTCCGTGTTTAGTTGCTAATACAAGAGGTAATCATATGTGCTCTAATTGAGGACAAGATCTTGACAAAGAGCAAGTCCTTAACCAAAATTTTCATGAAGTGTACCAGCACTAATATGGTTATTGTAAACCCCAATATGGTAATATTTAACCTTGTCAAGAGTTGTATCAGTCTATAGCTATCCTCCTCAATATCTTCTTCTCCTAGTCAATGTAGCCACTTCTCAACTCCATCCTTTCCCACCTTCAAGCATACACTTTTGGGTTATGAGAGATACATGTTGGATCTAGATACTTTAAGAGGATGTGGTCAAGAGGTCCCTATAAATTTCATTCATAAGGTGAGAGATTCCTTAGATTTGGTCAAAAGAGAGTGAGCACCTATTAAGAGAGCTAATTGGCAAAGGCTTACAAATAAGATGTTATATGTGAGTGGTTTGATTACATACTTAGAGGATAAGCTAAGAATTCATGAGAGGCAGACTTATCAAGTCTATTAACCTTCATATCCACTTCACAAAGTTTGCTATCAACCATATTTTATCCCTACTCATAAGCCCAATCAAAATTTCCAAGGTCATCCTTTTCTAAATCAAGTGGAAGAGAGAGAGTTGAAAAGACTAGCCTTGTGTTTGAAGTAAACCTTGATAGACAAATTAATTTGGCCAATAAGTAAATAAAATAGTCCATCTTAATATAAAATAAAGTGGAATTCAATCTATTATTTCCCTCTCACATTGCATCCACACCACATCAAAAAGAGACTTCTAATCCTAACATCCTAAGCTTGAATAAGATAATGGAGTACTGGGGAAGGAAAGAGGAGAAAAGTCTTGACAAGGAGTGTGAAGTTGAGAAGGATCTTGATCCACTTCAAAACCCTCCCACCCTTCCTCAAGAAAAGACTTCTAATCCTAAAATTCTAAGCTAGAGTAAGGCAGTGGAGTCATGGAGACAAAAAAAGATAGAAGTTTGGTTGATAAGGAGTGTGAAGTTGTGAATGAAGTTGATCCTTTGAAAGTTCTTCCTGCCCTTCCTCAAGAAACCTCTTGTACTCCATATGAACCCTCTTGTATTCCTCATGATGATGAACATAAACTTCAAGAGAGACTTTTCCAAGAGAACCTATCCAAGTAAATTGAAGAGTTAGATTCAAGGATGAAGATACTAAGTCAAGGTGTGATGGAAGGTTTAGATCCAAAACAAGATCTTATGCATAAACAAATCCCATACACCCTTCTTTAATAGAGTCCTTAAGCTAAATCAGATGTGAGTGAAGTTATTGTTAAGTGAAAAGAAGAAAAGTAACTTGTTTTAGCCCAAGGTCTGCCCCTCCTTCCTCAAGATCTTCCAAATGATCCCCTACATTTCACTCTCAATTTGATTTTGAGTTATATGTACCACCTCCAACAACTAATTTATCTTATTATCACCCCATCACCCTTTTTCTTGATGCACATATGGTATGGGAACCTAAAGTAGCTAGTTTAGAAGTAAAGAGAACTCTTTCTTTAAGAAATCATACTTCCTTAGAAGCCTCATTAGGTTAGGTCACCTGACTTCAAGATGCCTAGTATTTGCATCACCATGATGGACAAAGAGATGGAAGATCTTGCAGCCATTAAAGAAGACTCTAAATATGATCAAAAGTTATGAATAATCATCTCAAGTATGATGATGAATTTGTTATCATGGATGGAGAAGAATTTCAAGTCTTTACCAAAGAGGTTGTAGCCCTAGAAAGCTCTCTTGAGACCAATGTGCAAGATTTTATTCTTGAAGATGACCCAATACCCTATCCGGATCTTGAATCACCATTAGATTCATTATAGCTTGAAGAAATCTAACTTGATGACATCATACATCGAGAAGAGAATATTGAAGAGGTAGTGGTTCAATGTGATGAAGAGGAAAAAGATGATTGATTTATGAAAATAAAGCTCTTTCAAGAGCTTTAAGAGATTTTATAATTTGAGCACCAAGTACATGACAAGGTGAAGAAATAATCTTACATAGAGGACAATGATCAATATTGGTCGAGTATGCAAAACTCCTTGATGAGCTAAAATAACATAGAATTGAGAAGAAACCCAATCTTATTGAGATCCCCAAAAAAATCAAGAATGAGGTTATGATTAAATATCCACATGAGAGATTTGAGGCTATTTGGATGCAAGAAGAGTTCATTTCTATAGCCAACATGTTTGAATCTACCTAGTTTTCAATGAACATCATGCTAATAGAGTTGAAAAACATCATGAACATCATACCAATGGAGTTTTATAGATTTTAGGAGGAGTCTGAAGATGAAACCAACATTGGGAGATATTTTAAGACTTATGATAACTCCCCATGTTCATTTCATGCCTTAGAACAACTCCTAAGTGCCTTAATAGGATCTCTCATCTCAGCCAGTCAAAATTAGCATATTAGACAAGCTAGTGAGAAGTATGAAAACTCTAAGTGAAAGTGATTTTAAGGTGTCCTTGATGCTTATAAGGATATGGATGGTATTTAAAATTTTAATCCACTCTATCCCATATATTTTTATGGGCAACTTGAGGCCAAGTGTGCAGGGTACATGGAGGAGGAGTTTTCTTGACAATAGATAATGATGCCTCACTTATAGATGATTCTAGAGGACCAAGCCTACAACCAATTCATGGAGAGGCATGTATGAAATATTTACCATTGATCCCAATCATTTTAATTATTTTTAATTAGTTATGAGGCATTCAAATAGAGCCAATCATGAAGGTAATTTTTCTGAGCCAATACAAGGAGTTGTATGCCATATTTTATGAGGTTTATGACTTGGATTGATATTTTTACTTATTAATTAACATTTCATGGTTCATCCCATAGCCTCTTCTCATGTACAAGTAACTTATTCTCTTATCTTGAAAAGTTTCCTTGTGACCCTTGGACTTCTCTCTTCTCCTCTCTCTCTCAAGTTCTATAAGAACTAGCCATTTTGGCATTATAATCTATTCTCCACTTAAGTATGGTGAGTCCCTGATCAAATACATACCATTTGATCAATAATAATACTAATTTTTACCTCTTTCATGACTATTCATAGTGTGTTCAATTGGATGATGAATCTTGCTTAGTGAAAACTATGGATTTGTTATCATGTTGTTTGATTCTTTCACATATTTGCAGTGTCTTCTTATAGAGCATGTGAAGTGTTCTAGGATATGTCTAGGTTTTAGTGAGTTAGTATATTCATTATTTCCCTCATAGGCCTCTTGTCTATTCTTCCTAGCCTAAGGCATTCATCCATAACTTCATAATGTAATATTAATGTGAGAAGACATAAATTGAAGAAGTGTGTGTTTAGTTTATCCTTTGTTCTCATGTGTAACATGCTATTGGTTGGAAGTCATCATGTTATTTTGTGTATAACCTCCCTTTGAATAGTCTACATTTAGTCATCTTTCTCCGTTTTCATCCCTAAAGTTTAGGTGTAGTTGTAATCCAAAGTGGTACATCAAGGGAGCTAGCCCTATCTAGAGATTCATCTCATCTTTAGGCTGCCCATAAGCCTAGAGGTGTTTCCATTATGCCACTTGGATGAGGATAGATTTTCCATCTCCTTAAAGGGTGAAAATCCAAGTGATAATAGGTAATTATTCCTAAATTTATTTCTCATTTGTAAGAGTAGATAGATAATGTAGTTATGATTCTTTCTTCCATGTATTAGTATTTTGTATACATTTATGTGAGTATATGTCTTATATACATTTTTAGTTTAGTTTGTTTTATTTTTAATCCCCACTTTGTGCCAAAAGATTTGGTGTGCACTAAATTATATTTACTTTCATATTTATTAGAATAGTGTGAATATTAAACTTAAGACTCTTTTAGGGTTGTTACATGATTGTATTAGACTATAGGTTTTGAAATCCTTCCTAGCATGGTATATTGTGACAAGTGATCCCCCATAACTAGGTCTAGTGGATCCACACATTGGTCATGCCCTCACTTAACAAATTTATTCCCAATTGGAAGTGTAGGTATGCTCTATCTTCTTTGAGATAGGATTGATTTATAGACATGATGCATTATTGATTACATATATTCTGGTGAACCTGACATGAACTAACCCTATAGAATTTGTTCATTTTTTCATTATATTTATCATATTTTTTCCATATAAGATTAAATCTATTGACATAATATTTAACTTCTATGTACAAGTTTTTAGGTATAGGTTATTGGATCAACCCTATTGACCTAGTATAGGTTTTAAACTTTCCAGACATCCAATCTAGAATACTAGGTCAATATAATCGACCATATACTTTTTAGACATTAGGTTTATCATATTATGTTAACCCAGTCAACCTTCTAAATTTTAGGCACTCAACAAGTTTTTGTAAAGCTTGATTGACCTAGTCAACCTATTTTGTAAGATTTACATGTATATATCAAAGTTATTGAATAACAATATTCATTCTCTACATCTTTGATCCACTAAGGTTCATTTATATCTCTCCATCTCTTTATTTATAATCTTTCCTTTTACAGTTTGTAATATTCAAAACCACACTTGCATAGTCAATTGGATCGACCCTACCGACCTAGTTCTATGTTTTGTGTATTATTTAGATAACTAGGTCGACTCTACCGACCCTATTCATTTTCAAACCTTGATTCTGTAGTATAAGTTTGAACATGTCGACCTTGTTATGTATTTTATGTATGCACTATTAACTATATCAACATTATACCTTGTTTCAAAGTTGGAATTAACCTTATATGTTGGTAATTAGTTCACACTTTCTTTCTTGTTTCTTTCATGCTTAGGATAGATCACATAGCTTAATTAAGTGGTTTTCAATTAATCATTTAGTTTCACTATTTTTTATTTTATGCACACATGGTCAAAGCACAAAATTTAAACAAACATTTTAACATTTGTCTACCCAAGGCCAACCTACTTAGATTTCATCACCAAGATAGAAGCTAACTTCATACTCTAGTCAAGTATAAAGTGTGGTTAATGGTATATTCTAGCTAAGCACCTAACACCATTATTTTTGTGTTGTGTGAAGTGAGGGGGTAGGTCCCAATACCAATCCTGTATCATTGCCACTATAGTCCCTTTCATCCCAAACTACATGAAACCATCCTTAGATTGCTCTCTAGTTCCTTGCTTACAACCAAATTTCCATCACATTTAAAATCATATCTTAATAACCTAATAAACATTCAGGTTGACCAATTAGCTAGATATTTACTTTCCAAGATAATTACTTACTCTTTATTCAATTGTATTTTATATTACAAAAACTTACATTATCCAAAATTGGTATAATGTTTTTTGTTATGTTCTTCAATTGGATTGGCCAATGTTAATCTAATTGACTGTTTATTTATTTGTAGTTATTTATTTTCAAATTACTTATAAAAACTATATTGTTTTAGTCCACAAATATGTCATAAGTTTCTTAATTTCCCTATCTGTTGTACTGGGTCGACTCAGTCAACCCTGTATATTTTTCTAACCTTTATTTACTATACTAGATTGACCCAGTTAACCCTATACAATTTGCAAACACTATTTCCTTTTTTTCCAATTTATGTTCACTATACTAGATCAACCTAGTTGACCTTGTACTATTTGTAGACCATGCATTTGTTCTATTTTGACCCTATTGATCATGTACTATTTTTGTCATTTATTATTTTCTTGCTTTCTCATCTCTTTCTTGACCTTCATCATGAAATTTATGCTTGATGACAACATTGAGTTGTACTCAAAAGACATGATGAATTTTACCAACCCTCGTAGGATTTCCCATAGACAGAGTAGCGATACTCTCTTAGATGCTTGTAAAGTTCATATTACCACTCAAATAATGAATTATGGGACCCCTCCTAGTACCTCTTCATAACATAATCCTTTATTCTCATTAAAGGACCAACCTAAATTAGAGTATACCCCCAAAATTTTGTTTTTTATCTCTAAATTTCCTTAACATTGAGGAAAAGATCCTTCTACCATTTAAAATCTTATGATTGGTGGTCAAGTTGAAGAGCCTCATTCACCTACTCCTACATTATCAACTAAATTTGGGCGTACCACTTTCTTTGATTCTCAGGTTCTTCCTTCGATTATGACCCATTCTCATACCTTGATCTTTATGCTTAGTATATCCATTAACATGGTAGGTTATAAATCTAGTGGGCCTCTCATAAGACCCACTATCCTTAATCCTTCCACTAGTGCATTGTTGGCTACCCAAGGTAATCATGATACTAGTGCTTCTTCTTCTTAACCATTCACTAGTCCATCTTTTGCTACACAAGAAAATTTTACCACTAGTGCCTCACATTCTCATAATTACTCTCAAGTTCTTATTAATGCTAATAGTGGTACCCAAGCCACTAATACAAATGCTTATAATAATTCTAATCAAACACATCAATTATTACTAAAAACACTCAATCAAATGAATACCTTTCAAGCTCATAGCATAAATAAAATGATGAGAATGTAAAATCACCTTCTTCATATTCAATCTCATCCTCAACCAACAACTTGGGTCATTCATAACCAAAATTTTCCCCTCCTCCTCTTTGAGATTCTCAAGGCAATCTCATTCCTTAACCTCTTTTGGTCAACAACACCATTAATCATATCTAAAATGAACCTCTCACTATAAAATTGCTAACATTGATATTGGAGGTATCACACCTATAATTTCTTGTAATGGATCAACTGATCCCATCCTTCATCTTAAAACATTTGGAAATATCTATAAGGATTGGGTCAAATTGAACACCTTTGTTAGTATGAAAATCTTAGTCAAAACTCTCACAGGTGATGTCCTATGTTGGTACAACCAACTTATAACTCATTCCATTACTAGTTTTAAGAATTTAGTGAATGCTTTAGTTTAGGAATTCTAATCTAGTGATCTTCTTGAAAACACTTTTGCTCACTTCATAAATTCTAATCAACTTGAAAATGAAATTGCTTAAACTTTTGTTAAATGGTGGAAAACTTTGTTAAACAAATGTGAATATAACATGGCTAATGATAATATTTTCCATCTCTTTACCAATGTCCTTTTTCCTAAAATTTATACCTTGGATGAGGCTATTGGCCAATCTAAATGACAATATTTCATTATGCATCAATTCAAGCCACCCTAACCTTCTACGTGTGCTCATCTCTTATTTAATAACAAAAATTACAATGCTACCAATGATGTTGTTACATATTTTTATTACACCATTCACAATGTTCAAGATGTCATTCCTACCCCTTCGTTAGAACCAACTCCCCCTTCTCAACAATATAGCAATCCTCACTTATCTTCACTGAACAACATAAATGTTCATAAACCTCTATCCTCAGCTAAATTTATTAAGCATATACCTAGGCCTCTTTCATGAGATCTTGAACCTACTCATCCTATGAAATCCTAGTATGATCATAACATTTTTTATTGCTTTCATACTAGTTGGGGTCATTCTCATGAGACCTGTAGATAAATTCATAATTTAGTTATGGAATTTATTATTGGTCTTAATTTTGATCACAATTCTATCATTCAAAAGCATCAACAAGCTTATGAAATTGACTTTAAGGACTATAAATAACATGACAAATCGCAAGCCTTGAACCAAGCCAATGCTCATTTAGCTATCTATAAAGACCCTCTTCCTAATAATCAACCTATTCAAGACAATCAAGATAAATCCACCCCTTCTGCCAATAATGTAGAAAGTCTTGTTGAACCCACTTCTGAAGAGAATGTGGTTAACATGTCTAATTTATGAAGGGTGGTTGCATTTATCAATTCCCAACTTATCTACACTCCTCACTCATATAGAACATATTATGTTATCCAATATTCTTATCCAACTCATTTAAATGAGTTGGGTCAAGATGACCTTATTTCTTTTGATGATGCTATTTCTGATTCTCTCTTAGATAATACTTCCTTTTCTATTTCAACTACTCTTCCATCATCTTCTAACAATAATGATACTAAAATTTCTATTAACACTTATTCTACTAATTCTCAAAATCAACTTGAACTAGCTACTTCATTATTACAACATGATTTATGTAGACATCCTATTCTTAACACCATTTGTGTTGAAATTGTCAATCTTATTCAAATTGCACTCAAATGCACATTTTAGGTCAAAATCCATAAAACATGCTAAATAATTCAAACTTGTCATTTACAAGTGCCAATTTAGGTCAAAGTATCCCTAAATAGGGTAATGTATTTTATGGGCTAGCTAACTTTGATCAATTCATTTCGAGTCAAAATGATGATTTTGCCTTTTGTGCTTTAGATCACTCATTTATTCTAATTCATTAGTACAAACCACATACCTTTGTTATTTTGTGTTGGAAACATCCTAAATGGAAATACAGTTCTGACACATCTAATGTCACCTTCTAATTCTTATCGAGTCAAATTACAACTTAGTAATATGACTTTCTGACCATTTTGATTAATTGAGGTCCAATTTTCAAATAATTACATAGATGTTGATTAACCTTTTTTCAAGGCTAATTAATCCAAATCAAGAGTTATTGAATATTTATTTTTGAAAATTGAGTCTTATTAATTACATCATTAGGTAACCTCATTTCTCGGGAAGATATCCCTAGGCCATAAATGTCACAAATATCAATATTATGGGTCACCCATGCCTAGTTAATGCTTCCCATTCCACTTTAACACCCCTTATTCCAAGGTCATGATGAAGATAATTATGGATTTAATTCTAAATATTAGGATTATCCATGGCCACACATCTCAATCTTGAGATGGATGATCATGGTAGATCCTAACCAATCTCAAAAATATATAAATAGAGAGGCCATGGACATGAATAAAAAATCTTGAATATTTCAAATTTATAATGTTAAATTGTTTCCACAAGGCTTTGCATTTGATCATAGATTTTGCTTGCAAGCTTTATTGATAGGCTAGTTTAGTGATTTGGAATTATGAGCCTAGGTTTTATGGAGTGTTCTTGAGGCATCGGAGGAGCTTACCTCCATTGTTGACAAAGACAAGGATGCTTGATCAAGGGAAAACATGATTTTGAACCATATGGGTATGGTGAATCCATTTGAGAAGGTAATATGAGGTTCCTTTCTTTCATTTATTTCTTTCTATCCTTTATAATTCCCATAGGAATAGATAGGTTTAGTTAGTTAGCTCTTTATGCATGTTTTATTATTTATGGACTAATTCTTGACTAACTTGATTTTTAATCCTCTATACATCTTGGCACATCTAATTCCTAACACCATTTATGTTGAAATTATCAATCTTACTCAAATGCACATTTTAGGTCAAAATCCATAAAATGCGCTAAATGGTTTGAACTTTTCATTTACAAGTGCAAATTTAAGTCAAAGTATCCCTAAATTGGGCATTGTAATTTATGGGCTAGCTAACTTTGATCACTTCATTTTGAGTCAAAATGACAATTTTTTTTGTGTGCTATGAATCACTCTTTTCTTCTAATTCATTGGTATATGCCACGTACCTTTGTTATTTTGTGTTGGAAACATCCTAAATGGAAAATATGATTATGATGCATCTATAATCACCTTCTAATTATTCTTAAGTCAAATTACAACTTAGTAATGTAGTTTATTTTTTAGCAGTATGAAAGACACATGCATGGTTAAAAAGAAATAGGAAAAAAAGACTTGGAAAAATATAATCATTCAAGAAAATATACTACACACTATATCAAGATGGGAAATGTGTAATAACAATAAATAACTTGTAGGCACCTAAAATTAGCCACCAATAACCTCCAACCAATATTTTGACCAATTTTCACCCAAAATGCATAATTTGGCCTAAAAACATGCGAAACGATGTGAAAATAACATATTCAAGTGCCTATTTTGGCTAAATTATCCCTAAATGGGGTAGTGAAATTTATGGGCCAATTAACTTTGATCAGATCATTTTGAGTCAAAATATCAATTTTACACTTGGGTGCTCTAGATTTCTATTTCCTATCAAATTTGTTATATAAGACATGTGCCTTTGTTATTTTCTATTGGTAACATCCTAAATGAAAATATGGATCCAACACATCTAACATTGCCTTCCAATTCTAATCCAATCAAATTTTGGACCAATAACAAGACATTCTAATCAATTTGAGTAATTTGTGCACAAAGTGCTTAATCATGCTTAAGAGCTAATTAAACCAAATTAGAGCCTAATCAATAATTCCATGAAAACTTGTTTTTATAAATGAATATTGAATATTTGCATCATCAAGTGACCTCATTTCTTGGAAAGACATCCCTAGGCTATAAATGCCATAAATATCAGGATTCATGCCCTCCATGCCTCATCAATGCCTTCCATGATGCCCTCCATGCCTCTTAATTTCCCCTTCTTACAATGTCATAATGAGGATAATTATAAACTTAATTATAAAAATTTAATTAATCCTCAACCACGCATCTCAATCTGAGGATGGATGGTTCAAGTTGATTCTAGACATTTGCAAAAATCTATAAATAGGAGGCCTTACAACATCATTTCTAAGATATTTTGGTGTAAATTTATTATGCTTAAATATCTTTAAAAAGTCTTGATAATAGAAATTTATAATGCAAAAATGATTCCAAAATCCATTGCAATTAGTGTTACCATGCCAAATTGATTCCAAGCCAAGCTAAGCCATAAGCCCAAGGTGTCAAGGAGAGATGGAGGTAGCCAAGCTTCCATTTCCAAGGACTTCATGAGCACAAGCTAAGCAAACCACTACAACAAGCATTTTGGAGCATCCAAAGAAGGTAAAAGAGGGTTTTTTTTACATTTTAGTTGTGTGTTTTATTCATGTTTGTTAACTAAGCTCTCCCTAGTGTCTAGGCCTAAATATTTTATTCTAGTTAGTGTGTTTCTTTCATTTTATTTTTATTTTGAAACTAACACCATACTAACCATCCTTTCTTGAGTCAAATTCCTAGATCCACATGACTAAGTATAAAGAACCAATAAATAGAAAAATAAGATGGTAAAAAGGAATTTGTTTTTAAACCAATATGAAATATTTTTTCACCAAATTAAAACAAGTAAAATCATACTAACATAGAATTAGGAAGTATGATAAATAAAGTAATAAAATGGAAGGTATGTAAAAGGGCATAAATGGTACTAAAAACAAATTAAATAAATCAATCAATCATACTAAATCATGCTAAGAAGTATGAAATAAAAATGAAATTTTAAAAGTTTGGTCTTAAATTGGTCATACTAATTCAAGTTAGGAAGCATGAAAAATTCAAGAAATGGTTGAAATCTTACACACACTCAAAAAATAAGAAGATAAAAAGGTGAAAGAAAAATGAATTAAGAATAAAACATACTAAATCAAGTTGGGAAACATGTAAAATGATGTGTAACTAAATAATCAATCAAATCTTATCTCATATTTGACACATGTAATTTGGATGGTGACTTGAGTATTAGAAATTTTATGAGGAGGGTTGGGTCCTATCCATGGTCTTACACTGCAACTCGATAAAGAGAACACCACTGTGGTGGAATAAAAAATAAATTTAGGTAATCAAATATGTTGGTAATATGAAGCAAAAGATGGTAATTTGTGAGGATGACCAAGTCCTGTCCATGGTCTTATAATGCAACTCAAAATTAGATCCCAAGGGGAGTGATCAGTAGACAAAACAATATTTCTCAAGAGGAAATATAAGGGATATAGGGAATAAAAAAGAGAGATTAAAAAACAATATTTAGGCATTTTATAAGAAGACCTTAGAAGGTAAGAGGCATACTAAGGACATGAGAAGATACTAAGTGACTAATAGTGATCTATGTATAAAGGAAACCTGTTTGTTATAGACATAAAGCTATGTAGGCAAATAAGCATGCTACTAAGATCAAATCATGAAGGTAGATTGGTACAAGAAAATTAAAATGGGACTACCTTCCCATGACATGTTCCCTGCTCTTCAGAACCCCTTACAGAGTCTACTACGAAGATTGGGTACTTACTTGAAAAAGTAGGTAGCACCAAAATATTTTTTATTATTCTCCTCTCACCCCAAAGGACCTTGGCTCTATCATAAGGCCAAATTTGGAGTTTAATCTTTGACTAGAAGGAGATGTTCTTTGAGTCATGTCTTTTAGTGTTATTACACTTTTAAGAATAATTTTTCCTTTGATATCATGGCCTTTTGTTTAAACAATTTGGCTTTTAAATTTTTTTTGAAGATTTTTTTAAGATTCCTCCTCCATACAAATTTATAATGACCAATCATTAGAGAGATAGTGATACACATGAATAAGCTATAGGCTAAGGGTAAAGGAAGCTAAGTAACTAAAGACAAAGATTGACTATGACACTTAGGCTTGATAATAAATTAGCATGTGATCTCAAGTCTCAACCATGTATATGCTTAGTTTTTGGAAAAAGGAAGAAGGGAAAAAGGAGATCCAAAGTGGACTGGTGAAGGAAGATAATAATGAGATCCATTATTTGCTAACTAATCAAATGGTAAAGGGAGATAATAACCAAGGGGAAAATGGATTGTATAAGCAAATCACCATGCCAAATTATATGAGAAAAATAAGGATAAGAAAGAAAAAAAATCATAAAGATACAATAAGAGAGTTTTGAGAAAAACTCTAGGGAAAATAAAGGAAAACAATGATAAATAAAAGACAACCATATGTGAACCATAAAAGATAAACAAAATATAGTACAATAAGTAAGAAATCATGATATAAGAGAAGTAGAATTTTGACATAGTTTCAAATGATATAACAGATAGAAATAAGATTAGAGAACACATACAATCCAATATAAATGTGAAATCACCATGCATGTGCTCATAAATACTTGTAAATCTATCCACATACATTATCTAATACATCAGATAAGTCTCTATGAATATGTAATCAAACTACTGCTAAAGTTTTATCAATCTTTAATAAATACTGGGAAAATAGTTCTTTTCTAATCTCCTCAACTAAAAAAATTAGGAATGCTTGAAGGGTCATGCTAAGGAGGAAAATTAGGAAAAGGTTGGTTAGGTGAATGCATGGGAGTATGATCTATGAGAAGAGATGGACTCACTAGTAGATAAGGATCCACAGGTGAAGGACTCATGGGCAGATAAGGATCCATAGGTGAGGGAAGGTCCACAAGTGAAGGAATCATGAGTGGAGGTATAGAAGATGGTGAAGGGACCATAAGAGATGATGGACTGACTAGAGGTGGAACCATAGGAGAAGGAGGAGGCTTCTTGTATGAATGACCTGTGGGAGGAGTGGTAGAAGGTCTAAGAATGGCTATAAGGTGATCTTTGATATGTTGTTGTAGGATACAAAAATGATCAATATGATGGGTTTCATAGAGATTCCATAGACAATATACCTCACCATACTTAGGAAAATATTCATAAAGTACCTTAAATGGAGGTATGGCTTTGTCTGATGATGGGGAAGGACACAAGGTATCAATATATTGTTGTAACTTATGACAATGGGTGGAAGAATGGTTATTTGTCCCATAAAAGTAACATATACACTTATGAGTGGTTTTAATAGAAACACTCATAGAAAGAGGTAAAATAGGAGTGGAAGAAGCTAAATAATACTCATCAGCCCATTTGGTGGGAATAAGAGCCATCTTGGGCAAAGGAAGCAAATCATCACCAAGGGAGGGTGATGATGAGGAAGGAATGGAAATAGAATCAATATAAAGAGCAATAGCATCAAAAGTAAGGATAGGCTTAGTAAGAGTAAGATCATAAATAGGATTAGCTATAATATAAATGAGAAGAGGCTCAACTATAATAGGCTCTACTAAGGGAGAAGCAGGATCTATAGAGGGTCTAAAGAGAGTTGCACTAACCTCAAGGATAAACCAACTACAAGGGTCAAGGTACCTAGTAAAATGGTAAGGCATGGTTATAACAAAGTCCATGAGTATAGTCCTATATGGATCCTTAGAAATTGAAGGTGTTGGTGCCATCTCTACCCTATAATAAAGGGGAAAAATGTAAAACTTAAGGACTATAAGTGAAGGAAAATGATGAGATGCATAAAAAGACCCACATAAATAGTAATGATAATGAATAATATCAACATCATAGGCTTGTGCAAGACTGCTTAACAATGGATCATCTAAGGAATAACCATCATCATAATCTATGGTATGAAGATCAATGACATAGGTAGGGATAACCTTACAATTCGATGAAGCATGGTGAATAGAATGCCTAGTCTTGGTCAAGACTATGGGAATGTCATTGTAAGGAGGTTTATGAGAATTAGGCTACAAGGATGTAAGAAGATATGAGATGAGTTGAGGCAAGAGATCATAATTTTTTATCTTTAAATTAAAATGATTGGGATCATCATCATCAGAATCTAAAAGATTAGGAGGAATATTAAATCAACTCAGGATGCCTATTGTAACCATGGGTTAAATCAATATGAAAGTTGAGATGTTAAGACTCATGAAATGGAACACTTGGCAAAGGTTAAAAAGTAGGAATCTTGAAGACAACATGATATTTGAATTATTTAAAACTCCAAGGGTTAGTGTCACCTTGAATCCTATAAATGGCTCAACTGTGAGGGAATTTAACACATTAGTAGGTAGAAGAAGTGATAGCTCTCATGTGGTGAGTCCATGGCCTACCTAGTAAGATGTTATAAGAAAGGGGAAAGTTAAATATCATCACCTTAATATGGATAGTGATAGGTGGGATGGTAATGGGAATCCACATGCAACCTAGAGGTGGCATTTACCTTCTATTGTATCCTTTGTATATGTTGCATGTACACTTAAGATTGCATTCAAAATATCCAAGACTCTTAATGAAATGAAGAGAAGTGACACATGTGACATAACCCTCATCAATCAATGCATGTTTAACTTAAATATCATTGATTTGGATGCTAATAAATAAAGGAGGATCATCTATAGAAAGTAAAATCTCATCAAGAATCATAGATGTGATAGGAAATCATAGAGAAAGATAAGTGTCTATAGATTCATCAATATTGATATACATATCTTCACATTTTTGTAAAATACTATCTTCAGAACTAGATAAAGCTGCTTCCCATCTTGCTAGGGGAGGATGAAGGACCTTTATCTCAAATAAAAGTTGCATGAGGTAGTTTTTATGATGTGGGGAAGTCCTCATAAGATCAAGAAATAGAATTTGGGATGGGATATTAGTGAATTCTACAATGGGATCCCACTCATCATAGCCCATAATAGGGTTATTAGATATAGGTGCATAATGGCTAAGGATGTCCTTGGAAGGAGAAGCCAAAGTACATTGTAATTTTTATTGATAAGAAGAAGAAGAAGGTTTAGAAAAAGGTTTTAAATCATGTTGAGATGGTGAATTAGTTGGTTTAAGTTGATTTTAAGAAAGAGAAGAAGTGTTAGTAGAATTTTGATTATAATTAGCATTGGAAGGTGATGGAAGAGTGGTAAAAATAGAATGGGATGTTATCCAAGGGGGAATCATAATTTGGATCATCAAAAGTCATAAGATGTTCTTGCCCCAAATCATATAAATGAGTTGGAGAATAATCTTGGATAACATGATATGTCTTATGTGAAGGAGTGTAGATAGGTTGGGAATCAATGAAAGACACCACCCTTTACATATTAGTCATGCTAACCACATTCTCTTTAGAAGTTGTTTCAACAAGACTTTCTACATTTTTTGTGGAAGGGGTGGGCTTGTCTTGATTTTCTTGGATAGGTTGATGATTAGGTAAAGGATCTTTATAGATATCCAAATGAGCATTTGATTGATTCAAGGCTTGAGTTTTGTTATTTGATTTATAGTCCTTGAAATCAATCTCATAGGCTTGTTGATGATTATGGATAATCAAACCATGATCAAAATTAGGTCCAATATAAAATCCATAGATAAATTACAAAGTTGTCTATATGTCTCATGAGAATGACCCCAGCTAGTGTGAAACCAAAAAAACTTGTTAGGATCATACCAGGATTGCATAGGATGGGTACGATCAAGCTCTTATAGATGAGGCCTAGGTAAACTCTTAAGCAATTTAGCCAAGGATAGAGGTTTGTGAATATTAATGTTATTGGGTGAAGAAAAATGAGGATTAGTATATTGTTGAGAAGAAGGAGCTGGTTCTAAATAAGGGTAGGAATGACAACTTGAACATTGTGAATGGTGTCATAAGAATTGGTAACACCATCATTGGTGATATTGTGGTTTTTATTCATAAGTAATAAATGAGGACCTGAATAAGGTTGGGGTGGATTGAATTGATGCATTAGGAAATACTATCTTTTAACTTGGTCAATAACCTCTTCCAAGGTACATGCAAAGAGAGAGTGCAGACTCGATATTAAATTTTAGGAAAGAGAGCATTTGTAAAGAGATGAAAAATATTATCATCCACCATGTGATGTTCACATTTATTTGACAAAGTCTTCCATATCTTAACAAAGGATTGGGCGGTTTCATTATCATGTTGTTTCCAATTAATGAAATGGGCCAAAGTGTTTTTAGGAAGATCATTTGTTTGGAATTCTTGTACTAAAGCATTTACTAAGTCCTCCAAACAATAAATGGAATGAGATCTAAGTTGATTGTACCAATCCAAGGCATCATGCATAAGATTTTTATCTAGGATCTTGGTAGTGGAAAAGGTGTTTAATTTGACTCAATATTTGTAAAGATTTCCAAATGTTTTGAAGTGAAAGGTAAGATCAGTTAACCCATTATAATAAATTGTAGGTGTTATACCTCCTATATCAATGTTGGAAATTTGAGTAGTGAGAGGTTCATTTTGTAAATGCTTGATGATTTTATTCAATAAAGGAGGTTAAAGAATGAGATTACCTTGAGAATATTTAAGAGGAGGAGGGGAACATTTTGGTTATGTGTGCCCCAAACCATTGGTTGTGGATGAAATTAAATATTAAGAAGGTGGTTTTGCATTCTCATCATTTGATATATGTTATGAACTTGAAAGGTATTCATTTGATTAAGAGTTTGCAATAAAATTTGATGTGTTTGATTAAAATTAGAAGCATTAGTATTGGTTTTTATGTTGGTATTAGTGGCTTAGGTACCACTATTAGTGTTAATATGAACTTGAGAAGAATTGTGAGGCACTAGTGTCAAAATTTGCTTGTGAATCAAAAGGAATAGTGAATGGTTGAGAGGAAGAAGCACTAAAAGCATGATTACCTTGGGTAGAAAACAATGAACTAGTGGAAGGATTAAGGATGGTAGACATTATGAGAGGTCCACTAGATGTAGAACCTGCCATGTTAGTTGAGATACTAGGCATGGAGGTAGAAGAGGGTAGAGACTAAGATGTCATGGCATAAGAAGGATTTGAAATTAAAGGAAGAGGTTGAGAACCAAAGAAAGTGTTACCTTTAAATATAGTATTGAATGTGGGAGTAGGTGAATGAAGCTCTTTAGTTTGACCACTAATCTTGAGGTTATAAATGGTAGAAGGATCCTTTCCTCTATGTTGAGGAAATTCAAAAATAAAGAAAAGCATTTTGGGAGTATTCTTTAACTCAAGTTGGTATTCTAATGAGAAAAGAAGATTATGCTACAAAGAGGTATGAGGAGGGGTCCCATAGTTCATTATGCGAGTGGCAATATGAACATTACTAGTATCCAAAAGAGGAATCCTACTCTATCTATGGGATACCCTATTAGGATTAGTAAAGTTAATCATGTCTATTGACTATAATTTAGTTTAATTATCTAACATAAAGTCCATGATGAAGGGAAAAGAAGAGAGATTAGAAAGCAAAGGATAAAGAGGTGATTGAAATAGTATAGGGTTGATTGGGTTGATTCAATATAGAACAGAGACTATAAAATTATATAGAGTTGACTGGGTCGATCTAGTATAGTGTATAGAAGGAAAAAAAGCTACTCGGTCTACTAGTTCGATCCAATATAGGAGATAGGGATTTTAAGAAGCTTAAAGACAAGTTATAAAAAGAAATAAGATAACTTTGAAAGTAATGAAAAGTATAAAATATTAAAAGGAAATAGACAATCAATTGGATTAACACTGGCCAATCCAATTGAAAAACACAAACAAAAAATCTTGAATTAACACTAGCTAATGCAAGATTTTGCATACATAATTGAATAAAGAACAAGAAAATAAATTGAAAAGTAAAACTAACTAATTGGTTAACCTGATTATTAATTATATTATTAAAAATGATTTTAAATGTGATTGGAAGTTAGATATAAGCAAGGAACTAGATATAAATCTAAGGATGGTTTTATGTAGTTTGGGTTGAAAGAGACTATAGTGGCAATGATACGAGCTTGCTATTGGGGCCTACCCCATCACTTCACACACTACAATGATAAGGGTGTCAATGGTTAATGGTTTATTCTAGCTAATCACCTAACACCCTTATCAATGTAGTGTGTGAAGTGATGGGTAGGCCCTAATATAAAGCCCGTATCATTGCCACCATAGTCCCTTTCAACCCAAACTACTTGAAACCATCCTTAGATTTCTATATAGTTCCTTGCTTATATCTAAATTCCAAGGGTGTCAGGTGCTTGGTCAACAAGCAGATGTTTATGTTCACTTATTCACTAATAATTCTTATCTTATTAAATGGCGGGAAATTAACTTTTATATAGGCAAATATTTCACTAAATCCTCCTAAGAATGTCAAATATACAAGGTCAACCTAGTTGACCCAGTGTGTTTTCAGGGACAAATCACTAGGTCTGAGCTAGGTTAACCAAAGGGATAACAAGCCAAGAAGGTGAAAAATACCCCTAAAATGTACTAGGTAAACCTAATCGATCCAATACAATTGAATATCAAAAAAGGTGTTAAGGCAAAAAAAGGAGGATGGAAAGAGGGAAAAGACTGGAGGAGGTAAGACTGAGAAGAATAAGATTATGGTAAATGGTTTTAGGAGACAAGTGTGTAGATGGAAAGTGGAAAAATGAAAAAAAATATTATGAAGCACTGATGGTCTACCACCCCTTTCTTGGTGCACCCCTTAAGGCACACACTTAAAGAGATTGAGACTCAATATGTTTCTATAAGATACAAAGTGAAATATTATGTGTATATAGGGTCTCTTCTTCAACATGCCAACAATCATTCCTAAAAATTATGTATGTATTCAAATACTATTAGGATGCTCTGGATACTAACATAATTTTAGGTATATGAATCAATTTCTTCCCTTTGACATTCATCAATATAAATTTGGATTACTATGATCCTTGGACCTATCTATTTTATAGGACTCATAAGCTCTCTTTTTCTCATGCATTAAGATTTAATACCTTGTCAAAACACATGAATTAGTTTGATCAAGTCATCATATCAATATTATTAAATTCAAAAATGTAGTAAATATCTTCGCATTTCTATCATGACTGAAGCATCTTCACATATGCTCCCCCTTACATCATGTATATCTTCTTCAATCCACTCAAACTAACTAAGTTATCTCCCCCTAACTTCATGCTCTATCTAAAAAATATCATCTTCAATAATTATTCTCAATGAACTAGGTCTACCATCGACACTTTAAATAATATAAATCTCATAGCAACAAAACAATTGCCCTTTATCCTCTACAAGCCATCATGATCTAGACCCTTTTCAAAGCACTCTCATGGAACCATGACATACATAACTTGTCATATAAATAAATCTAAGACCTTCTTCATGATATCAATAATATGGCAACACATTCTCTTAATACTCCATATCAATCTTGTCTATAGTCTTCATTATTTGATCAATCAATTTAAGCAATTGACAAGATCTTACCTTTAGGACCAAAAACTCTGAACACACCTTTAACACATGTGAACAAGATCAACATACCTTTCTATGTAATAGAATATCTTGATAATTCACCATATTTGATCAAATACTTGGAAACCTCCATTATTTGTCTATAGACCTTCATAACCAACATCTTAATTCTTCACCATTTGACCAACTATACTATCCTTAAGATTTGATCACAATTTTGACTTTAAAATTACTATTTCTGAAAATATCTTATCATGTCCTTCCACAATTAACAAACACATCTTATTATGATCTTTATTATCTTACAACATTGACCAAAACTTAATTGGAATCTACCATGCTTCCTCTTGCTATCAAGTATCTCCTTGAAGCTTAGATAGAGACACCCTAACCCACAATGTCCTAGAATAATGTGAAACCAGGAGTTGCCCAAAACTCCTCATATTCCTTCTCTTCCTTGGTCATTTGACATTGATAGTTCTTATTTTTATTCTTATGTTTAAGAGAAACAACATGCTCATCCACAATAATATTCTCTTTTTCTTCTTCTAAGAATTGATTGAAAACATATGGATATAATATAGATTCATGACATACCTTTTCATCTAAAGAAACAATCTCATCACTACTCATTGACAGTTAATGTCCTTTACAT
Organism: Torreya grandis; assembly: GCA_037957365.1. Classification (NCBI taxonomy): domain Eukaryota; kingdom Viridiplantae; phylum Streptophyta; class Pinopsida; order Cupressales; family Taxaceae; genus Torreya; species Torreya grandis. Next base: position 124,712 of record JARHVA010008005.1, on the reverse strand, counting down.
GAAACTTATTCAAAAATAATAATATTTTCATTTATATCTATACATACCTTAGGACTAGCCTCAACTAGTATCTTAGTCTTCTCTTTGAGCTTGTTCTCTTCATTCACAACATGAGCAAGAAATGAGAGATCTTAACATTCTTCAACCTTTATATAATTATCCACCACATAAAATAGACCACTTAGACTTGTAGACTCATCATGACTTACACTTTTAATTTTTGGTTTCCATAAGTTAACTTGTCTTCTTCCTTACATACTAGGAGTCTAATTGAACTTATTTTGACTTTATGCCCTTTGTTTATAGAACCTATTAATGTAACCAATCTTATCATAGTTGTAACAAACCATTCTTCTTAAATTGAACTCTAATTACCTCACCTAATTTGGATAAAAAATTTAAATGTGTCCTATGTCATAACAACTAAAGAACTCAACTTTGTTCATGTTATTTGACTGATGATTCCACTCATTCTCAGTAGGTCTTCTACACTTTAGCCCTATGACCAAATTGATTACAAGTATAGTAGTAACCATTGAAATTTGCATATATCATGGGATTTAGATGTCTAATGTGATTAGTCCTTATTCTATCAACACCTTCATTCCTTAACTAATGATTGATCTTTAAGATCTAATTGTCCTTTTTTACATTAGTATTTATCTTGTCTTGAGTTACATTCTTTTGTTCTTCTTTGTAACTGTTGACGCTAAAAAGTGCACCCAATTGGCAGGAAAATGGATTCCTGCCCTTTCCCCGCAACATGGAAACTCCTCTCTCGCCTGTGGGATGACGAAGCAGGAGAGGAGAGTCTCTAGATATGGGCTAGTTCCCTCTGATGTATCTTGTTGGTTTCAAGTAGCAAAAATATAGATATATAGATATACTAGGGGGGATGAAAAGAGAGAGAAAATGCATGAAAACAAATAGCCTACTCTAAAGAGGTGATACACCAAAAATTAAAGTGACCTTCCCACCTCCACACTCAAGATCAGACAAAAACATACATACACTCAGATCTGGCAGAAAAGACTAGGTCTTTGGGATGACAGGGAGGTTCTTATGGAAAGCACAAGAAACAGGGACTCACCAAGGTGCTGAGAAATACACACTATAAGTGACCTCACCCATTCTATACCTCCAAAATAGAACTCTACTCTTGGCAGCAACAGATAGTGGTGTTTTGTAGATCACAGGTTTGCTGGTGTTGAACCTGTGAGAGCATCAAGAGACAATGACTGGACAAAAATTAACATTCAAGGCATACTCTACACAATCCATCCAAATAGAGGTAAAAACTATCTTTTATTGATTCAGGTGGAGAATTTGGAGAGCAGTGCTCTTTACAAAATTGTGAGAGGATCCTGATAAAATGACCAAGTTTGTGTATTTATATGGGAAGAGCCAAGAGGAGTCTCATTGGGAAGAGTGAAAAAACACTATAGCTTATGTCATAAGTCTACCAAGACCATGCTTGATGCCTCATTTTGTGTGCTGGTCTTCCCCTTCGACAGCTGGGTGGGATTTTTCCTATGTTTTGTAGGGCCTTTTTACTGCCTGATGTTGTGGGCGGCAAATTTGCCACTCACTGTCATGGACTACGTGTGGGACTTCTGCCAACGTCGGCCAATTTAGCTACTGAGCACAAAAATTTTCCGATGTTGGCCAAGTTTTATGTCGACCACGGCAATTTTACTGATGTCGACCGATGTTAACGGCCTCCTTTTCTCTGTCAGCTACTTCACGTGGTGATTTTGCCACCCTCTGCATGTGTGTAGGCAGTCTCTTTTTACCCACCAGTGTTGTGGGCGGCGATTTTGTCACCGACTACATAAAACTTGTAAATGTCTGCCCTCTTTTTGCCTTAGTGTTAAACGCCCTAGCTTTTTTCCTCTCCTCTTCTGTGAATGTTTGAAGACTCTACCTTTTGCTACCGTGAATGCCAATGAATGAGGCCGATGAGCCAATGCTTGGAAACAAAGCTGTTGAACCTTGAAGGTGGACCTTGCAACCCAAAATGACTAGCCTTTCATAGCAAGTGCAGAAGGTGACCAAGATTTTGCCAGAGGGGCAAAATTGGGTCAATAAATTGGTGACTTATAGGGGAAGTGTGCCTTCTATGTTTAGAACCTAGTTGCCTTACATTCCATTGGGTGCAGAGTCGAATGGTGACTTTGAAGAGAGTTCTCAACAGCATTGATAATCCCAGAATCAAAATACATAGAATTTACCCCCAAACGAAGGGAAACACACAAGGCTAAAAACCACTAATTGTGCAACTGCACTTAGGGAAAATAAGAAAAACAACTAAAAGCAAACTATTATATACAGCTAACCAGGAATGCTCGCATCCCTCCTAGATCAAAAGGAAAATTTCGTAAGTCCCCTTCCTGGTGAGAAGACTTATCGTGGCAGGCAAGTAGCTGGAAGAGAACAAAATTTGGTGACTTGCTCCTCCTACCTGTCACCTGAGTTGGCTAGAAACTGATAGGATTAAAATCAAACATGCCTCCAATATATATGTATTCTGATTGTTCTGAGAGGCCTGTTGGGTGTTGATCCTTCAACTTGGCACTCTCCACCAAGAAATCAAATGCTGTCGGCTTATCACTAGAAGATTCTTGATACACATCATGGACTGGCTCGTTCTCCTCTGCCTCATGCTTGAGTTCAATAGTATGGCCATCTCCTTGATGACTTCAAAGAAGAAAATTTCAGATTCACCAACCTCCTGAAGGGGCAAATCTAAAAAACTATAGTGTCTTTGCATGCTTGTTGGAAACCTAACACTGTCCTCATCATTTTTAATCAGCTCACACCCTGTTTGGAGAATAATATAGCCTACTCTGAAGACTCCAAAAAAATCATTCAAATCATGAACAAAAGGCTATCCATGCTCTTCCATATCACTCTATTTGACTTCATCCTCATTTGCAATCATGAAATCCTTTGCATTAGTCACCAACTGAGCACAATCCATATCAGGCAAGGCCTGATAGCCTTCTTAAAAATGTGTAGGTGGGGTGTGTTCAAACATAGAATGTGTTGTTTGGTCTGAACCATCCATCACACCTTCACTGAGGATTTTCTCCTTGGACTCCAATTCTACAATTCGCCTATCCAAACCTTCCTGGCAAAGCCTTTCTCAAAAGTCATAATCATTATCAAGGGTAGGAGCAGCCTCTTTTTCTTCAAGATTTAGTCTGAAATCTTCCTCCTTTTCCTCCTTGTTGTTCCAAGATTCAATTGTTTGCACCCAGCTCATGATCCTAGGATTGGGCTCTTGCTTTTGTGAGCAGGCAACAATTTTATCATTTTCAAGTTCCTGGGCTGACTCATGATGCTCCTCTTCCTAGCTTGGAATTTAGAGATCATGTCAAAAGACTTGAGGAGGTTGGGAAATAATTGGGAGGGTCTACTCATGCACAGGGAAATCTACCTAAAGAGAGGCATGCTAGAAAGCTAGGTGCACGAGATTGAGGGCAGAACTGATTGGTGCATTGGATGAGCCAGAATGAGCAAGCGCCATCTCATAGAAAGGATTTGGCACACAAAGGGGAGATTTTTCTAAAATAGGAGGGGGAAGACCTTGGGCCAAAACTTCTTGATTTTCATCCCTCCACTTCACCAATGCTTCATCGATATTGAAATTAGCTTGTGGATCAGTGAAAGGAATACCTTTTGGCATTGGCTGGTCTACAGCATTTAAAAACTCCACCTCTTTCTCTTTCAATAGTGTCATCTTCTTCTCTAGTTCCTCAATCTGCTTAGCTAGAGCATCCTCACTTTGCATTTCTTCATTTTGGATGACGTCTTTCTCCTCTTTGTTGTCCCATGATTCGACCACTTTGTTCCAGCTCAAGCAATTTGGGTTGGGCATTTCCTTTGGGGCTGCTGGGGCCTCAATGTGAGAGAACAACGAAGATTTTGATTCCACTTCCCTTGCTGTCAAAATAGACTACTGCATCTGAAGATTTGCCAATTCAATTTATCTGTCAAGATTAGCCTTAAACATAAGGTTCACTATTTCAGAATTTTCCTCAACACGATTAAGGAACTGAATTTGACAAGGTTGACTTGGCTCAAGAGCAGGTGTTGTATATGGCTAAAATGATGTTTTGGGCAGCGAGTATGCAGGTTGATAGACTTGGTAAGGCTGTCTCTCCTACACACTCAGCTTCTACTCCATGGATGCAATTAAACTACTCACATCCAACATCTCATTTGAAAGTCTGTGCCAATTTGCTCTTTCAATAGGATCCCATTCTTTTTTACTTGATCTAGCACATTCCTCACTTATTGGATGACATGATCAAGAATTTCTTGGCCACATCCCTTTTTGGTGTTAAGATCAATTACATATTTGTCGTATCCCAGTAATGCTTGCTTGAAAGTGGAAATGGGTTGATGGGTAAAGAGATTGGGCTGAGTGGAAGAGGCGACATACTGAGAAGATTTAGCGCAAGGCTGATATTGCTCGTAGCAGGGTTGAGACTAGCCATATTGGGCATGATAAGGACTATAGCCATGCTGGCTGGAAAAAATAGAGTCCATGACTCAAAATGATGGAGATTACACATACCAAAATGCGTTTTTGAAAGTATCGAGCTGCTTAACCAACGAATTAAACTCAGAGTCACTAGATGCTAAAGAATTTCAATTTGCTATAACAGGACCAGCATCAATCCTGAGACTCTACTGTGTTAAAAAACTTGAGGTCCCAATGGGCGTGCCAAAACTATTGATGCTGAAAAGTGCACCCAGTTGGTAGGAAAATGGATTCCTGCCCTTTCCCCATAACATGGAAATTCCTCTCTCATTTGTGGGATGGCAAAGCAAGAGAGGAGAGTCTCTAGATATGGGCTAGTTCCCTCTGATGTATCTTATTTGTTTCAAGTAGAAAAAATATAGATATATAGATATACTGGGGGGGATGAAAAGAGAGAGAGAAAATGCATGAAAACAAACAGCCTACTCTAAAGAGGTGATACACCAAAAATTAAAGTGACCTTCCCACCTCCACACTCAAGATCAGACAAAAACATACATACACTCAGATCTGGTAGAAAAGACCAGGTCTCTGGGATGACAGGGAGGTTCTTATGGAAAGCACAAGAAATAGGGACTCACCAAGGTGCTGAGAAATACACACTGTAAGTGACCTCACCCATTCTATACCTCCAAAACAAAACTCTACTCCTGGCAGCAACAGATAGTGGCACTTTGTAGATCACAGGTTTGCTGGTGTTAAACCTGTGAGAGCATCAAGAGACAATGACTGGACATAGATTAACATTCAAGGCATACTCTACACAATCCATCTAAATAGAGGTAAAAACTATCTTTTATTGATTTAGGTGGAGAATTTGGAGAGCAGTGCTCTTTACAAAATTGTGAGAGGATCCTGATAAAATGACCAAGTCTGTGTATTTATATGGGAAGAGCCAAGAGGAGTCTCATTGGGAAGAGTGAAAAAACATTGTAGCTGATGTCATAAGTCTACCAAGACCATGCTTGATGCCTCATTTTTCATGCTTTTTCCTATGTTCTGCAGGGCCTTTTTACCACTTGATGTTGTGGGCAGCAAATTTGCTGCTCACTGTCATGGACTGTGTGTGGGACTTCTGCCGATGTCGGCTGATTTAGCTATTGAGCACGGCAATTTTATTGACGTTGGCTAAGTTTTTTGTTGACTATAATAGTTTTGTCGACATCAACTGATGTTAACGGCCTCCTTTTCTCTGTCGACTGCTTCACGTGGTGATTTTGCTGCCCTCTGTATGTGTGTAGGCGGTCTCTTTTTACCCGCCAGTGTTGTGGGCGGTGATTTTGCCGCTGACTGCATAAAACTTGTAAACGTCTGCCCTCTTTTTGCCTTAGTGTTAAATGCCCTGGCTTTTTTCCTCTCCTCTTCTGTGAACATTTGAAGACTCTGCCTTTTGCTACCATGAATGCCAACGAATGAGGCCGATGAGCCAATGCTTTGAAATGGAGCTGTTGAACCCTAAAGGTGGACCTTGCAACTTGAAATGATTGGCCTTTCATAGCAAGTGCAGAAGGTGACCAAGATTTTGCTAGAGGGGCAAAATTGGGTCAATAGTAACCAAGTTCAATTATTTCTTTAGCATGATTTTGACTATTCAAAATGTTCTCTAAATAACTTGATCTCTTTTCAAACATCATATATGACTTCATCTTACTAGATGTCTTTTCTAACTTGGCTTTCAATGACTCATTTTTAATCACATACCTAGAACACTCATCTCTTTTATCTTTTATGCTTGTAGACAGGATTTCCAATTGAAAACTAAGATGTTTGACTATATCTTCATGATCCTTGGTGTCTTCATTCATTCTTTCTTCAAACACTCTAAATTGATCTTCATAGTCCTTTATTGGATACTTCTTCTTAGTATTATTCTTCTCAATCTTTAATTCTTCCTGAGCATTCCTCAATCCAGTCTCACAATCCTCCTTGTCTTCTTCATTATCTATATCACTCCAAGTAGACTTTTTTGATATGAACAACTTCCTTCCTCAACCATGTATAGGACTTAATCTTCAATATCAAATTCAAAATCATTGTCTTCTTGTTCTTGAAGGACTTCTTCTTGTTGTCATACTTTCTGAACCCTTTCTTCCTCTTATCAAACCCGAATGTCTTGTTGCCTTCATCTTGGAATTCACCATGATCTTCATCATCATTATTCTTAAGCTTATGGGGGAACTTGTTATAAAAGTGTCCTAATTATCCAAAATTGAAACATTTTAAGGTTAGTTTACCCATATACTTCCCTAGGCCTATTTTCAATTTACTTGTAAACAAAGCTAATAGTTCATCATCAAATATTTCATCATACTTGGATTCCTTACTTTGAGTTTTTTTTCTTATTTAACTTTATTTCTATCTTAAATGTTGATTCTTTCTTATAAGGTCTATCCTCATCAACTCTCATCTCATAGGCAATAAGGATGTCATGTAATTCATGCATCTTTAATTGAGTGAGATCATGACTTTATTCTACAATAAAGACTTTTGAATCAAACTTAAGTGTAAGAGTCCTTAACACCTTCTATATTATATTAGCTTCATCAATCACCTCTCCAAGACCTTTGATCATGTTTACTACCTCATCAAACTTTAGAAGATAGGATGCGACAATATCTTCTTCCTTCATTTTGAGACCTTCAAATTGCCTTTGGTAGGTTTGTAATTTAGCCATTTTTACCTTTAAGTCTCCTGCATAGATAGCTTGTAATTTTTTCTAGATTTAATTTATAGAATTGAAATGGATCACTTTGGTGAACTCAGCCTTAGATAGACCACAAATGATAGCATTCATAGCTTTAAAATTATTCTCACTTAACTTCTTTTCAACAACACTAGTTGGAGGCATAGTTGGTGTAGTGTAAACATCCATGATATATTACCAAATATGAAAACTTAGAGAGATGATGTATGTCCTCATCCTTATAATCCATAAAGCATAATTTGACCCATTAAAAAATAGTTCTTTCTTTTTAGAGAAACCTTGAATCTATTGACTTACCATATTATATCTTAGATCACCTTTAAGTGGTTAAACTTGTAATGAAGGTCTTACTCTGATACTAATTATTGGAGGTAAAATCACTGAGATGGGGGGGTGAATCAGTGATACAAGATATTTCAAACTTTAATTGTAATCCTTTGAAACTCTTAATCAATTATCATAAGTATTCATAAAGCATATAATATTTTCATAACAATGAATAATCAAGAGATACAAGATCACATACATAACATAAGATATACATGAGAAAACATCTTAGGGGATAAAACCCACTCTTAATCTTGAAAACACATGGACTACTTATCCTATAATATGATTACAAACATGAGACCTTTTAGTGAAGCACCCACTTCACAAGTAGCACCCACCATTAAGTATGGATAATCACCCACTTGTTTTAGATGTTAAGGACCCACCAAACAACTATGAAATTAACAAATTTATAAATCTGATTGCATTTTAATATGATTGGAGAAACAATGTATAAAAACTCTCTTTCAAACTCTTCACATGTACTCAAACTTGATCATACAAGTAATGCATCTAAATACCCCTTTTGGATCTTTCTAATATTCTTCACTCATCCTAGATCTATGTTATACTTCACTCCATCCATTGAGCACACTCCCCCTAATCTCTTTCCTTTGTCTCTATCTTTTTCTCTCTCAATTCTTCCACATTCAAATCTAGACACCATTGCCTTGGTCTCCACTATTTATAGAGTCTTCATGAATATCAGCTTCTTGTTCTACCATAAGACTTCCATTAACCATTACATAAGACTTCATTAACCATTAAGACATATATCATCCTAAGATGTATCTCAAATACATTTTCATAGGTCAGACATAACATCTATGGGTCACACTTAAGCAACTATGCCTTTTAATTAGCCCTTGGTAGCCTTTATAGGTCTCATGGAGATTTATTCACCCATTTAGCACTTCATCAAACATATTAAGAACATACAATCAATTTCAAATACCTAGGTCCAGTCTATATGATATCTAAGACATTTTCAAGTGATTAATTCCAACAAAACACTCTTATGATAAAGCATAAATTATTTTAATAATAATATGTACACAGTAACACCATGAATGACCAAATAGTCAACTTTGAAAATTCATATCTTTAACTTTATGAACATTCAAACCTCATAACGAGATTCTATAGATGTGCCTTGAAGTCATTTACAACTTTTATTTTTACTACATCAAGAAATTCATCTTGGATTAAAAGATATAGCTCAAAAAATAAGCACTAGTTTTCCCTCATTAATTTGAATATTCAAATTCCAATAGTCATTATTTAGACACTAAAAATTGAGCACTTTGACCTCATCTATGTTCCCTGGTAACTTTAGACAATGCATCATTGATCTCCTCAAAGTAGCTTAGACTTTAAATTTCAATACTCACCATTGATCTTAGATCAGAGATCCTATGATTGTGCTACTTGGCAGCTCTACATGCCTTTTGCACATTTGACTCTGTAACTCAACCCATACCATTGATCTTTATCTTTATGAACACCTGTGAACCATTGACCTTTTAATAAATTAAAGAGATAAATACATTTGTCACAAGCACATTTAATCTCAAGAACCTTTGACAAGTTAAATTCACACACACCATTGGATCAAGATATGGATGATGGATTCTCACTATTAGATCTATTGACTAGTGACCTCAGATTTCAATAAAGTTAAACTTGACAGTCTCTGTCCCATCACAGTTTGTAAGAGTAACTTTGAAGGTTTATAACTTGAGTTATAAAATGCTTCAAGAGTCCAAAGTTTTAGGGTACCCTCTTGAAGCTATAGACAACATCTCCATGAAAACCTTTTACCTCAGTTAAATTTCTAAGTACCTAAAATAAATGCATGAACTTGATGATTCATGCATATCTACATAATGTGTAGTGATGGTCTAGATTCTCTTAAAATAGAAGATGCATGTTTCTCTTTCCAAATGATCAAGTGACATACCAAAACATCACCAACACATCTATTAATGCCTCATAATTATTATTTATCCTTAAAAACCTACAAATGTGTCATATCTCTCTAAGATATCAAACACAACTTCTTTGTCATTCATGTACTAGAACCATATGCTCTCTTTGACATCAATGACAATCTAAAACATCAATGACCATGCTCAACATATAATTCTCATCATTTTCCCCCACACTTTACCTTTTACAAATCCTCTTAAAAACTAGGGGAGAATTATTCTTTAATCTAGATGTCACAATTCTAATTGCTATCTAAGATCATAAATTTGAAAATGATGTCCCCAATCACAATGATTTCTAGGTAGAAACCCAAAATATCTTATCATAGTGTGTAACCATTCTTGAAATTATACTCTAACTTAATTTATTATGCCAATTTTGCCAATGAGACATGGGATAAATAAGAATAGGTGGCCTAAATCTCATGCCAATCCAAACACTTGACCCTTTTTCTTTCAAGAGCTGAGTGATAATTTGAGAAAGTGCCCTGGCTCTCTAGAGACTCCAACTGATGGTAGTGGGAGTCATGACTTCCCTATATTTCAAGAAAACAAGCAAAGTCTCCCATCTAGCCATACTTGCTATGATAGATTTTGAGGAATGTTGGCTGACAAAATCTTGGTAGATTGCTACATTTTATCTTAACAACTCATGATATTGGTCTTTCATGAACATGTGATACAAAAGGCTAGAAGACAAAAAGAAGTTTGTGAGCTTTTAGAAATTAGGGTCTTATACATAAGCCTATAATATTCTATACTTCCAAGAATTTATTATGTGCTTGCTCCCAAGAATTTTGATTTATCATAGTGGAAAGAAAAACACGTAATTGCGTTTCTCCCAAATTTATGACCTTTTAGAAATTAGGGTGTTATACATAAGCCTATAGTATTCTATACTTCCAAGAATTTAGTATGTGCTTGCTCCCAAGAATTTTTATTTATCATAGTGGAAAGAAAAACACGTAATTGTGTTTCTCCCAAAAATAAGTTAATCAAAAATTAAAACTGGTTTCCTAATAACATGTTAGAAAAACAAAACTTACAAATTCGATCTTGTCTTTTTGTAGTGCTTTTAAGAAAGATATCCATGAACATGTGTTCATATTCAATGACATAGGGGAAACCAAGATAAATAAATTGCATTGGACACTTAAAAAACTATTCATGATGAAATAAAACATACATAAAAGATGGTTTTCTACATGATAATAATTTCTTAGTAATTTCACAAACATTTTGAATAAAAGTCTAAGCTTGTTGAAACTATTGCTAAGACTCTATTTTGATTTTGACATTCTCTGCTTCTAGCTTATGAATCTTATTTTGAAATTTATTCCAAATTGAAATAATGTCATGAAGGGGTATATTAAAAAGAAAAATAGCTCTTGTGGTTTCCTCAGTCTGTATAACTATCTCCGTTATTTCCTTTTGCATAACATGTATGGTAGTTTGCAACTTAGAATTCTAAGTTATTAGCTCCTATATGTGAATATTTCATTAACCAAGCAATGCATCCTAAATAGTAATAGTGTGTTGTAGATTACCAATATGAGCATCCTTAATTTCAAGGGAATTTTGTAAAGTGATAAGTTCATGAGATTGTGGGAATGATTGATTATGAATTCTAATTTCTTTAGCATTAACTATTGTTATAATCACTTCCTCAGAGCTACAGGTGCCAAAGATGGACCTTCCTCTATTCTTGCTATCATGAGAGGAAAAATAAAACATTAAAATTTTTTACCAAGAATTTTGAGTGAATTTTGAAGAAACGAAGGCCAAAATTTCTCAACCTTTGGTTTCTTCAAGAAATGGTGTTGACAAATGAGATGAATTAAAACATGATGTTTAATTGACTCAATACCTCTTTTCAATTTCTGATCTACATAATGGATAACATGGTGAAGATACGAAGGTAGGTTTACCTAGCACTCAGGTTTGGTAGCTTCTTTCTTTAAATTAATGAGAAGTCATATAGTTTCACCACCAACCATAGTGAACTATCCATCACAAGTGAGGTATTTCATGATCCAATATGTTACATTATGCCATGGAGGTGGAAGACTATCTTGAGTGATCCCTCTAGTAATGCCTTATAGATTCTTGGCCAACTTAGGATGGGGTTCATTGCCATTAATAAACATTTGAATTAGATCAACAAAACTTAATTTGGTAGTAAAAACCAAGCCTTCTTCAAGAATCCTTGAAAGTTCACTAATAATATAATAATCAATAGGAATATGTTCACCCCAAACTATAGAATAATCTTCATTATTTTTTTCTAAAAACTCTTGAATAATGTTTTCTTGAAAACCCTAAAATGTCTTCAAGAAATTAAACCATCTTGTTATTTTAAAAACAAACCTAGCAGATTCATATCATAAAATAAGTTATGCCAACTTTAGTTCACTTCTCTTTTTACTACACATCTTTTTAGTTGTCCACTATTTTCTTAAAAACATGCTTGCACAATGCAAAATTGAGTTAAAAATCACATAGAGTATTGAGTAGGGCAAGGAAGTTGGGACATGATATGGAAATGAATAGAAATAAAAGGATAAAAATGGTGACACATGAAATTGATAAGAAGTACCACAAAATTATAGTAGAGATTATGGTCAAGCACTTCAAATAAATCAAAGTTTTAATGAGTACTTTTGAGGTCAACATCAATTACATGGTGTGAGAGATCATACTTGATAGTACTTGAAATTATATTTGAAATTACTTCCACATTAGGACTTATATTTTGAAAATTTCTTTGGATTAACCCCATATCAAGTCTTGAAATTAGGAAATAGTATCGAATTCAATCACATCCAAGTGGCATTAAAGGAATTTATCCATATTTAGAAGTGTTGTTCACCTAATGATCATACATATAGAACATAAAATATAAAATGTCTAGCCTATTAGGAAGGAATTAAAACTATACTTTTACTATAAGGATCCATGTTTATCTCTTAAATTTTTCATGTGTTTTGCAAGGATAAATAATTTTGAGAAGATAAGTTAGTTGATAAGACAATAGTTTATGTTTATTGCAGAAGTTTCATTTGAAAAGTTCCATTTCTCATTTTCACTTTGCATTATTATTTTTTAAAATTTTTATACCTTTATTTTTATTTTTCATATATATATAATATTTTGAAGTTTTGAAGGAATGAGAATCACCATTTTCTAGTTTTTAACACTCCCCCTTATTAGATGTCTACTACAAAGATCATCCAGCCTTAGTGGAAGAACCAGGTTATTCCATAAGGTCAAATTGGTATTGATTATGTTTAAATATTTATTCCCTATTGATAAGTCTCTTATACACTTTAATTATATGACCATTGACCAAAAGTGTCCTTTGGTCACCATCAATTAGTTGAAGTTAGATAGAGCCATTGTTGTTGATAGTTTTGATCAGGTATGGTCCCAACCATCTTGTCCTGAGATTCTTTTGAAATGTTGGAATTTGAAATCAAATAAAAGCTCCCAATAAACTTCTTGAAACTATTTTTATTTGATACACGCATCATGCCATTTTTTTAACTACTTTTGAATCATTTTGGTTTGACTGAGTGCATTAATTCTTAGTTCATCTAGCCCATTCAGTTGCATGGTTATTTCCTTTTGTGCTTCATCAAGATTAACTCCCATATCAGTTGTTGTCTTCAGTGTTTGAAGTTCAAATTATATTGGAAACAAAGGTTTCTTTCCAAACACAATTTCATATAGAGATAATCCTATGGTAGTCTTCCATATTATATTAAATGCCCAAATTACTTCAAGTACTCTATCTGCCTAATCTTTCCTGCTACTATTCACTATTTTGGTTAAAAGGTTTTGAAGCTCTCAGTTGGTGACCTCCACTTTCCCATTAGCTTGTGGGTGATATAGTGAGGATTTATGATCATTGATTTGGTAAAGTTCCATAAAATCCTTGATCATCTTATACATGAATTGAGGCACTTGATTAGAAATAATAAATCTAGGAGTCCCAAATCTCAACATGATCTTATGATATAGGAAATCAACAATCATTTCCTCTCGAGTAAAGGTGAGTGCCTGCACTTTATCCCACTTAATAACATAATCAATACATACTAATAAATAATCTTTTCCTTGAGATGGTGGGTTGATTGGTCCAAAAAAATCCAAACCCCATTTCTTAAATGGTTCTAAAACTATTTAAAAATAAATAAGCATTTATGAGGATAAAGTAGGCTTACCCATCTTTTAGCAAGGATCACATTGTCATACAAACATTTTTATAGTCTTATAAAGAGATAACCAATAATAACCTACAACAAGAATAGTATGAATGATCATTTTTGTTAAATAATATCCTCCTCTTGGTTCACTATGGCATGCTCTTATGATGTGAAATATTTCATCTTCTATGACACATCTGTGAAGTACATGATTAGGTCCAATTTTAAATAACATGCCTTTAAACCATTTGAAATGAGAACTAGTTTTAATCAAACATTTTCTATATTTATAAGTAAAAGAATGAGGAAAATTCCATGTTGCTAATAAATTTACCATGTCTATAAACCATGGAGAGTATGTAGATATATAAAACAACTGTTCATCTAGAAATGAGTCTTCCAAATATTCATCTTCACCTATAGTGATCAATCTAGACAAAATTTAGTAACAACATTATACTTTCCATATTTGTATATAATAGTAATTTCAAAATCTTGCAACAGTAGTATCTATATAATAATTCTACCTCCTACTACTGGTTTATTCATTAAGTACTTAATAGCTGAATGATTTGTATAAATAAATTCATAATAACTAGTAATGTAATGTCTAAACTTGTTTATGGCATGAAAAACAACAAAAAAATATTTTTCTATGGTAGTATAGTTTTTATATGTGGGATTAAGATTCTTAATGATATAATAAATGGCATACATTTTTCCTTCCTCATCTCTTTGTCCTAAAACTGCACTTAATGGATTATTGGAAGTGTCAGCATAAATATGAAAAGGATGTTCCCAATTAGGTCCTTTCATAACTGGAGTAGTCATAAGTTTTTTTAAATGTTTCAAAATCTTTTTGACTCGTATCATTCTATACAAATTCATTGTATTTTGTTAGCAAGAAAAATATAGGTGCAACTATTTTGCTAAAGTCTTCAGTAAATATTTTGTAATATTTTGCATGATCGAGAAATTTTTTGACATATATTTATGTCTGAGGAATGGGGAGACTAGAAATTACCTAAATATTCTTAGGATCTATTTTTATTTCTTGAGAAGAGATATGATGTCCTTAGACTATCCTTCATTATCCATTATTACACACTTCTCATGACTCAAAGATACTTGGTGTTCTTCACATCTGGTGAGAAATTTATCTAAATTTCTCAAGGCTTCATCAAATGTGTTTCCATGGATAGTTAATTCATACATGTATGCTTCCACACAATCATTTGTAAGATTAAAAAATATGGCTAACACTACTGTTTGAAAGGTAGCGAGTGAATTACATAATCCAAAAGAAAGGATTGTATAAGAACATATTCCCAAGGGGTAGGTAAATGTAGTTTTATCTTAATATTCAAGGGCTATTCTGATTTGATTGTATCTAATGAACCCATCTAAGAAAGAAAAGTACTATTTTTTTGCCAAGTTATCCAAAATTTGATCAATAAAAGGCAAATGAAAGTAATCTCTCATAGTGGCTTTATTCATTTTTTTGTAATCTAGGTAAACTCTCCATTTTCCATTCTTCTTAGGTATAACGACCAAACATGAAACCCATTGATTATTGAATATGGGGTAAATAAAACCAACTTCCAATAGTTATTCTATCTCTATTTTCATGACTTCTTTCAAGGCTAGGTTAATTCTCCATTGTGGTTGTCTAACTGGTCTAACAACTTCGGTGTAAATGTGATGGGTACAGACACTAGGATGTACTCCTTTCATATCACTATAATCCAAAGTGAATGCTTTTGTGTGTTTTACCAATACATCAAACACTTTGATTTCTTACTGGTCAGTTAACCAACTATTGATATTCAACATTTTATCGAGATGGATTGCAATTTGTTTAGTACCTAAAATGATGGAATTTACCTACTTGTATTCACTCATCAAAACATTCAATGGACATGGATGTGGTAGTAACATGTGAAATGTAACCACATCCTTGTAAAAGGTTTCACTTTTGGAGAGTAGATTGGTCAATGGATAACAAAAATCATTTAGAAATGAATTTTGCCCTTCTTGAGCCCAATCAACTATGGTTTATTGAATATCTTGTAGAACAAATAACATGTGTGGGGTTATGACATTGTCTTGGTTTTAAGTAGTGAAGATAAATTCTTCCCATTCATGATTGTTCATCTTTAGAGCTAAGCTATTAGTATTTAGAGCTAAGCTATCAATCTTTAGAGTTAGGCTAACAGACCTTAGAACTAGGCTATTGGACTTCAAAGATAGGCTATTTGACTTTGGAGCTAGGATATTTTGGTCTAAATATTCTTTTATCTATTCCTAAAATTCTTGGACAAGTTCTTTTATAGTAACCATGGCTAAGGAAGACACATTATTATGATTTTGTTCAGGTTGATCCACCCATATCTATTTGGAAAGATCCATTAAAGGTCTAAAAAGTGGATAAAGGGAGATTTGTTTGGCATGTATTCCATTATAAATGGTCATATTACCAGATCTATAGTCAATTCATGCTATGACTGTAACTAACCAAGGTCTTCCAAGAATAATTAGACACCATTCTTTCTTGGGTTTAGGTTGAAGGATCATGAAATCTATAGGGTATTCCAAGGATTCTATGGTGACTAGAACATTTTATATGGTTCCTTCATGTGCAATAGTGGATCAATCTACCATTTACAAAATTGTAGTGATAGGCTAAAGCCTTGTGAGGGATAAATATTATACTATTTTAATAGTCATTATGTTGATGGTATCACCTCAATCTACAAGCACATTGGTATGGACTTGTTCCCAATTATCATAGTCATTACAAGACAACCAAGGTATCCATATTTAGGAATAAGTATGTTTCCTTCTAGTAGATCAATAATTTTTCCAGTTAACTGAATTATTTTAGGATATTATTTCTTTTTACCAAGTGCTTTGATACATAATACTTTAATTATTTGATTTAATTTAGGAATATCCTTCATAACTCTTAACAATGAAATTTCTATCTTTGTCTATCTTAATCCTTACATCAATTCAAAACCCTCCTTAGGTTTTTATTCCTTAAGTCTCTTAGGAAATGGAACAACAAGGGAATCTTAAATTATGGCTGGTGCGATTAAAGTTGTGGTGGATTTTACCTTGTCTTCATTTGGTTTTTCAACTACAGGTGACTCAAAAGTGTTTTCATCATTGGGAATTTTATTATGGTTATGGGTGAATCTATTAATACCTTTATTGACCTAAGTTGAACATTATTACACTTAGTTAAAACACTAATTTCTTGGTTAGCTCCATAAATAGAAGTATTTTTCCTATTCTTATTATTTTCCACTGGTTAGATAGGTAACTATGGTTGGTTAATATACTACTAAATTAGTGGTGACTAAGGTTGTGAAGACATCAAACCCTACTGTGGAGGAAACCTTCTCTGCATTTGATTATGAGACCATTATTAATTTGGCCATTGAGGTGGTGACTACTGAATGTAATGTGGTTATTGGTTTTATTATTGTACCTAGGATTGTGAATGATTTTGAGTCATCCCCCACATCTTTGGCATCTATTCTTGAGTGCCCATGGTTGTGGTTATGGTGTTGGTCCCCACATTTGTGGTGTGACTTGTCTAGCCCATGGTATCATCCATGGATTAGGGGGAAATCTTAGACCAAATTGATTTTGAGATTGGGAGGACCAGTTGCCTTATCTTTAGATAAAGTTCAATTCTTAAACTGCATGTACTACTTATTTTACCTAGTTCCACATGGTAGGAAGATGATTGCAGCTCTTGTTGTCATGGTCTAGGTCACAAATACCACATTTCTTTATTTTATCTAAAGGATAATATTTTAATCCATGTTTGAGCCTATATTTAGGACAATATATTGATAATTATATAGTCTTGGTGGTATTGAATTTTTATTTAAGACCATATAATGTGGTTCTTAATTATAATAGAATATATATTTTTAAATCAACAAATTCTTCCATTAATTAGCCAACTTTAGGTGATTTTACCAACCTTGATTTCCTTATGCTAGGTCTTGTCCTAGAATAGTTAATACATAATGTTGAAATCTGATGAAAGGTTAACTTATCAATGTCACCCTTTCCCTATAGGTTCAAAACATCACATGCATCATCATCTAAGCCTTTAATAAAGACCATCTTGACAACCTCCTTTGTGAGTTGGTAACCACTTCATTTATGGGTAAATATAAACCTATCAAAATAATCTTCTAAGGTTTCATCTTCATTTTGTTTTATCTTGAAAAAATCTTCTTTGCATTCTATGACTCTACAATAATACTAATATTTATTAATAAATGTAGTTTCCATTTATTTCCAAGTAATTATAGAATTACCCTCAAGTCCCATGAACCATCTCATGATTTCATCCTTAAGTGTAAATGGGAATAAATTCAACTTTTGATTGCCAGTGACAGTCATATGTTTGGTAGAGAACTTGAAATCCAAAGAGGACCTGATTTGGATCCTCTAAGGATTTACCTCTAAAAGTAGGTAAAATAGATGGTGAGATATTTTTCATGGAGATTTTATCATTAGGACCTAAGTTTATTAGATAGGAAAAAGTTATGTCCTGTTAAAGCAGTTTATCAGAGTTTTCTACATGTGCATGATTGTCTCCCATATTTTCTACCCAACTTTTGTTATCAATCCAATTCAAGTTCTCTTCTTGGGTTCTCAACCTATGGTCTATTGGCTTAAGAGGATAATCTTCATTGGTGATTATATCTTCTTATTTTAGAGCTTGTGGATCAAATATGACTGTTTTAAAAATGGGATCTTTAGGATCAATTATTCCTATAGGAGAAGATGAACAGAATATAATTCTTCTTGTAGGATCTATTTGTGAGGATGAACCTTTTTCAAGATATAAATTAGAAAAAAAAATTATACAAATTTTAATTTCCTTTCTTTCACTGCCTAATCTTTCTAGCAAGGATATAATCCTCTCTTCTTCTAGTTTTATTTGGATGTCTTTGGAGATAAACCATCCTTGAGAATCTCTTAGGTAGTTCATAAATCTAAGGAGTCCTTGATTCTTTTTGTGTTCTTGGGGTATATGAATATTTTTTAATATCCCATATATAACTCTAATATAGGATCTCATTAACACTTATTAATTAATTATTAAGAGTCCCCAACAATTATGCCAAAAAAGATAGGTTGCCACTATACCTTTCATTTAACCAATCAATGGATTGATGTCATTTTATATCAAGTCTAGTGTCCAAGGCTATATGCAATGAGATGTTGGATATTTGAGTTAATAGTTCATTTCTTGGGGGTGTTTACTCTGATATTGATTTCTAAATCCTAAGGGAAACAAAAAATATTATTATCTTATGTTGTAAAAAAGGTAAATCTAGAAAGTTTTGCTAACTAGATATCCTCTATGACATTCCTTGTTATAAGGATTCTTCGATTCACACCATCAACATCCAAAACTTAAACATCTAGCATAAGACACTAAAATTTCCTCACTCAACTTACATAGCTAGTTAGGAGAGTGTTTTATTTTAGAATATGATAATTCTGATTACCTATTGTCATATAGATTACTTCCTGATAGATTTTGAATATGGATATGATTTTTTTAGTTAAAAAAATTTCCTATTAACTTTAATATTATGAGAATTGAAAGACACATTTTGAAAAAAGTAAACTCACTTGTATTGAACCGAAACATACTTTACATTTAATGAAAGTACACTTACAATAAAATAAACACACTTTGCATTAAAAAGGAAATCACACTTTTCATTGAAAGGGAAATCAACTTTACATTAAAAGGAAGATCACACTTGTAGTAAAATGAAATATACTTATATCAAAATAAATAAAATTTTAAACTATAAACTAGAAATACTAATTGTCTTGATCTTTAGAGAGAAGTGGGCCCTTGCTCCTTCCTCAGAACAAGACCGACTTTAACATAGTAGTGGAATATAATGTTGTAATTTATTATCAAAAGGAACATATACAGATGCTACAAATTTTACTATAAAATTACACTTTGAATATTTCCTAATTTTCTTTACACTCTATTACCCTAGAATGAGAAGAAGACATGTACTTAACACATATCTTAATGACCATTCTTAGAATAAAAAATCTAATGATATAAATAATAAAATCCACTTATTATAAATAAAATATCTAGGAATCAAATCTCATGCTTATATGAGGTATTGGAACTGATTCAACTAAAAATATATCAAGTATAACTAACATATATTTGAAGAGATTATGCCTGAATTTATAAAATATAAATACATTTATATCTGGATCATTTTAGACTATTACTATGAATAGTAATGTCTAAAAAAAGATATCTAAATATGGAAAATATATATATGTACAATAGATATCTTTGGAGTTTCTATATTAATGTGTAGAGTACAATTGGACATCTTTAGAGCATGGCTAGGCATCTTCAGAGTATGGATAAATAGGTCTTCACAGTTTAATTAGAATGTCTTTAGAGATTTTTTAAAACATCTTTGAAGTTGCCTAGGTGGATCTTCGAAGCTTTGATGGAACATATTTGGAGCTTCTTGGAATATATTTAGAGCTTCAACAAAACATCTTCATAGATTGATAGATCATCTTTGAAGATGCTTACATTGATATTCGTAGATTGACTAAGGATTTTCATAGCTTACTATGTTTTATGTCAAGTATTTAAAACTATTGCCAAAAAGGTGTTGCCAAATTTTTTGATGACTTCTCAAAATAATCTTGCCATAAAGATGTATCTTTGTATGCAAAAATGTACTCATTTCATTCAAGTTAGACATAAATAACAAGATAGAGAATCAACAATGTATCACATACAAATAAAATACAATTATGCTCATTTTCTACCTAGATGAGACCTTAACTATTAAATATAATGTAATATATAACCAAGAGGAAACACTTATGGATGATTTATATGAGATATAATGAGATATATAGAATGCTCATCAGATTCCTCTAAAAAATAAGTCGTATATAGATTCAAATATAATATATCCTTAAGGAACAAAATCAATGATGTATCCATCAATTATAGTATTCATCTAGTGATCAATCACATGGGTCCATTTGGTATCCATGTTACATATTTTCTCAATATATTTTCAGTCCAAATAAAATGATCTATTTATCTAGGCTTGAGATAATAGTACTCAATCCTTAACAACCATGCTGCTCATAGTTTAGGTAGTTAACATAATAAAATCTCATAGATCTCACCATCATTATGTTCAACTATTTTGTCTCTAATAGATCCTCCTATTCTTCTAGATTCTTCCTGTAATTTTTTTCATATCCTTTCATCTAACAATCATTCAAGTTATCTTTGATTAAGTAGTCATCTCAACATGTTATTCTACACTCATCACACCATTTTTAGGAAAGTTTCATGGAGTTCCTCATTAGAACATGTCAATGTTTGTATTAGGTGAATGTGGTTATAGCTGAGATTAATTTTAGTTACTTTATTAGTTGTTAAGATTCTAATATAATTTAAATTCATTTGATTTGAACTAATCTCCTTATTAATATTAAACATATTTGTTAGGATAAACATATAGATTCGAATAGAAAGGTGTAATATCCCCAATTTCTATATGAATCATTTATAAAAGACCATTAGCCTATATTATTACTATATGCTAATTTGGGTGATGTAAGGGATAATTGTGTGTTTATTTTCTATTCAAAATTACTATTCATATGTACTATTCATTGACACTATTCACATGTCACTATTTATGGTGATATGGCAGGTGATGTAGGGGATGATGCAACTGATGAGGTGAATTATGGATGATGTTCTATGGCCCACGGGGGATCTCACTTGAGATGTGAGTCACATGGGAAGGTATGGGTTGAATTTATAAGGAAGCCCATTATTTTGGAATGTGAAGTCCTTTTAGAGAAGTCAAAAGATGATTAAATCTTGTCTAGGAATCTTGGCACTTGTGGGAGACCAAGGCACATGTGGGAGACCTTTGGCACATGTGGGAGATATTTGGCACATGTGGGAGGAGTTAAATTTTTTGAAATATTTGACTCATCGGTATGCACATGGGATAATGGGAGACATATTTTACTATTCTATATTAGCTCACATGTGTGAGTGGGATACAAATTTGGAGGCACTTGCATGTGTAGGAAGACTTGTCAAAAGTGGGGAATCCACTTTTGACTCTTGAAGAAGACTCCAAGATTATTACTATTCAAGAATAGTGGTGCCAATAAGAGGAGGTCAAATTTATTTTCTTGCCCATGAAGCTTCCCTCTAACTCTCTCTCATGTTTTTTATATTTAATGAGAGATCTCTCCCATTATAAATCATCTTTAAAATTACAAAACTCTCTTTGTAAGTTTGAGCCTATGGTTCATCTAATTCATCTTCCTTGGAATAAAAACCATTGAAAATTTAGATCCTTGGAAGAAAAACCATTGATATCTTGAATCATAGGATGGAAACCCTTTGATTCAATAGGAAAATCTCATGCAGAGATTGTGATTGTGCATCAAAGTTGTAGGTTTAGTGTGTGTTGTTTTTAGGATCTCCATTGACATTGTGTGGAGACTTGGTATTATAATATATATGTAAGTGTTTGGTATTTTTTCATTTATTTTAATATATTTATGTAATATTTGTTTTTATGGATATTTTCTCCTAAAATATCTTATGTAATCTAATTATTTGACTGTGTTATCATAAAGTTATAGTGTGTTAGTTTTTATGCAAGTCTTGTAATAGCATATTTTTGTGTTGTTTATGGGTGATTCCCATATATGTTTTTATGTAGTTTGAGTGATGTTAGTTTTAGATTTTAATCTATCTTATGTGTTATATTTCATACATTTGTATTACATTTATATAGTGTGAGTTATTATAGTTTCATATTTTATTTATGTTGAGTGTGTATGCTAATTTTAGATTTAAGTCTTTTAGTAAGTATTAAGTGTGAATTAGTATAGTGTGAGTGTTTGTTGGAAATATTCTTAATTGGGGATATTTTAGTGGTATCATAACCTATTTAGTTTTTAAGTTTTGATTTATTATAGGTTTTAGAGTGTTTTTAGTTAGTATCCCAACATGGGATATTTTAGTGGTATTAGAGCCAGTGTTCCTACTAGCCTATTTTGTAATGAATGTTTATTGAATATCAAATTTAGTGGCTTTGAGTTTCAAATAGATTATTCATTCAAGGTATTTTCAAAGTTTATGAATCATGGAATCATTTAGTGAAGAATATTTTATCAATAAGTTTTAAAAGGTGGGGAAGAGACTTGAACATCGACCACTACCCAAGGATGATCTTCTTTGCATTTTTAAAGAAGTGGAAATTTGATTATTTGTGATAAATAATGTAGATTCGATAAGGATACAATATTTTATGGATCCAGTAGTGAAACTTTTGTTTAATATAAGGTTTTTGAGACATTCAGAAGAGGAGATAAGGCTTACAGTTACTAGTTGTGTGAGTGAAATTATAATTTTAACAATTCTTAGGATGTATTATAATAGAGATATCATGAAGGAGATATTTACATGGATGATTAAAAGTTTTCAGGGGTTGGCTTAAATTAGGAGCCCTTCCTTTGATAAGAGGGTAATAATTCTTGACAATTTTGAAAATAATAGATTATGTAACTACATGTTAGATAATGATTATGAAGATCTTATTTTTGAAATGTTCCAAACATTTTGGAAGGTTATTGATGTGGCTCATTCAAAGAAGGTTTTCACTTCCATGCAATATATTATGTCTTTGATTGTGAATGAGGATGATCATACTTATAAAATTTTGGTAGCTAACTTGTTGTCCATTTGGAAGATGGAATAGGATGTGTCACCTATGGCACATGGATTATCAAAGAATTTGGTTAAACAAAATATGGGGAAATTAAAACATAATTTGATGGAAAGAATATTATTTTCTAATGATTTATAATGTATAGGTTTATGCCAAGAAAGTGTCTTCTAGGTAAATGTAGATGTGTATTCATCAAAAGAGGTGAGGAAATATTCTAGCTTAGATGATGATTAGGAGATAATTGATGAAAAATAATTTAAGGAGAAAGAACATGAGGGATCTAAAATGAAAGGTAAAGATCCTTTAATAGTAGGAGAGAGTTTATTGACATTTGATGATTTCATGCACTAGAAGAATGAAGAGGAAGTCAAGGAGGAAAGCACATAACTTGATGAATACACAAGTGAGAAAATTGTCCCCATTCAATATACTTTCATCACTCCACCAAAAAAAGAGTCACTAGGAATTATAGAAATCAGTGAAGAGCAAAGGATTCTGGCATATTAATGGAAGTTGGAATTAATCTATAAGGCATCAGTGTAGAGGTGGGATTTAGCTTCACTAATTATTTGGTTGTATATTCAAGTCACATGGACATGATTGCATTCATAAAATGTCATGAATTTGAAATAAAATGTATAAATATAACTAAAGAAATATCCAAGACTTTAGAAACATTAACTTTTAATACAAGCAACAAATTACATGAAGATCAAATCAAAGTGGTGTAGTAGAAGCAAAAGTAGAGCAAAGAGGAGTTGCCAAAAAAGCTAATATTGTCTAGTTGATACATGGGATTTGATGTGAAATAGGCACAACACCTTCTAATATTTTCACTTGGAAGGAAACCACCACAACTGATTTGGGATCATGGTATTTGAAACTAGGAAGTGAAAAAGTATTTCTTGAGGACAAGCAATATTTGGGAAGGGAGGACAGTAATGTCCCCAATTTTTGTATGAATCATTTATAGAAGACCATTAGCCTATATTATTCTCATAGGAAAATTTGGGTGATGTAAGGGATAATTTTATGCTAATTCACTATTCATATGTACTATTCATTAGTACTATTCACATTTCACTATTCATGGTGACATGGTAGGTGATGCAAGGGATGATGTAGCTAATAAGGTGACTTATGGATGATGTGGCATGGCCCATAGGGTATCTCACTTAAGTTTTGAGTCACTTGGGAAGGTATGGGTCTAATTTCTATGGAGGCCCATTATTTTGGCATGTGAAGTCATTTTAGAGAAGTCAAAAGATGATTAAAGCTTGTCTGGTAATCTTGGCACTTGTGGGAGACCAAGGCACATGTGGGAGAACTTTGGAATATATGAGAGATCTTTGGCACATGTGGGAGGAGTCAAAATTTGTGTAATATTTGACTCATGGGTATGCACACGGGATATTGGGAGACATATTACACTATTCTTGATTAGTTCACATGTGTGAGTGGGACACAACTTTAGAGGCACTTACATGTGGAGGAAGACTTGTCAAAAGTGGGGAATCCACTTTTGACTCTTGAAGAAGACTCTAAGATTATTAATATTCAAGAATATTTATACCATTAAGAGGAGGTTGAATTTATTTTCTTGCCCATGAAGCTTCTCTCTCTCTCTCTCTCTCTCTCTCTCTCTCTCTCTCTCTCTCTCTCTCTCTCTCTCTCTCTCTCTCTCTCTCTCTCTCTCTCTCTCCTCTCTCTCTCTCTCTCTCTCTCTCTCTCTCTCTCTCTCTCTCTCTCTCTCTCTCTCTCTCTCTGCATTTTATATTTAAGGAGAGATCTCTCCCATTGTAAATCATATTTGAAATTATAAACCCCCCTTTGTAAGTTTGAGCCTATGGTTCATCTTATTCATCTTATTTAGATGAAAAACCATTTAAGATTTATATCCTTTGATGAAAATCCATGGATCTCTTTAATTATAAGACAAAAACCCTTTGATTAAGTAGGACAATCTCATGAAAAGATTATGATTGTGCATCAAAGTTACAAGTCTAGTATGTGTTGTTTTTAAGATTTCCATTGACGTTGTGTGGAGACTTGGTATTGCAATATATGTAAGTGTTTGGCATTATTTCATGTATTGTAATCTATTTATGTAAGAGTTATGTTTATGGATATTGTCTCCTATAATATATTATGTAATCCAGTTATCTGAATGTGTAATCATAAAGTTATAGTGTGTTGGTTTTTATAGAAGTATTGTAATTGCAGATTTTTGTGTTGTTTATGGGTGATTCCCATATATGCTTTTATGTAGTTTGAGTGATGTTAGTTTTATATTTTAATCTATCTTAAGTGTTGGATTTCATACTTTTGTGTTAAGTTTAGATAATGTGAATTATTATAGTTTTAGATTTTATATATGTTGAGTGTGTATGTCAATTTTAGATTTGAGTCTTTTAGTAAGTATTGAGTGTGAATTAGTATAGTGTGAGTGTTTGTTGGAAATATTCTTAGTTGGGAATATTTTAGTGGTATCAGAACTTGTTTAGTTTTTAAGTGTTAAGTTTATTATCATTTTAGAGTGTTTTTAGTTAATATTCCAACCTAGGATATTTCAAAAGGGAAAACTTATGCACATAAAATAACACATAAAAATTTCAAGGGAACCATACAATTGTTTTTTATATCATTGTCTGTCTCAAATCTCAAATTGAAACTACTTTTACTTTATAATACAAAGTATTTATAGAGATGCAATGTGGCTTTATCACTTTGCCTTCATGGTCATTCAATTATAACACCAAAGGAGGATTTTCATCTTATATATACTTTTGATATTAAAAAAAAAACCCTGAATTTCATAAAGAATAGTTTTTATCACACATTTGTCACTTCTACAATAGTTATACTATTTTAGATGTTATAGTTTACTACTAATAACATGAAAGTAAATATGGTTCCTTATGGTATGATCATGGGACCTGTGGAGTCACACAAAGAGGGTGATGACTATACATCATCTACTTATTTTACTACCATTCATGTGGACACTAATGATGAGGAGGGTGACATGGATGTGTTAGTCATGGACATCCTCATAATCTCAAAATTGTTGATACATCTAACTAATTCACTAAAGAAGATATGGAAGGGTGGCTCAAAAAACTAAAAATTGGAGATTCCATGCAAGAGAAAGAAACAGAGGACTATTTCAACTCTTTCAAAGGTATATTAATATCTTCACCTTTGATTATAAGGAATTTTGGAAATTTATTTGGGTAGAAAATTCTACTAGATTAGTGGATAATGCAAAACCTATCAAGTAAATGCTTTAAAGAATGAATCCTAATTTTTATAAATCAATATAAGTAGATAGTCATGTTCCTTGATGTAAGACTTATCTTCTTAGTAGAAAAATTAGAATGGGTATCTCCCATTATGGTAGTAAAAAATAAGAATGGGAAGTTATGCATTTATGTTGACTAGAAAAATCTCAACAAGGTGAGGAAGACGGACCATTAGTGATGAAGTCAACACTCCATATACCTCTCACAAACATAAATATCTCATAAATTCACACATATTCTCATTAATTCTCATAAAAATCTTCCTCACATTACACAAGGTCAAACAACCTTATCTCACATTACAAATTACTTGGCTTCACATGCCAAGGAGGCTCTGCAGAGCTTTTCTCTAAGCTCAATCTTCCTATCCTCTAGCCTACCAAACTAAGCCATGAATACAACCATTTATAAAATAAAAATGGAATAAAATAATAAGTGAGGCCAAAAATTCATCCCCCTCAACTTGGATGAAGGAAAATACAAAATATTAAGATTATTCCACAAGAAAATGTGCCAACCTTCACATGGGAGTAACTATTCATCAATAGTAGAATTTGTCTCCACCATGTGCCAATGATGAAGTCTTATATGTGATCCACTTTGTCTTGGATCCACAATAATTTTCAAAGGCATATGGAATAGTTTTCTTGGTATCCTCCATTTTCATGACTTTAGACATGGTCCCTCCTTGCATGTACAAATAAAATGTTGTCTTACACTTGCATGTGCAAAGCAAAAGACATTTATAACTTATAATTTCAACCCACATGGATTATGGAAGTCAATGATAAGTACTTCACATGTGTTTTAGTGGAATGTAGTTCCCCACACCACCTATCCATCATAAATAGTGTTGTGGACACCTCATCAAGATGAATAGTATTTATCACCTCAACAATGAATAGTGTTTCATGCATAATAGCCATGACTAGTGATATCATGAATAGTGTTTTCCTACCACATCATTCTCCTCTGATTAAATAACAACTCAGATCCTATGAGCTGTCTTGATTATATCTATGCCACTTATTTTGAAAAAAAACAAATCACACCTCTCTATTTTTGGGTGATGCAAGATTACCCAATCCTTTAGATGCTCCTACATCAAAAATATAAGGTAATTAATGTGATCTCATGATCACATAGAGTGGGTAAGTGGTATAACCAATCTTTTGATCACCAAGTGTAATGATCATGGCATCCCATTCCAACACACCAATGCACTTATAAAATATCCATTTTCCTTCTTCGCTTCTAGCATCTGTGTACCAGTCTTAAAATTGTCCTAATAGGACCACAAACCATCTTCATCATCTAAAAAAATATCTATAATCCAATGGATTTATATGTGGTCCAAATCCAACCATCATATATAATCATGTGATTACACCTACCACAAACCAACCTCCTCCACCAAGATGCTCTACCACACATCTTAGTTATCCATGTGAGCTCAATCCCACCACTATCCATCCACCTCCACCAAAATACCACTTTTATTTCTTAATACACAATCCAAAAACCTATTGGATCTTCAAAAACATTAGAAACCTTCATTTTCAACTCCTCTTTCATGGTTGCATCATGTATCATCTCAATCTCACCATGTGCACTCTCTTACATAAGAAACTCCTCTATGGCTGGAACATCAACACCAACCAAATATTCATCCAAATCTTCCTATAATGAAGTTTTAAATTAATATTCAAATTAAACATGCTCCTCATTCTCTTCACTCTTAATATGGGCTTCCAATGGCCCATACAAAACAACTCCCATGGTTGTTTTCTCATCCCCCACAAAAATATATTTGTGTGCACCAAATTGAATAACATCGTCCATCACCTCCTCATGTGCACATACTTGTACAAAATTATCCTCTAAATATTCCATAATGGAAACTTAAAACACTATTTTTTTCTCTCTTCCTCTATCTATAACTCCTCATGGATGTAAATTTATCATTTATGTAACTCCTCCTGGTTCGCTTCTTCACTCTCATCAAATGTTTCACCTATGGAAACATTTTTCCACTCATGGGTCTTCATAAATTCTTTCCCATCATTACACAATGGGTCTATTTCATCTGATGTACAATACACCACGTCCACATCATCATTTACAAGGATGTATTCATTTATGGGTTTCTCACATAATAGTTCCTTGTTGTCTTCAAAGATAACCATCTTCTTTTCTTCCTTCTTCTTCTACAACTCTCCATGGTTTCACTATTCACTCTTTCATGTGGCTACCTCTCCATGGTTCCAATTTTTTTTATTATGGAGTCTATCATCTCCCACACCAAATCCTCTTCTTTTTCATTCTCACAATCTTCATATCTTTCTATCAACAATTCTAACAACCTATCCCAAGTCTTCAATTTCTTCATCCATTCTTCTTTTGGTGGTACTCTACCACTCTTCTTCCTCATCTTCATACCTGTAAAAACATATAAAAAACACAATACTCTCTCTAATATTTCAAGGCTTCTCTCATGCCTAAATCAAACTCTCTCTTGCATTCCCTACCCAAGGAATGAAAACTTGCTCTGATACCACTTGATAGAGTCAACACTCTAGATAACTCTCACAACCATAAATCTCTCATAAATTCACACATATTCTCATTAATTCTCATAAAAATATTCCTCACATTATAAAAGGTTAAAAAAACTTATCTCACATTACAAATTACTTGGCTTCACATGCCAAGGAGGCTTTATAGAGCTTCTCTCTAATCTTAATCTTCCTATCCTCTAGCCTACCAAACTAATCCATGAATACAACAATATATAGAATACATAAGGACTAAAATAAAAAGGGAGGACCAAAATCCATCCCCCTTCACTTGGATGAAGGTAAATATAAAATATTTAGATTATTCCCCAGTAAAATGTGCTAACCTTCACATGGGAGGAAGTATTCATCAATAGTAGAATTTGTCTCTACCATGTGCCAATAATGAAGTATTCCATGTGCTCCACTTTTTCTAGGATATGCAAGTATGTGCAAGGCATATATAATAGTTTTATTGGTCTCCTGCATGTGCATGATGTTAAACATGGTCCCTCCTTGCATGTTTAAAACAAATGTTGTCCTACACTATCATGTGCAAAGCAAAAGGTGTTCCCCACTTAGAATTTAGACCCATATAGATTATGGAAGTCAAGGAAAAGTCCTCCACATGTGTTTTAGTGTAATGTGGTGCCCCATGCCACCTATCCATCATAAATAGTGTTTTGGACACCTCATCAAGATGACTAGTGTCTACCACCTCAATAGTGAATAGTGTCTCATGCATAGTACCCATGAATAGTGATAACATGAATAGTTGTTTTCCACCACATTAACTAGCCTCTTCCATTATTAAACCAAATATTTTATGAGGTTGTTGGGAATAAGTTTTATAGATTTGAAACTGGTTATAGTGGGTAAAACCAAGTTCACATAGTTGAGAAGGATCAGCTAAATACTATGTTTACCAGTTCTTGGGGAACATTTTATTATAGGTTCATGCCATTTGGATTATGTAATGCACATATAATATTTTAGTGCTTAATGAATAGGGTAATTTTAACCCTATATATTAGAATATTAATCAGGGTATTTGTTGATGATCATTTATTTATAGAAGTAAGGTTAATCATTTTAACCGATTGGATAAGGCTTTTAAAAGGATGGATAAGTATCAAGCCTCATTGAATCCCACAAGGTATGTGTTTAGATGATTTTAAGTTATCTTTTTAGGACATGTTTTATATATAGATAGTATTGGTAATAATCCAAAAAAGGTTTCAATGATTAGGTAGTTATCATTTCCTATGAATATAAGTAAGCTAAGATCACTTAGGAAATGTTGGATATTATAGAAGGCTCATTAGGAAATTATCAAAAATTACACAACCATTAACTTCGTTTCTAAATAAATATGTTCCCTATGAACTAGGGGAGAAGGCACTTGACACTTTTAATTAGATTGAGCAATACTTAGTAGCTTCTCCTATTTTTAACAATCTAGATTGGAACAAAACATTCACTATCTATATTGATGCTTCAAATGCAACACTGGGAAGCACACTAAGCCAAAGGGATGAGAATGGGAATGATCATCCAACTAATTTGGGTGTAGGAAAATAAGTAGTGCCAAATTAAACTATATTATGGATAAGAAACAAACTCTATCTATTATTTTTTCTATAAATAAATTTAGGAGATATTAACTAGGTTAATTTTTTTTAGTTTTAGTAGATCATCAAGATTTGAAAGACATTGTAAATAACGCTAATCCATCATGCAAGATAGCAACATGGATACTATTTTTGCTAGAGAATGAATTTGAAATAATAAATAGGTTAAGAAAGAATCATGTGAATTTATATGCACTTTATTGAACCTATGGTGATATGGGTTTATCTTGTGATGATGATTAATTTATAGATGAAAATTTAATACCTATTAATGTATTTCTAAGTGAGTATCCATATATGTGGAATTATTTGAAAGAATTCAAGTTTCTTGATGTTGCTATTGAAAATATAAAGAAAAAGACCACTCAGGAAATTTTCCTATATTATATTACACATGGATTCTTGCATTAGGTAGGAGCTAATGGGAAATTCAAGAGATCAGTTAGTTAAGAAATAAGAAAGATTATTGAATAATTTCATGATGGTACAATTGGCAGCCACATTTTAGGGCATATAATAACATAGAGAATCCATGATGTAGGTTATAGATGGATAAGCATTTTTGAAGATTGTTTTAATTATTGTAAGATGTGATAAATATATCAATCACATGGGAATCATAATATGTCTTTATCACCATTGTGTCATATTATACCACTTGGTCCATTTGAAAAACATGGAATATGTATTTTGGGTCAACTTCTACCTACACAATGAATAAATAAGTATATTGTGGTTGCCATTGACTACTTGACTAAGTGGGTGGAGCCCAACCTCTAAAAACAATATTTATAGATGACGTCTCAAGATTATTGTACGAGTACATCATTATAATATTTGGTTTCCAAGTATACATTTTAACAAATCAAGGTAGTTACTTCACCAATAAAGTGGTGAAATAATTGGTTAATAGGTTTTATATCAAGAATATAAAGTCAACACCCTATAAGCCATGTATGAATGGATAGGTGGAGAAAACAAATCATGTACCATGATAGATTATTTCCAAATAGGCATCTTTATAGATACAAAAATGGGACAAGCAAGTTCATGACACATTATGAAATATAGGGCCACATCCAAATCAATAATAATTTCTTCTCCATTTCATAGTTATTATGGTCTTATTCATATCATTCCCATTGAGTTTGATGTTTTGAATTTAAGAGTTTATATCAATCAAAGGATGGATGAAGGTGAGTCTATAAGTGATAGGTTGGTACATCTTCATCTTCTAGAGTAAATGCAATAAAAATTGATGAACACCATTGTTATGAAAAAAAGTGAAGAAGAAATAATAGTTTGACAATAAGATCAAGTCATTGCCATTTTATGTGAATGACTTGGTCATGAAATATGATTCTCAACATCATAAGATAAAACATAGTAATATCCTTCATATAAGGATGGGACCATATAAGATAGTAACAATGCATGATAATAGGACATATAAAATTGAAGAATTGGATGACATTCTAATCAATAAATGAATAAACCATGATAGGTTGAAGATATACTCAGGCACTGACATAAGAATTATGCATTAAATTCTAATTTGAGGATAAATTAGAAGCTAAGGAGGGGGAAGATGTCAACACCATAAATTTCCCTCCAAAATTTAGTTTCCATTGGTTTAAATCTTATACATAATTTGATGTAAAGTGTAATTAGTAGTAAAATCTATTAGAAGTTATTATCACCCTCCAATGAATAATGACACATACCATGGAATGTAATAAAGATAAAAATGAAATATCCCATGGTAATTGTCAAAGTACTTTAAGGGATATTGTAAAAATGATGGTCCATGGTAAAAATTAAATATTTGTTGTATATGGTCATATTAATGTCAAAATATTATTATCATGGTAAATAGGTCACTAGCATCAAGGTGGTCTTAAAATAAATAATATTTTATTTATAATGGATTTAAAAGAGTGACATCGTAAATATTTGATCTATTATTATGATAAGTCTAGGAAATATTTGGTCTATTATTTGGAAATGCCTAAGAAATATTAGGTGAAGTCTATTATTGGGTGCCTAGTGGGGATTCTATTTTATAGTTTGTACCATTTTTTGTCTTATATTGGAATGAGGTGGAAGGCCTTGAGATAATATAAAATAATGCTTTCTCTCCCCCTCAAATATAGATAGACATATAATGAGCCATAGATGGAAAAAGGCACACATAAGAAGGAATTAAGACAATAAGAAGGATAATCCTATAATTGGAGTTTGAAAGAAGATATTGGATTATATGAACTTGAAATTTATCCAAAAATTCTATTGGAAAGGCCAGTGAGTATAGTCCATGTGGAGGTGGTAACACTTAGTGGAACCCAAATTCACCTTTTGGGTGAGATTGTACACACATAATTCAAATAATATGGTTATTTTTTTCATTATGTTATTGTGCAAATTATTTGTACCATTTTTCCTATTATCTTTCAATTTTTTTTGTTGAGTTGTCTTAAGAATCACACCACCACAACCAATCTATTCATTTATAAAAAAAACATAGAACAAAGAGTTCTTGGTGAAATAATCCTCGAGTGCTAGATTAAGCTGACAATTCCAAGCATTAGGTGTATACAATTATGGAAAACATAATAATAAATATTAGAGTGGAATAAAAAAGGGTCACTAGGCATACCTAAATTATCTTGCATTGGTGGCCAAGGTTCCCTTTTTGCTTCAATTAAAACAAATTGGTTGCATTCTCCATTTAATTAAATCTCATTTACATCTAGTATCTCCTTTTTTATGTTGTCCTTTTTTTACAAAATAGTTTGGCATCTATAATAAATATTATGCTTACAATCATTAAGGAAATAATGGATTAAATATTCCTTTGATAGTTTCCTTGTGTATACCCATGATATTTTTCACTTTATCAATGTATTTAAGGTTTCTATCATAAGGGCTTGTCAACACATCAATCTCCTTGAGTGAAAATCCTAAGGAGTGTATTGGGAATAGGGTGGGATTGGATTGTGGTTCTTTGCAAGATTTGTTTCCATACCATTATATCATACCTTCATTACTATTAGTCTGATCTCTTCTGAGTCTCTATCTATTAGCATAGGTTCCTAGAAAACCTTTCAAAACATGTTAATATAGGGATAAATATGTGATAAGTGATAAAACTGTATAAAATACAATAATTCATTTTTAACCCATCCTTCAATTAGATAAAATAGATACATTTATGTAGGAAAAATAGACTCAATAGTTATAGAACATTTAGTATAAGATACATGATTAACATATTTAGACAAACAAAGCATTTTCTATGAACATGAAAAAGATAAAAGACATATAGGAAAAACCATTTAAAAACTATATATTAATCTCTATCACATCAAAACCATTTTCTAATACAACTAAGTGATATATATAGGAGTTTTTACAAGTCGTTATCACTTCATATTCTAACCTTTCACTACATCCAAAAGGAATACTCTCCACATTTTGAAGCCTAATTCTAAGATTTTAAGTGCCAAATACATACAAAAATAAATACAAATTAAAAAATAGTGTGAGTTGCACACATGTCCACCAATTACACTCTATGATTTTTATAGCCCTGTTCTACTC
The DNA here is from genome assembly GCA_037957365.1 of Torreya grandis. Classification (NCBI taxonomy): domain Eukaryota; kingdom Viridiplantae; phylum Streptophyta; class Pinopsida; order Cupressales; family Taxaceae; genus Torreya; species Torreya grandis. Next base: position 90,027 of record JARHVA010008005.1, on the reverse strand, counting down.
CCAAAACTTTCCTAGACTTAAACAATTATCTCAACTTGAGACAAAATTGTAGAAGATGTGCCCTCTACTTAAACTAAAAACTTCAACTATGATGGGGAACTGAACTAAAAATAGAAGTTGTGGTAATCACTCAAGGTGTCATTTATTGGTTTTCACCCCTTATGCACTACTTAGATGCCCTTTTAGGTTTTCAAATAAGTATAAGACAAGCCTACCACCCTTGTAAGTTTTCAATAGACTAGCCTAATCATGTGACCACCTTTTATAAGGTTTCATACAACCTGGACTTATTCCTTATACTTGAGTTTTTCCTAATGGATTGTGAAAAAAACATTAAAAAGTGAAAAATTTGAAGTGTGAAAAACTATTAAGAAGGTGGTGGCATGAGATGCATTGATCGAACTAGTGGTTATTATGATGTTGGTTCAAATTGAGATGTGTAATAAGAAGTTGATGATGTAGAATATATTGGTGAAGGTGGTTGTTGTTTTTGGATCGCTAGCTATGAAATCATAACCATATTCCTCTATTTGATCACATATTGTAGTTGTTTTAGAGGAATAAAATATGGCTCTTAAATAGGTTGTGTGATGGAGCTATCTAGATGTGATAAATCATGTTTAAACATTTTCCAATCAGTGAGAACTTTGAACACCATAGTAAGCATTTTATGTAGTGGGATTTGGGACAACATAAAATTCTAAGTATCTTCATATTCTCTAATACCAATGAGTGCCTTAGTGTTTGAAAATTTGAGATAGATATCTTAAGATAGATCCTTAAGTTGATTTGAATGCCTCCACATTTGAATGACAAAAAATGTGATGTGTAGGATCTCATTTTACCATGTCTGCAACTTCCACATGACACTATTGATATATTTAAACAACTATTTGAGTGCACTATCCTTTTTTACAGAGGTAGCTAAATGATATTCCATCATTACTTTGGATTTGTCCACCTTGTTGAACTCTAGTTTGGCCTTGGAAAATTAATTTGTGATTTAATACTTTTAATTAATCATTCTTTATCTGGTCTATTTTATTTATACTACACCCATATCTAAGACTTGTTAATATTCTTCCAAAAGCTCAAAAAGTACCTCCATCTTTGGTTTGATGTTTTTCCCTTGAGTACAAATTGGTTGAAAATTATGCGTATCAAGATAATCATTTGTTATATGTCACAGGAGGGATGAGAATCACTTCTCTTCTAACATCATTTGGTCACCTAGGACTTGGGTGAACAACATAGGGCAAGTGTTATCAATGAGTTGGTGCACATTGGCAAACTAGAGGCATATATCTATGTTGTCCTCCTAAATCTATGAGACTTCTTATTCCAAGGTTGAATCCTTCTATGTAATTGATTCTTGGAATTCATTTACACATTGAATTTTCTTGGCAAGTGGAATTTATGACTCATCAATAAATGTTTCATGCATTATTGTATCCATAGCCAAAGTGGAAGTCACAGTTATCACAAGTGCCTTCTTAATCTACACTATGGGAAGGGAGAATGTTGTGTGACATATGGATGATGTAGGCACATCCCATAACCATTGAATATATATATTTGAGGCATGAGTTGAGATGGATCCTCTTTCACACCTCTATGAGTATATTATGAGCCTTGAGAAGTGGATAATGGCTACTGGGTCTCAATTTTCCCACCATCTTGGTGGTCTCTGCTAATTTTTTGTTGCAACTTCTAGCTATGTTGTGTGCTCTACTTATACCTTGTTTTTTTAATACATCATCCTTAACTTTAGCTTCTACCTCAGCCTTAGATTTGGCATCTGCTTTAGCTTTAGTATCCTACTCCTTAGCCTACCTCTTGGCTTGTTCTTCCTAGGTTCAAAAATATTTATTTAGCCTTTTACACCTCTTGATCCTTTAAAACTAGCTCTAATTCATATTTTTTTTGTTATGATACGTATGGTTCTTGATTCTCTTTTTATTTCTACTTATTCATTATTTATTCATCTTATTTCACCTTCACATCTACTTCTTCAGCCCTTTTCATTCCTACCTCAACTTACTCAACCTTTTTCATATGTTCTTCCTCTTTCGCTTTCTACTTACACTATTATTCCTCCTCAATAGCATTGTGATTTTACTTATAATTCTTATTCTTATCTGCCTTTTGAACCTTATTAAAAATCATATTTTATTCCTTTTCTTATGCCTCTTCATCCTTAATAGGTTATTCTTTCACTATAACATACATTTTCTTGTTTATCTACTCAAGTTGTGGTGAGATTGTTTCTTCAGTCTCTTACATAAGAGTTGGTGAATTGATCACTATGATTGATTGTGAATCATTATAATATGGTGAATAAATAATAATTCCTCTATGTGTGGTGACCTTCTTCTTGCAAGATAGAGGGGGAGTGATATTATTCTTTGATCTCTTCATATCATGGACCATATCCTAAGTTTGTTGTTAGGGTCCCTAGGCTTACTACATTTTTACCTCCTTCAATGGATCTATGAAGGACACCATTTGATATTTGATTGATTGGGAAAATATGGATGTAGAATAGGTCCTTTTCATACACATTAGGGTTGATGGTGGAATTTATTATAGCAGAGAGTCTAGTTCCTACATATCAAAAGATATTTTAGCTTGATCCTTTTGAAAAATCTCTGATTAAAATTGATTTCATGTTGTTTCTTTCCCAATAGTGTCTACTATGATTAAAGGAGGAGGTTGGGTGATATCAACCAACAATTTTGGTTGCACCTAATTCTACACCTGGTAAGTGAATAATTCCTTCCAAAAAAAGAACTATTTATCCTATTTTTTATCATAAACCTCATTTACTATGTCTATGAGCATTGATTAAAATACTTCATATTCCTCTATGCCTAACTCTATAAGCTCACACTCTATAGTGACTCCAACTAGGATTTATAGTTATGTGTCCTTTTCTTTGGTGGTGGTGATGAAGCTTGGAATGATGATGTTTTATTCTTGTTTTTATTATCCTACGATGTAGATACTTTTATTTGTAATGGTACCTATGCTTGAGCTTATGACTATGTAGGCAGAGGTTGTTGTGTGCCTAAAAATATAGATTGTAGAGGTTATAATGACATGGATGCTATGGATTTTTACTATAGAACTTCTGTAGACACCTAAATTTGGCCACCAATGACCATCAATTAGGGTTTTTACCAATTTCCACCAAAATGCACAATTTGGCCTAAAAACACTAAAACACATTAAATGAGTTAAAATTGATATATTAAAGTGTTGATTTTGACCAAAGTGTCATTAAATGGGGAAATTCAATTTATGAAGCAACTAACTTTAACTAAATCATTTCAAGTCAAAATGACTTTTTTGCACTTGGGTGCTCTGAATTGCTCTTTTCAATAAAATTTATTATACAAGACATGTGACTTTTTTAATTTACATTGGAAACATCATAAATGGGATAATGGTTCTAATGCATCTAACATCAACTTTCAATTCTAATCCAGTCAATTTTTGAGCCAATAATATGACATTTTGACCAATTTGATTAATTTGTGCACAAAGAGCCAAGGTTTAAACCAAAGTGACTAATCATTTTAAAAATATAATTAAACCAAATCATGAGCCTAATTAATAATTCCATGGAACTTGTTGAATAATTTATTTTTAGAAATGAATATTAAATATCTGCATCATCAAGTGACATCATTTCTTGGGAAGACATCCCTAAGTCATAAATGCATAAAATATCAAGGTTAACCCCTCCCATGCCTATTAAATACCCCTATATCCCAAATATTTATGAGCCTATTTATAAATTTTAATTATCTAAAATAATTAATCCTTAGCCACACATCTCCATCTTGAGATGGATAGTTCAAGTTGATTCTGACCATTTTGCAAAGTCTATAAATATGAGGCCTTACCTATTGAATTTTAAGATATTTTATGCCAAAATAATAATGCCAAAATGCATTAAAAATAATTTAATATTAGTGTTATAATTCCCAAATGTTGAGCCAAGCCAAGCTAAGGTAAAGCCAAACAAGGTGCCAAGGAGAGATGGAGGTAGCTACAGTTCATTGATGCAAACTTCATGAGCACAAACCAAGCAAGCCACTATAAAAAACATTTTGGAGCATCCAAAGAAGGTGAAATAAGGTATTTCTTTCATGTTTTATTTGTGTTTTCAATTTTTGTTTTGTTAACTAAGTTCCTCCTTTGAGATAGGCTTAGGGTGTTAGTTTAGTGTGTTTTTGATTGATTTGTTTTATTTACTAACACAATACAAATCTCCCCCTATTACAATCCTATGTTCACAAATGGAATGTTGGGTGGAACTTAGCCTCACAAATTTGGTCAAATTACACATAAAAGCAACATAATAACCATTTTCATGTAGGATATTAGAGTGTGGAAGCAAAGAAGGCAAAAAATTTAAGCAAAAATCCATTTTTTCTAAGCCACAATTTTGTTCTCAGGATTGTCAACCCAACTCACCTGTATACCCAACTCACCTATGCAACCCAACTCACCTATTCAACTCAACTCACCTATCAACCCAACTCGCCTTCCAACCCAACTCACCTGACAACCCAACTCACCTATCAACCTAACTTATTTATCTAACCCAGCTCACCTATCCAACCCAACTCGCTTGTCCAACCCAACTCACCTATCAACCCAAATAAATTATCAACCCAAGTAACCTATCAACCCAACTCACCTATAAACCCAACTCAATTATCAACCAAACTCGATTGAGAACCCAACTCAACTGTTAACTCGAGAGCTAAATTCTTAATAAAATTTTCTCAAACTCCTAAGTGCTTCAAAGCACTTCATTATAATCTTGTTTGTTTAGGTTGAGGGGGTATTTTGGAAGTAGATTTAAATGTTTTTAACTAACCACACATATTTTAAATTGGGTTTAAAAATAACTTGATAAAAAATCATGCACACTTCAAATTTGGCTTAAAATGAATATGTCATGTTTCTCATACATTTGAATTGGTGCTTAAAATGAACCTCATATTTAACTATGTCTTAGGTAATTTTAATTTAGTTCCTAAAACACATCATAAATCTTGCAATATTTTCAATTTGGTGTTTTAATCATGAATCTAAGCTAATTATTGACTTTTCAATTTGGGTTTAAAACAAACTTAGGTTTTTATTGCTTCATGTGGTTATTTTGTGTAATATTTTCATTTTTTACTAAAGCCAAAGGCATAGTAATAAATCTAAGAAAAAATTTTCAAATTTGGTGTAACAAATCAACATCACTTCAATTGTTTGCAAAACTTGCTTGCTGATTGTTATAATGAAAAGAGACATGTATGTATGCTCTCCCATCCATCCCCTTTAAGGAATTTTTGGGATCAAAAGTGCCATCTCATCACAATTTGAGTCTAATCCAAGGCATATAAATAATTTCATCTAAAGCACTCCCCAAAAACTTGCAATAGTTTGGGTGATCTTGAAATGACCCTAAAGTCTTTCTATCAATCATTTATTTTATTACATCTTGGCTTACAAGGGGGACCTCATTACCTCCCACAAGTTCTATAGGGAAGCTTTGACCTAGGGTTTCATCTCTTGGCACTGACTTCAACCACTCCCACTGGGATCAAAGGTTTGAGTAGTTAAACCACCTTATAATGTTAGAGTTACACACATGATGTATCTACACTTTGGACATTGTAATATACTGAGAAAGTGATGGATGTAGTGGTTGTAAAAAAGACAAGACCTTTTTGTAATAATCCAAGTGTTGTGGACACACAATTAAAGTACTACTTCTCTTGTTTGCTAATGTGAAATTTGGTAGACTTGGGATCCATCTAGAAATGATTGAAAACTAATTAGTTTTATTCAACCTCACTTTGTCACACCCTTAATAGGATTTTAGATGATTTACTTATATTTTGTCATTTTCTTACTTGGTGTTTTGAGACTAAAAATAATATTTTTATTTGTAAACCATGTCAAAAATAATTCGTATATATGTCACTCTTTTTTCTAAAGAGTCATTATGCTATCCATTTTACACCATACTTGTGCCTTGAAATTTTTACTAAACATGTTTGTGTGTGTGTTAATTATTTGAGGGGATAACATTATGTTGCCCAAAACATGTCAAACTATTTTTTCCTTTGAGTCTTTGAAACATAGCATTGATCACATCATTCAATCATGCTTACACTATTAGGCTACTCAATTTGTTTCAAGACTTGTTTGCCATTGAACTAAAAATTATTTGTTTCAAACCATGTAACATTAGCCATTTGGACCTTGTTTATGCTCCATCATATTATCCAATATTGTCTATATTATTTGTTCAAATCCTAGTTTTCAAAGTTGAATTTTAAATTAATCTTGTTAAGTTTGGATGCAAACATTGATTGATTTCTATTTAGGACTCAATTTGTGGGGTTGATATACAGATCTTTCTCTTTAGGGTAGCATAACTTCGATTAATTGATTAGCCAAATTTGAAGACTATTGATTGTTTATTTATTTGTAGATGACTATCTTCATCATTGTTTGTGCATTTTTTTTGGAGAACATAGCCTTTCTCTAAGATCTTTTTGCCTTACGGCTTATACCAACTGACCATGTTTATGTTTGATTCTATGTCCCTGGTCTATTGTAAAGTTGTGTCTAAACTTGTTAGATTAAATTAAATTCACATCAATCCTTTGTTTCAAGTTTAGATTTTGATTCCATTTGGCCAAAAGTCCTAGCATAGCCTATTTAAGCCTAGCTTTTGACTCCATGTTTGGACAAAAAACCTAGCGACTCTTTTCCCTTTCCTAGTTTAGACCTTGTTTGGAACACTTTGACCTAGAATTTGACATGCCAATTTATATTTAGATGCTTAAAATTTTGTGTGTATGATATTTGACATTAGAATATTTTATGCCAATTCTTAACACAAACCATTTTGGAGATACAACTCCATGATCATATCATTGTTTGGAGATACAGCTCCACTTTTGACCAAGTTAGACCTAGTTTGAACCATTTGTCTTTTGGACATAGTTTTTTAGAGTTTTTAAAACTCTAAGCCTTTTATTTTATATATTTTATCATTTATGTAGATATGTTTAGCTACCCTTATGGTGGAGTCACATACAATCCAACTTATGATAGAATAGCTGCATAAAATCCCACTAAGAACCCCTATAGAGAAAGATTTTCTAAGGAGTTTTATTATTCTCCCTACAATACTCCAAATGGGAAACATAGTCAAAATCCACAAAATCCAAATCAAATTACCAATTGGTATGATATGGTTTATGAGGAGGACTTTAAAGACCCAACTATAGATAATGTTATTTGGGATATGGATCCATACCCTCTTTACAATAATCAGTACACAAAACATATTCAAGAACTAGCTTATGATCCAACTCAAGATTGGGATGATAATTTTTATGAGGTGGACTTAGATGATTTTTATTGTGTTAGCAATCAAGCTCCAAAATTTCCCTTCATCATTCCAGGACCTCATCCTTTGGCTCATGTGAGAAACTAAGCTCTGTACCACCCTATCATTACCATTTTAGGACTTCATCCTTTGGCTCATGTGAGAAGTCATGCTCCCCAATGCCCTACCATTATCCAACCATAGGCCATTCCTCATTTTTTACCAATATAATAAAAACCTCAACTCATCTAATCATTTAAAGACCAAGCTATGTTCAAAACTGGTATTTTCCAACTCATTAGAAACTAAGGCCAAGAAAACCAACTAATCCAAGATATTTTTGTTAAACCAACGACTTATGATAAGTAAACCTATGATGAATCACCTATTGATCCTATACCATTTGTCAAGGAGTCTCACTTTGATGAGCCAGTCTTTGCTGAGTCACTTCTTAATAATTATAACCACCTTTGGGAAAATCATTACCTTGACCATATGCCTATTTTTAAAGAGCCTCCTATTGAAAATCCAATCTCTGAAGAGTTGTCTCTTGACCTTTTTCCCATCCTAGAGGATTCCCACTCTAGTAAAATATTTTTTATGGAGCCCACTATGCCATCTTAGGCTATTACTTTTCCAATACCAAACATTCAAAAATATATCATTATAATAGAGTACCCATCAGATGAAGAATTAGAATTAGAGTTAGGTTCTATTCTTGAATTGACATCAGATTTAACATCAAAATTAGAATCAAAATTAGTCTTAATATTAGATTCAGAGAGTCCATTGAGTTAGAATTATATTAGAAATAGATACATTCATGACTATTATAATATTGGTTACACATGCTTCATAGATCAATTTTAATACATTTGTGATCCTTCTATAGTTTTTGAGGATGAGAAATTTAGCTTTGACATGAGTTATTATAGTATATTCTATGAGGATTGTGTATCCTCTCCCCATTCCATTACCATTCCACAAGCCATACCATCAACCAAAATAGACATATTATTGACATTCCATTTCCTACAAGTGTTGATTGGCACTAATAGAATCACACTTTTTTGAATTGCATCCATGGTGACATAGAAGTTGAAGAAGAGTAATAAGACCAAGACCACATTAATATAGTAGAAGAACACTCTCCTATTGAAACTTTTTTGAAAGCACTAGGGGACAAGCAAAGTTCAAACTCAACATCTTCTAGTGAAAGTTTTTTGGAAATCTTAGATGACAATCAAAGTCAAAATTCAATGTTTCCTAGTGAAACCTTCTCAAAGGAATTATGGAACAATAAAGACAACTTCATTGGTGAAAACATCATCAAGGCACTGATAGCTAAGTAAAAAATTCCTTCACTACTTGATGAAGATAATATCAAAGATCAAATCAAAATAACTTCCAATCTATATCCTAATCAGATGGTAGCTACTCTCAAGATCAAACAATATAAAATATGGTGATCCTATCAAGAGAATATTCAAAGGTTTTTAACCTTGCCACATCTATAGTTATGTCAAATTTGGCATCAACAACAATACATGTGACTGAACATCTCAATCTTCATTTATTTCCCAACCATTACCCATTACATTATCATTTACCATTCCATTTCAAAATCAAACCTACCATCCATTATTTGTCCCTATTTATCATCCATGACCTCACTTTATTTTTTAGAGGCTACAAAGATACCTTATCTTGACATTTGAAAGAATCAAAATCAATGACCAATGAAGATCACAACAATATTTTTAGCATCTAAATCTACAGCTAGTTCTTGATAGAGTAGATATTTAGATGAGGTGTGAGATATCAATTAACATGATTAATTATTCTATTTGTATCATCTGTTGATTAAGATGTCATCTCCAATTCAATAGGAATAATATAATCATATGCCATTTATACACTCAAGTTATAACCAAACATGTACCATACCATTTCATGTTATTGCTATTGTTACATATCCTTTTACCATTATTGCATATCCTACCATTCACCCCATCACTTGGGGGAAACCTTCTTACCATTTTATCAAACCATCATTATCCTTAGCAAGATCATGTCATATTACCATTCCATTCCTATGTAGACCAAAGACTATTTTTAGTCATCCTACCTAATCGTATTTTGATCTTAGTTCATTTGGTTCTTCTCACACATTTTAAGGGAGGATTATGATCAAATTTCAATAATCAATCAAATCCATGTTTATAATGACAGTCTATGAAATTAGTGTGATAGTTTATCTAGCAAGATATCTTTCATTTTTCCATCCTATCCAGTTTGTTTATGTGAGCCTAATTATAACCACCTATGGGAAAATCAGTGTCTCAGTAGTGTTGCTACTAATTATAACCACCTGTGGGAAAATTATTATCATTGACATATTCCATTGTATCTTATTTATAACTACCTATGATAAAACTAGGGGTAACATGTGTTTACCATGCATTTCTACATCACCTTACCATTGCTATTTTCATTTGACTAGCCATTTGCTAGATTTGAGAACTTGTTGGGACCTAGTTGGTTTTTCCCTACCTTTTATGTGGATGGAATTACTATGAATTGAGGTTATTTTATGACTATGTAGGTCATGCTCAATTTATGTTGAGATCACCTTAGTCCCCCTTTCTATACGCTCTCACCATTTTACAAGTAACATAAGCCAAACATTCTCACCATTTTATGAGTAGGTATCTTGTCATTCTCTAATGAGTTAAGATACCTCAAAAATACAAAAATATTAAAATATTTAAAAATATAAAAACATTTTTCTTGTATAATCTTAGTCAATTATCCTTGATCCACCTTACGAAGGCATGGTCATTAGTAGGATGCTTTCTTTTGCTTTTGTTTTTAGAATTTCTATTTGTTTGTTTATTTTAAGTTATTTGTTTATTTGTTTATTTGTTTGTTTGTTTGTTTATTTGTTTTTATATTCACTTTCCTCTTTGTTTGCTTTCATCACTAATGCCTTGTCTCAGTCTATATGTGTTCATTAGGTGATTATTTGTGCACATTATTCTTGAGTCCATCCATATTCATATGTCAACATTGTCATCATGGTTTTTATCATTGGTATATTATTTTTGAGTATTTATTAGATTGGGAGTCATTACTTATGCATATTTCATCCAAGTCTTCATGGTGTTCTATCATGATTCATATTATCACATGTTATAACAAAAATCAAATTTAAGAAGGTTTACAATCAATAGAGTCATAGAATTTTCTCCTTGGTACCTTGACAAATACTTCCATCCCACCCTTGATCAAATCAACCCATTGACCATTCTAGGTGTATCATTTATAATAAGGATGAGAATCTCTTTGTTGGTAGGTACAACTAAACCTTTTCTATTGGTCAATCTTTTTCTTCTATCCATCCCTGTCATCACTTTGCATCCTTGTATGTTTGGTTGTTTATGACTTCTTTAGTCATTAAACCATAACATCTATGTTTGTACCTACTCATCTTTAATCTATATTCCAAGTTATATCCTTTAGTTATACTTATTAATGAACCCTAACTAGGGCACAATCATCTTTAGCCAATCGAGGTCTTCTTAATGATTATAACCGCCTATGGGTAAATCATTATTTTGATTTTTATTTCTGATTATAACTACCTTTAGGTAAATCAATATCCTTGTTAAATAAATGCATGCAAGCATTTTATCATTTATATTAATCTTAGCCATGGGTTAATTCCACCTTTATTCTTATTTATTTTCAAATGACCATCCATCAACAAATGTGATGACCACTCCCTCAAGGAGGAATCATCATAGGCTTCTCAAATACCATTTGGAACTTAGTTCTTCAATCACGATATTTTTTTTTGGCATATAGGCCATCTCTCATTATTTGAAAGGACATTGCTTTGCCTATGGTTTTCAACATATTCCCAAATAGGGGCAAACTATAGACACCTAAATTTGGCCACTAATGACCATCATTCAGGGTTTTGACTAATTTCCACCAAAATGTACAATTTGGCCTAAAAACACTAAAACACATTAAATGAGTTGAAATTGATATATTCAAGTGTTGATTTTTTCTAGAGTGTCATTAAATGGGACAATGCAATTTATGAAGCAACTAACTTTGACTAGATTATTTTGAGTCAAAATGACATATTCATACCTAGGTACTCTAGATTGCTCTTTTCTATCAAATTTATTGTATAAGACATGTGTTTTTGTTATTTTTCATTGAAAACATCCTAAATGGGATAATGATTCTAATGCATCTAACATCGACTTCCAATTCTAATCTAGTTAAATTTCAAGCCAATGATATGACATTTTGACCAATTTGATTAATTTATGCATAAAGAGCCAAGGTTTACACCAAAGTGATTAATCATGTTTAAAAACTAATTAAACAAAATCATGAACCTAATTAATAATTACATGTAACTTGTTGAATAATTTTTTTTGGAAATGAATATTGAATATTTGCATCATCAGGTGACATCATTTCTTGGAAAGACATACCTAGGTCATAAATGCATAAAATCTCAAGGTTAACCCCTACCATGCCTCATTAAGACCCTCCATGCCTATTCAATTCCCATCTATCCTAAATATTGATGATCTTGTTTATGAATTTTAATTACATAATTTAATTAATCTTTAGCCACACATCTCCATCTTGAGATGGATGGTTTAGGTTGATTATGACCATTTTACAAAGTCTATAAATAGGAGGCCTTGCCTATTGAATTTTAATCTCTTTTATACCAAACTTATAATTCCCAAATTCATTCAAAATCATTGCATCTTAATGTTATAATTTCCAAATGTTGAGCCAAGGCAAATCCAAACAAGGTGCCAAGGAGAGATGGAGGTAGTCACACTTCATTGATACATATTTCATGAGCACAAACTAAGCAAAACACTACAATAATCATTTTGGATCATCCAAGGAAGGTGAAATAAAGTCTTTATTTCATTTTTCATTTTTTTTTATTAACTAAGCTCCTCCTTTGAGATAGGCTTAGGGTGTTAGTTTAGTGTGTTTTTGATTGATTTATTTTATTCACTAACATAATACTAATTTCCCTTTATTTCAATACTATATTCAAAACTTATATCTTGGAATAAAACATGGTGATGAAAAATGGAAGTGGAGTTGTTGTTGCTTTGGGCAACTCATGAACTTTGATCTCAATCCCATTATGCAACTTTATAATAGATGCATATTTCCCTAAATACTAGAGAACATCCTTGGGTACTCTAGGGTGTGAGATAATTAGGGCTTGTATATTAATCCACCATGCATTAAATATCATCAATTAAGCCTACTAATACCTTATATTGGTCTCATAAATCTAGAAAATGTGGTCACTAGCCAAAAATATTCATCTAGATTCATTGGGCCCTTAATGACTTCAAATACTTAAAACAAAGGAGATAGACTAAAAAATTATATTGGATCACCTAAAATATTCTAAAAAGGACCTTTTCAATGTTTTTAATGATCTCTAAGGCCAAAAACTCAAGATAGTTGAAATTCTCATGCATTTGTATCATCTAATATGTAATGTCAATGATGCCTTTTTTTGCCTACTTGACACTTTTGGTGGTATACCAAAAGAATTTGGTAATGCAATTAGAAATAGTGTGCACTAAATTATCTTCCACTGTGTCAATGGGTATTCTGATGCCTACACTATCATATTTATCCTTTATGTCTAAATGAAAGGTTGGATTCTTAATTTTATAAGGTGGAAGAGATTTACCCCAAGTTAGAATTCATGTTGCTCTTGTCATGGCTTGAAAATTTATGAAGATGTTATATCCTATGAAATATTACTTTCACCCTCATTATATATACTAATAAATGTGAGCATCACCTCATCTAACTATATAGAGGTAGGCAACTTGATGAGTCACTTTACATCAAATCCTCATATAGGGTGTTAAAATTATAGGGCTCCTACTTATACTACTTTCACTTAATTTGAGATAAATATATTGGATTATATAATGTTAATGGAGTCAAAAGGGTTTAGATCATATTATTCAATTTATCAAAGTGTTATACCAATTCACATTTATTCATTATACACATATGTGAGTATAATTAATAGTTGTTCACAATCCATTTTTGTTATTTTAGATGGGATTAAACAATGTCTTTAGGTGTATTGGCACTGATGTGAAATATGTGCAAAATTGGTTGAATTAGATGTAGGTCATAGAGATATCTAATTTATAATAGTGTGTAATATCTCTCTATTATTTTTTATCCCTGTTATGTATCTTTTTTTATGTAAATCAATGTGACAAATTGCTTTAAATATTCTAAACTCGTATGCATGATTTTACCTAAAAATTTAATGTCAACTAGTTATTGATGATTAGACACTTGAAATTATGTCTCAAACCCTTTATTTACCTGGTGATACTTATTGATATGAATTATCATATTTTCACATGTCTACCTTCCTTTATTGTACATAATTTCTTTTTGACATTTGATTTGCTTTGGGAAGGATGCAATATTTCAAGTGTATCATCATTAACAATTTTAAATGATCATTGATTTCCTTTTTTTTTTTACCTTGGGTGCAAGTGCCTTATTCCCATAATTAAAGATCCCCATGTATCCATTAGCAACTATATTTTCTTCATGTTGGATGTGTTCACCTATTGCACACTATGAATTAGAATTATAAGAATCTATTATGATGCCATGCGATATAAATATCACACTATATAAACACACACAAACCTAAAACCAAAATAGAAAAAAAAAACATTAAACAACAGTACTAAACTATATGGGGATACTCAGCACCTTCTTTCAATTTTCTACAAGAACTAATAGAGATTATTGATGCTAATGCTTAAGCTTACAACCATTTACATGTCATGGTAGAATGTTTCCCTGAATATATTTTAAGATAATGTTTCCCTAATTCAAAACATCATGAATTATATAATTTCCCTTACACCTAATGTAAAGTTTACTTAAAAATACTCTAAATCTACTATCATATAGTAATACAGCTTGTTATGGATATAATTATTTAGATCGTAGGTTGTAATTATGCCACACTTTCTAAATTAGCTTGTTAATTTCCTATGTCTATTGTGATATTTACATATTTTCTTCCATTTCAGTTAACTCCATAAATCGTATCTATAAATAATCTTGATCCTTGAGTTTCATTATCATAGAAATGCATAGAATATGAACTATATATATCATGAGCATCACTACCTCAAGTCCATAGACTAATAAAAATAGGGTAAATCCTATCACACATTTATAATTTGTTCTGTATGCCAAGATAATCATAATAATTATAGTCTCCCAATCATTTCATTGTATATTACATATCTTTGTTAACATCTTTCCAAAGACTTTATTGAAGCTTTATATTGTTCTTTTTCCTATGGATGATATGCATTAATTTTGTGGTGTCATATCTATCAGATTGTATGAGGGAACTCACCTAGGGTCTCTCCAAGATCTCATTACTAAAACCATGCCATTAATGTCTTTCTTACACAAATAACAAAACTATCTATAATAAAAATGAAAATATTACATATCTCCTCATCTCCTTTCCATTAAAATACACTCCAAGACTTTCAATAAATAAGAGGAGTGAGAGGTGAGTAGAGAATAAGCAGATGGCCCTTCCATTAAATGAGTGGTGAGAACATTGTATCCCACTAAGGAATAAGTGGTGAGGACACTATCCCCTACTGAGGAGCTAATGTGTCCCACTAAGCACTAATAACATGTGCACACAAGATTAGTCTTAATCAATCCCTAATCAAGATTAACTAGACTACTCTAATACCCTCCCTTAAGTAAATATTAGAGAGTGAATATAAAGCACAAATGGGTCTCAGCTACTAGGCCCGATAAGGTAACCTTGCACAAATAATGGATGTAATGTAAAGTTAAATGTCCTTGTGGACACCAAACCATCTTGCCAAAGTACATAGATGTCGAGGCATTGTAATTACCAAGTCAAAGGAGGAATGGTGCTAAATACAAGGATCACTTAAAATAAACACTACAATCTAAAATATAAGATAGAATGATGAACCTTAGGAAGCATTTCTTGAATCACCCTCCCTCAATGTTGAATTGGGAAAACATGGTAATGAAAGACTCAAAATAAGTAAACTAAAAATGGTGAAAACTGAGCAAAAATATTTATGGGGATGCTACACTAATGTAACTACACAAAAGTCACCAAAAATTCCACTGATATAAAATAATCCTCATATGGGTTCTGACAAACAAAGTGTCTAAATAAGATACCCATTTACAAGGAGGAATCCATAAAACATACAACTGCTAAACAAAGATCTCAAGACAAAAAGGAATAAAAAAGATGTAGACGTGAGAAATGAAACTGAGGAATGGGGGAACTATGTCAGTAGAGTCCTCACCAAGAATGTTTCCAATTCCACCAAGAATTGATCAAAGATCCACCCCAAATGAATATAAATGATGGATGAAGATGCCTATATAGGAATGGAGACAAATTCCATAACATTAAAATGTAAGGTAATAATTGTATATGTATCAAACTGATCAGTGATGACAACTATAAGCTCACGTATCTCAATCTTGAGTGAAGGTACAAGTGTTTCCACAAAAATGCAAGGCACTAAGAAAGGGCCTTTGAATGGGATAATCTATAAGATGTTAGACTCTACTAAAAATGCATTTGTAGAATAAATTGTATGAGATTAGAATTTCAAGTGTTTTTTAAAAAACCAATAACAACACCTAAAGTTGAGAGAGCAAAAAACATATGTTGCAATGCATTCCAATTAAGCAAATGGATCAATACTCAAACATAATGTGGAAAAGGTGCACTGGATGAAATAAATTCCATAAAATACAAATGCACATGGTGGACTCAAAATTCATAATGAAACACAAATCTAATTAAGTGGTTCGGATCCACTGATCAAACATAAAGAAATAACTGACATCATATTCACTATAAAAGATCTTATGCAAAAAGATTGTCAGAGGTGTCAAAAGTTCAAAAGGATCACCAAACTGGATTCAATCTATTTCTAGAAGATGTGGTGTGCCAAGGGTTAGTAAGGAACATGATAGCTAAAGAAGAAGGATCTACACCAAACCCCCGCAATACTATTGTTAGGTGGAGTGGCATAATTTTTTTTGTATGAGTGGGTTGAATCCACTACTTGAACACTAACAAGCTAACACTAGATGCACCAAAATAGATCTATATCAAGCTAAAAGAGAACATCAAACTATCAAATAAAGACTGTCTAAGATACAGATAAAATCTATCTAGAAGATGGCCCTAGTGGTGATGACAAAGTCAAGTAACTAAAGGAATGAAAAAGTGCTTAGGATAGAGAACACACACATGAAGGTAGTCATCAACAAATCCCCATGGCACTTTATAACTTAATATGAGTTAAGAAATATCCCATACACAAAAAATACCAGATGATGCAAGAAATACTAGAATTTTTTCAATCTATAGAAGATGCCATCATTGAGTCATGAGAGCCACTTCAAAAATAAGGGAGTTGTTGGTGGATGAAAAAGCAATAAAAGAGAAGAACCACACTGGTAAAATGCTTTAAAATAATTTTAATACCACTAACACAAGAAATCCATCCTAGATAAATATGGATGGTGGATGAATATGCCTACATGAATGGGTACAAAGTCCATAATAGAATAATGTGAGGAAACATCCAAAAGTGTGTTAGGGTGATTAGTCCTAACACATCCTTAGGACTTTCAAGCCTGAGTGTAGGAAGAATAAAACTATGTGTTGTTCAACATCCATATGAAGAGTGGAACAAAAAAAGAGGAGTCTTATCTTCAAAATATCCCAGTCAAGATGAAACACTTGTTGAATATCTAATGCCCTATTAAGAAATCCATGTAAGAAGCTGAACAAGGGTAGCTAGTCCCTATAAATTCTTATCAAGGCCCATAAATCAAATCATGTTAGAGCTAAAAGTAGTGGTATGCATCTAAAAAGAAGTAGTTATAAATGCAAGTGTAACTAGAATGAGATATTTAAAGTGTGCAACAATAATAGGCATATAACAAACAACTATAAAAATGGGAGAAATAAGAATAATGTGTTGCTTAGGATTTGATAGGGAAGAATCTATATTCTTGAACAAGTGAGAAGCTCAAAATAGAGCATTTCATTAGTTGTTTGAAGAGTGTGGAAAATGGTGATAGAAACAATTATGTATGAAAAAAACACACCCAAAATAAGCAGTGTCCAAAAAATGATAAGCTACAAGATGTCATACTCTATTAAATATGCATGAATAGTAATAATGTGGGCCCATCCTACACTCAAAGCACTAAAAAGTTGACACTGGGCTATACCAGACTAGCTATTCTTTAGAAGGAGAACAAGCTCCACCAAATATAAAAGAGACTATCAATAAATAAATACAAATAAAAAATATGTCAAGAGGATGTGCATGCTCAAAATATCAAACATCTAAGAACCAAAATACTAACATCTACCAAACAAGGAGCTCAATCAACAATGATCATCAAAAGGTAGGAGGATCAATATGTGGCTAAAAAACATAAGTGGGAAAATAATGTATAATAGAATTGTGGGATGTTAGGCTCAATTAAAAATGTATCCACAAGAGTATAAGTGACAAGGGTTTTGGGTGCTAAAAAACTTGATTTGGCATTAAAAATGCCTCTCAGAATGGATATTGGTTAACACCAAAAATGCATCCATGAGAAGAATATGTGGGCCAAGGGGGTATAATAAGAAACAACCTCCATAAATGAAGGTGAGATCAAGAAAATCATTTTTTTTATTGTGAGGGGGTCTAACCACTATTAGACCAGATCACACCCTTCATCTTTGATAGTAAAGTTACATGTAAAACACAATAATTTTACCCTTTACAAAAGTACTCATCCATTTTAAATTTTTGACTCACTTTACATTGTTGTCTCACTATAAATAAATTATCCCACTTTTAAAAAATGCCCCACTAATTACAAATGTCCTCTCCAGGTGATGTCTACCACATTGTTGTAAAATGATCCCTCACTTTATAATTTGCATACACTTTACTAATAAAATGGTCCCTATGAATGTTTTGTGCCCCACTTAAATTATCTCCACTTACAATCAAATCCCCACCGAAATCAAGTTTATCAAAAGAATATACAATCATCATTCATATGAATGACATGGAATATAAATAATAAGCCACCCTCCATATGTTCACCACTAAAAAAGTAACCCACTATTAAAAGGGTCTCACCACATATAATCCAGCCACCACTCAGTACAAACATGCTTTACAAAAATATGCCCACCCATCTAAAGTATCCCAACCATTACAATTTTTCAAAATTAAAAATGGAAGGGGCTCGATCCAACATCCTCCATCCTCGATAATTGGATTTGAACAATTTTTTTCATTTCATAATTCCATGGATTTTATAAAATATATGGACCAATGTTATTTGAATTTTAAAAATAAATTCAAACAAGTCAAGGAATTATTTAATGAATCAAAACTTTGGTGGTAGTTTTAAGTCAATGTGTGGAGAGAAGGTTGAATAGTGATGGATATGTCATTGAAGGAGATAGACCAAGTAGATGGAGTGTGAGTCAAGCCAAAGGGACATGGAGAGAGTTAAGTTAGTTGTGTTGGTTAGTCAACTGAGTAGAAAATATGCTTAGATTAGAGCAATTGTGTGGTGTGTTGGAGGAGCATCCAATGTGAGTTAGAAAATGATGCCATTAATGCAACACCTATCTTTATGTATCTTTAATGACAAAATAATATTGATATTCAAAATAAATTTGCATAAAATGGCTATGAAACTTAAAAATAGATTATTAAGGTGATGGATAATAGATAGACTCGTTGAAGGCATCATGCAAAACCCAACGTGATTGGACAGGTCATTTGCATGATCACTAAGAGAGAATAGAAGATAGAGTCTAGGTTGCATCCATAGGAAGATGAAGTCTAGGTGGGTCATGGGATGGTTGGCTTGACCAATATAGCTTTTAAATGATGGAGGAGGCACAAGGCCATGTGGGAGTTAAACACTAGCTGAGTGGTGAGATGTCTTAATAGGGCGTTGGCTTGGTAAAGGAACTAGAGAGAAATTAGGAAATGATGGATCAAAATGGGACCACATAGAAATAAAAAGAATAACTTCCTAAAAACCTCAATTAATTGATAAACTCCTTCATAAATCTTGGTTAGGCTCCAAAAAAATAGAAGGATGACGAGCCAGACACACTTGGCATAATTCATAATGCAAAATCTTGCACTTAGCCACATAACTACAAAATAAGAAAGGTTATTTCATAGACAAAGTATATTATTCCTAAGTAGCTTAAGGATCTTTAGTGATCATGAAGTGAATTGGTAAGGAAGAGTAGCATAATCAGAATCCATGGTTTATAGGCAATTTATGGCAAAGGAGGATGAAATTAGTAAACCAAATGACATTTCTCCACATAACATGGGATTTAAAGAAGCCAAATCTGATAGTGAGTGTTAGAGTAATCATAATTGGGTGCAAGGAAAGCAACTAGAAGATAGAATTAAATCCACCTATACAAAACATCCTCAACACTGCCAATCAAATAGTCAATTTTCCTTTCATGATAGCATTTTATGACCTAGAAAAAGATTTTAGATATGCAAAAAAAAAACATTATATAGATCCAAAAAACATACAAACACCACAAAAAGTGAATGGTATACTCTATGCATAGAGGATTATAAACTATCATAGGAGTGAAAAGCTAGGGTATGAAAAAATAGAGTTATGGTTAGAGGTGAATGACCTCCAAAGCAAGAGTTTTGAGACCTTTTTAATAGTGGGTTACTAGGATAATACTAAGGATATTGATGGTGTGTATTTTTCAAAAGTTTCTAGGGAGCACAAGATGATGATAAAGTGTTTGATGTTTAGTGTTTGAATAGTGATAGTTGGAATTTAAATATTCAAATTCACGAAGGAAAACCACTCTATAGTTTCTGAGTTATATCTTTTGATACAAGATAAATTTCATGATGGCGTAAAAGGAAATTTTTTAAATGACTCAAAGGCACATATACAAAAAATAGTTATAAGGTTTGAATGTTTGTACAGTCAAAAATATTGATCTCTAAAGTTGACTATGTATCTGACCATGTTTCGTAAGTGACCAGAGAAGGATAATTGAGTTTTTATTGATAGTATTGATGTTTAAAAATGAAATAACCATTGGAAAGTGTAATATAATCCATGAGTACCATTTGTGTTTATTTTATAGGTTTGATCCATCCATATTTAGTATTAACAAAGGCTTTAATGTAGACTATGTTTATTGAATACATTGGCAGTTTGAGTGACCCTCTTGCAGAGGTAAGTTGAAGGTGTTATGAACAAAGTGAAGGAATAAAATGAGTATTTAGATGTTATATAAGTATCTAAGGCTTATGATAATGTAATTTTTGTCATAGTTTTCCCATGATCAGTCATGGAGAGTTAAAATAGCTTGACTATCTTTTGACTATGTGTGAACAGTCTGAGCGGTCATTCTAAAAGAGTTGAACTGAGTGCTTAGAGCCTCTGTTGAAGTGTCTAAATCACATAGAGGTGTATCAAAGGTATATAAGGTTTTAAACATGTGATATAATAATATTAATATGTGAAATATTTGAGTGTTTGCTTCAGAAGTTTGAGACTATGTTTTTTATGTATGAAGGCCTAAAGAGCAAGGAGACCTAATTGGTAGGTTCGAGTACAGAGTTGGTGTTCCAAGTGGAATGAAACCATATGGGAGTAAGAAATGGGATATTATAAATAGGTTTGATGTGTTCAAATAATTATTAAAGGATGAAGGTGGTACAAGTAGTCTCACATGTAACATGTGAGTATGAAGGCCGAATTGTTTAGGTCTCACCAAGACCTAATGGTGGTTTGGAACTAATGAGGTAATTAAAAACCTATGAAGAGTGTGTTTCTCAAATTTAACATGTGTATGTATATATTTTAAGTTTAGTTCAAATATGTAAACCATCTTGGCTGACCAAGATGAGTTAAAGAAGAGTGTGGTATAAGTATAAGGTCTAATTGGACTAATTTTGTTAGTTGTGCAAGCGAGTAAATGAGAAAAAGATTTTTGAAATTTATGAGAGCCTTGTGGATGTATTTAGAGGAAGATAAAAGTGTGTATTTAATGTATTACCTTTTGTTCATAATTATAATTTAATTTATAGGTTTGATGCATGAGAATAAGTGAAGGTGTGTAGATTGATCCAAAAGGTGGTCTTGGATGCCTTGCTTGTGTGTGAAGGTTTAAATGAGTGAAGAGGAATGAATGAGGTTTTTTTTGTATGGTTTCTCCATTATAATGAGAATAAATTATATTTATGGAGTTATTCATTTCATAGGTGTTATGTTGGTGTTTATCATCTTTAGGGGTTGGTGTTCCTTCTGAAGTGGGTGCTTCATTAAAGTCTCATGTTTGTAATCATCTTATAGGATAAGTATTCCATGTGTTTTCAAGCTTGAGAGTCTATTTTATACCCCAAGAGGGTTTTCCACATAGATCTTATGTTATCTTGCTTATCTTTCATGTTCATTACTATGAGTGGGTTATTTGCTTCTTGATTGTTTATGGTGTATGACTAAGGGTTTGAAGGATTTAGATTGAATAACTTAATTCACTGATTCACCCACACCTCTTAGTGATTATACCTATAATAATTGGTATCAAATTAGGAATTTATATACAAGTTTAACTAGTAGAAGTTAATATTAGGTATAATGATAAGTTCTTGAGGTTTCTCTATTAAGTAAGATTCATTATTCAATGGATCCAATTATGTTTTTTAGAGTGTAAGAATGAAGACCTACATCATGTTATCAAGGTTTGACACTTGGAAATCTATTTTGGATGGTTATTCCATGCCACCTACACCTCCAACTAGTGCTATAGATAATAAGCTAAGTGAGAACAATTCCAAAGCTATAAATGCTATCATTTATGGTCTTTCTGAGGCTACATTCACCAAGGTAATCCATTACAAGTCTGGCAAGGAGATTAGGAAAAAAAATTAGTTAATATATGAATAAGATTCAAAATTCAAGTTGGAAAAATTAAAAACCTACCAAAGGCAATTTGAAAGTCTCAAAATGAAGGAAGAGGATAGCGTGGCTTCCTATATTCTAAGAGTTGATGAGGTAGTGAATATGATCAAAGGAATGGGAGAGGATATTGAAGAAGGCATTATAATGAAAAAGGTATAAAGGTCTCTCACTTTCAAATTTGATTCAAAAGTTTTTTCTATAGAATAAATTCATGATCTCACCAAAATGAAGATCGATGAATTACATGACATTCTTTTTGCCTATGAGATGAGAGTTGATGAGGACAAACCACCAAAGAAAGAAGCAACTTTTGTAGAAAAGAAGCTAAAGAAGAAGTTCCAAGGTAAGAAGATCAAGGATGATGAGATTTATAATATTGATTATTATGAACTAATAGCTCTATTAACAATAAAATTGAAAATAGTTTAAGACAAATTTAAGGGTAAACTTCCCTTAAAATATTTCAATTGTGGAGAGATAGGTCACTTTGACAACAAGTGTCCTTATAAGCACAAGGGAAATGATAATAAAGAACATGAAGCAGATTAGGATAATGACACAAATAAATTTTGGTCTGATAAGAGAAAGAATAATTTCAAAAGTTATAATGGCCAAAAAAAGTTTTATTAGGACAAGAGGAATCTCTACACCAAGGGATGTTACAACTCATCTGATGAGAACGATTGCAGTGATTCTGAGAATGATCATGAAGATGATGGTCCTACTAAAGATGAAGCTCTCTTCATGGTTGAAGAAGGTAGTTACTCATATCAAGAAGAATCTACATGCTTTGAAGGTGGTTTATTTGATATAGATGATGAAGAAGATAAGGTAATCAATGAGACTGAGTTGATGAATGCCCTTGAAGATCTCAAGATTTAAAATAAAAAAACCAAGAATTTTAAGTCTCAAATAAAGGACTATTAAGATCAATTTAGTGTGTTCAAGGTGATAATTAATAAAGACACCAAGGAACATGAAAATATAATCAAGCATCTCAGTTGTCAATTGTAAATCCTATCTACAAGCCTAAAAGATAAATAATATAAGTGTTCAAGGTATGCGATTGAAAATGAGTCATTGAAATATGAGTTAGAAAATAAATCTAGTAATATAAAGTCATATGTGATATTTGAAAAGAGCTCAAGTGATCTAGATAACATTCTAAATATTCAAAAGCATGCAAGTGATAAAACTAGACTTGGTTAAAAAGAAGAACAAAAGAATATAACCCAAGACAAGATAAAGATCAGTATGAACAAATATAATTAGACATTTAAGATCAATCATTAGTCAAGGAATGAAGGTGTTGGTAGAATAAGGATAAATTATATTAGACAACCAAATGCCATGAGGTATGCAAAGTTTAATGGTTATTATTATACTTGTAATCAATTTGGTCATAGGGCTAGAGAGTGTAGAAAACCTATTGAGAATGAATGGAATCATCAATAAAATAACATGATCAAAGTTGAGTGATTAAGTTGTTGTGACATAGGACACGTTGTAAGATTTTGTCCAAATCAGGTAAAGAAAGACTATTTCACTTTAAGAAGAATGGTTTGCTAAAGATGTCATAGAATTGGTCACATTTCTAGCTATTTCAAGAATAGGTTGAATGATTTATTAAATAAAAATGAGGTATATGAATCTCCTAGTGTGTAAGGAAGAGGTCACACATGGTTATGAAAAACAAAAGTGGAAAGTATGTTCCATGATCATTCTATAGGTCTAAGTGGACTATTTGCCATGGTAGAGAATGCTAAACATGTTAAAGAGAATCATAATATCTCATTGTCTACTCATTTTTGGAATGAAGAGGATACATGTGAATGTCTTGATGCTATTGAGAAAGTTTCCTATAAATAATATCAGCTGATAAATTCAATTTTTGATGCATTGAAATGTGATATTGATACTTTAAGTAAAAAGGTATGCCTAGAATATTTGCTTTCTCCATGTATTTTCAATACCATCCTAGAAGAAAAGGAAAGTGATAAATAAGATAAAAAAATTTGAATCAATAAAAAAAAATAAGAAGAAGAATCACTAGTTCAAGTTGTCCAAGAAGGAGAGAGAATATGAGGATTTATGGGCAACTCCCAGTTTCACATTATTTTAGGACATTATGGGTTAGGGGTGTCTCTATCTAGGCTTCAAAGAGAAGTTATGAGCAAGAGGAATCATGGTGGATGTTAGTTGTTTTTTTAATTTTTGTTTCATGATAAGAAATGTCATGTGTGAAAAGACATGAAATTTTTTAGTGATCTGAAGGATGATCTAGTTAGTCAAATAGTGAAGAATGAAGCTATGTGTGTAAGGTGTATAAGTAGGGAATGGAGGTCTCTAGGTGCCTAATCAAGGATGGTGAGTTGTCAAATGTTCTATTTGTATAAAAATTTATGTTAATCCTATTTTATTATGCTCAAGGTGTGTTTAGGGTTTTTGGTCTTGAAGATAAGAACTTGTCATTTTCTATTGCTTAAATGTTGAAAGACTAAAGACAAGGTTGATATGAAGGATGAGGAGAAAGTGTTGTCATATATTTGATATCATGAAGAAGGTATTAGAGTTCTGTATATGACAAGTTATATCTATCATGGAGTTCATATGGTTATGAAGATGAGATAGTTCCATGAGAGTGCTTTGAAAAGGTTTTAAACCATGATGAATTGTAGAGGACAAAGGCGATTGTTTTGAGATCCTTATAAGAGTTATTCATGTTTGCTTCAGTTTTTTAAGTTGATCTAATGAAGATATGAGATCTATTGGTGGTTTCATAAGGATAATGACTGAATGTGGATAGTATTTAAGAGCTACTAGTAGATCTAATTTTGTAAGAAGTCTTTTTAAATAAATCATGGTCCAAGAGGAGTATGGAGTTAAGGGGCTAACTTAGATAGTTTGAAAGGCTTAAAGAGATATGCATGATGTGAGGGGGAGCATATGTGAGATGTCTCAGTCATGGTGGATATATGAATATGTTTTATATAGTTATGATTTCAAGCATATTTATATGATGACTTGATCAAACCAAGTCATCTTTTGTTGATAATGTATCGAATCCTCATGCATAAAAAAATGGGGAACTTTATAAATGGTTAGGTCTTAGGATCAGGGGACTATGTAGTAGTATTTAAGAGAGAAGGTATGAAGGAAATTATGTTTATTCATCATTGTTAATGGTTTAAAGATGCTCAAAATGGTGCCTACGATCAAGTTACTTAGGGGGAGTCCCTCTTAATGTGTTCAAGGTAAGTTCATGTAGTTTTTTGATGTTCATGTAAGTTTTATCTTGATAGAATCTATATATGATCAAAGAAGAGTGTAGTCATGGAGCATTTTTGAGAAGCTTAGGGTAAGAGGAGGTATACATAATGTTAGGGGGACTTTGTATCATCTATCAAAGGTGGTCCTTTCCTATTGTTGGTTCTTGAAGTCTTTTCAGGTCCTTAAGATCAGAATATGACCCTACTTTGTCATTGTGTCAAAGGGGGAAAAAGTACTTGAAGAGAGAGACAAAGTCTAAGAATAAAATTTATATTGGTGTTTTACGTCAATGATTAAGGGGGATATTTTTGGATGTTTGTCAATGATTTTTCTAAGGTGAACAAGGATGTTGATAAGGTGTTATGTATGCTACAATGATAATGACAAAGTGTGCTTTAATGTTATTTAGTGTTCTTGCATGGTTATCAAGTGGTTGACTTAGTAAGGTAATTGATGGATGATTTTTATGGTATAAACATGTTTCAAAGATTCTATATGGTTTTATGAATTATTATAGTGCTTATGGAAGTGAAAGGAGTTCATTAGAGCAGTCATATGAAGGTCTAAGCTCAAGTAGTTATCTTGATAAATAGGGTTGAGTAAGCAATTTGAGATGGTATATTTCACACGTGTGAAGGTTTAAAAATCATATTGATATATGGAGATATTACCATAAGTGTGAATCTCATATGGTTCAAATTTTAGGTCATGAGGTTGAGTGTAGAAAAAGTTATTAAGGTGCAAAGTTCTTGTCAAGTAGAATTCACTAAGTTCCCATACTTAGCCAAATTTATAATATAAAAAATCTCCAAAGAGAATTTTATAATATCATAGATACAATGGAAATAATTTAATCTAACTAGATAATGATACAATAGAGTGTGTGATATTTTTATTAGTGATCCAATGGTAAGAATTTAGTCAATATGTCAAAGGATGCTCAGAAGGCATGCAGGGCTGCCAAGTGGTGGAAGTTCAATGGAGTTAAATAGTCAATGTACTTAGAAGGAACATACTGATGACAAGTGTCATAATCTAAAAATATTTCATATAAAATCAATGTCAAGTAGGTGCTTTTATATATGGAGATCATTTATATGGATTGAGTCAAATAATCAATGTGCAAAAGGCATGCAAGGCTCCCAAGTACCATAATTGTAGAAGCTTGGATCAAAGATCAATGATAAACATTGAAAAGTAAATACCAAGATAATCCTAAGGATATTTATGGTTCAAATTTTTCCAAAGTTTATAGGGAGTATGAGATGATGACAAAGTGTTCAATGTTTAGTGTTTGAACAGTGACCGTTGGAAGTTAAATATTCAAATTAACGAAGGAAAACTAATATGTAGTTTTTGAGCTATATCTTTTGATCCAGGATGAATTTCATGTTAGTATAAGAGTAAAAAATGTAAAGGAATCTAATTTACATCTAGATAGATTGGTTAGAAGGTTTTAATGTTTGTACATTAAAATATATTGAGTTACAAAGTTGACTATGAATTTGACCATGTTCTGTAAGTGGCTAGAGAAGGATAATTGAGTTTTTATTGATAGTGTATTGATGTTTCAAGATGAACTAACTATTGGAGAGTGTTTTATAATCCATGAGTAAAATATATGTGTGTTTTTTAGGTTTTAACATTCTATATTAATTATGAACAAAGGCTTTAAAGTTGATTATGTTTATTGAATATACTGGTAGTTTGAGTGACCATCTTGTAGAGGTAAGTTGAAGGTGTTATTAGCAAAGTGAAGAAATAAAATGAGTATGGATATGTTATATAAGTATATAATGATTATTATAATGAATTTTTTGTCATATTTTTTCCTTTATTAGTCATAGAGAGTCAAAATAGCTTAGCTATATTTTGATTATGTGTGACCAGTCGAAGTGGTCATTTTGACATAGTTGAATTGAGTGCTTTATGCATGTGTTGAAGTGTGTAAATAACATAAAGGTGTAGCATATGTATTGAATGGTTCAACCATGTGACATAATAATATGGATATGTGAAATACTTGAGTGTTTACTTCAAAAATTTGAGACTATAGTTTTTGTGTATGAAGGCCTAAAAAGAAAGGAGACCTAACTGGTAGGTTCAATTGTAGATTTGGTGTTCTAGGTGGCATGAGCACATATGGGAGTAGTCAAGGAGATATTGGAAATAGGTTTTGTGTGTTTTAATAATTGGTAAAGGATAAAGGTGGTCCAAGTAGTCTCACATGTAACATGTGAGTACGAAGGCCTAATTATTTTAGGTCTTACCAAGATCAAATAGTGGTTTGGAGCTAATGAGGTAATAAATGACCTATGAAGAGTGTTTTTCTCATATTTAATGTGTGTATGGATATATATTAATTGTGTTTCAAATATTTAAATCATCTTGGCCAACCAATATGAGTTAAAGGAAGAGTGTGGTATAAGTACAAAGTCTAATTGGACCAATTATGTTAGTTATGAAAATGAATACATGAGCAAAAGATTTTTGAAAGATGTGAGAGCCTTATAGATTTATTGAGAGGTAGATCAAAGTGAATATTTAATTTATGACCTTATGGTCATAATTATAATGTTTAATTTATAGGTTTGATACATGAGAATAAGTGAAAATGTATAGATTAATCCAAAAGGTGGTCTTGGATGCATTGCTTATTTGTGAAGGTTTGAATGAGTGAAGAGGATTGAAGGAGGTTATTTTTAGGGTTTCTCCATTAGATTTAGAATCAATCAGATTTATGGAGTTGTTATTTTTATATTTTTTTTGTTGATGCTCAACATCTTAGGCAAGTTGGTGCTTGTCATGTTTAGGGGTTGGTGCTCCTTGTGAAGTGGGTGTTTCATTAAAATATCATGTTTTTAATCATATTATAGTAAAAATAGTCTATGTGTTAATAGGATTGAGAGTGTTTTTTCTCCCTCAAGAGTTTTTCCCACATATATCTTATGTTATCGTGATTATATTTCATGTTCATTGCTATGAGTAGGTTATTTACTTTTTGATTGCTTATGGTGTATGACTAAGGATTTGAAAGATTTAGATTGAAGTTGTGAAATATCTTGATTCACTGATTTGCCCTTCCCCTCTTAGTGATTCTACCTCTAACACATATCTTATCATCTCCTTACCATTAAAATGCACTCTAAGAGTGTCAATAAATAGGATGAGTGAGAGGTGAGTGGAAGACAAGAAAGTGACCCTCCTACTAGATGAGTGGTGAGACCATTGTATTCCGCTAATGACTGAGTGGTGAAGCCACTATCCCCCATTAAGGAGCCAGTGTGTCCCACTAAGCAATAATAACATGTGCACATAAGATTAGTCTTAATTAAGTTTAACTATACTATAATAATATCATAAACTATTTAATGAGAGACTTGATTGTATTATTTAGGAAGTGTGTTCCCCTATCACTGACTAATTTTATTAGACACCCAAACCTTGTATTGATATTTTCATAAAAAACTTGGGTGCATCTTTGGCACTACAACTTGGTGTCACAGTAGCTTAAACCCATTCTATAAATTAATATGTTATAGGTATTATATACTTTGCATGATGTTATTTATCAGTGGATTGATAGGCCCCATGAAATCAATACCCCACTATTTAAAAGGTTATTTTATTTTTGGATTTAAAGGAATATCATAAATATGATTAGGCTTACCCATCTCTTGGTAAATATCATAGTTTTTTACAACTTGATGTGAATCTTGGAATAGAGTATGCATCTATACACCACTTTGTAGTATCTTCCTTATAGTGGATTCACCTATGAAATGCCCACTTATGGTTCTTTGATGTACCTCCTCAATAACTTGAGGTTGTTCATACTTTAAATCCACTCTATGAAACACCTCATATTTTCCCATATTATAAAATAATCCATTTATAATGATATATGCAATGTCTCATGTAATCAATTAATTCATGTCTTACTTAACATAATGTAAAAAAAAATTATTTGTTCTATAAAGTTGGATAAGTCCATGCTCTCAAAAATCATAGAGATTTTGAAGAGATGTGTGTATGGTGATTCATTTTGAAACTCTTACGGTTTTCTATTTCATAAACTAACCAAGTGTTTAGGTCCCAAATTCTCTCTTTCAAGTTTAACATTGATCCCAAATTGAAATTATTGAAATAACATTAAACATCTAGAGATCCTTCCACCCAAAATAGGTTTGAAAAAGAGGCCCTCCATCAAGCAATGATTTTATTAATCCATAAATTCTTCCAAGCCTCCAAAATTATCCCCTCTCTTTATAAAACTAGGGAATCTAAAAACTAAAATATATATCCCCCCAAAATCCTTATAATTTTCACTAAAACCGTAGCTTCCTCCCATAATTCTAAAGAGCCCATTAAAATTGGTACGGATCACAATGATCAGGATTATCTCGCCCTTAGGAAGTTCAAATTTTTTAGAGAAAGGCTGAAAACCTTGTGTAAAATCCCTCCACCCATGACAAAAAGAGAAAATATGTTAAAAAAGACACTACTCCCTCTTTGATCCCCTCTATCTAATTCTAGTCTCTTCCCCCACCCCCACCCCCACCCCCACTCCCACCACCCATAATCCCACTCCCCTCTTCACCTCCCATGACCATAATGAAAATACTAAACTGGAGGATATTGTAAATAATCTAAAAATGATAAAACAAAGTATCTATTATACTATTGTTTAGGAGGCTAATTCTAAGAAACCCCATCCTACCCTTAATCCCTCATAATCCAATCTCCCCCTGAATTGAAGGATATAATGGAGGAGGACAAATATCAATCAAGACTCATCAAAATAGAGGATGAGGTGGATTTGCATAAATCAATCCTTCATTGGTTCTTGAAGGATCAAGAAATTTTCAAGGATTAAATCAATAACTCAACCTTAATGATGGCATTTACTACACTAAATTTGACCTCCTATAAATTAGCTCATAATTCCATAATATCAAGGAAATATTTTTTAATTTGGAAAAGCATAATGAATCCCTAAATGAAAATATCAATACATTGATTGAATATAATAGACTCACTATTATGAAGATCCTTCAAAGCATGGATAATCTAAACTCCTTCATTAAAGATAAAGATGATAATGTTGAGGCCCATAGAAAGGGAAAAAAGATGAAGGGAATTGTTGATGAAAAGGTTGAGCTACATCCCAACAAGAATAAAAATCTCCTATTGTAAAATATTGATTAGAATTGGTCTAAGGCACATGAAGAATGGATGGGTCTTAGAATCTAATTTGATAATTTTTTGCTACTTTTATTTTTTTTTTCAGTTGGACGTTTTACTTTGTCTCTCTTGGCATATGTATTAGAATATATGGGCTTTACACCTCAACTGATCTCTTTTTATAAAGAGTAGGGTCCCTCATTAAAACCCCCTTTTACCAATACTAATTTCATAGGTTTGTTAACCAAATATTTCAAGGCCTAATGATCAGTATAGAACTCAAAGGGTCTTTCTAGAAGGCAATGCCTGAGCTTCTAAAGTGAAAACACCATTTCTAGTGCTTCTCATTTTATTGTATTATAGTTTTTATCAATAGGTGATAGTATTATACTTGAAAAATGGATAGCATGGTCTAATCCACTATCTCCTAGATGCTCTAACATAAATCCCACCATAATGTGTGAAACATATATGTGTACATGAAAGGGATTACTCTAGTTGGGAAAGACCAATATGGGAACTATAACTAACCCTTGTTTTAGCCCAACAAATGTTGATTGACACTCTTGTGTTATTTTGAACCATCTATCCTTGTGAAAAAAATTATCCAAGGACACTGAGATATATGCATAGTCTTTGATAAACTTCCTATAGTACCCTATATGACCCATAAAATACCACACTTCTGTATAACCATTCAGAGGTGGTATACCCACTGTCACTATGATTTTATCCTGATAAACCAAAATTCACTCACTGCATACTATGTGACCCAACATAACATTAAATGGTATGAAAAAAAATCATTTTAAAATTTAATTCAATTTGTAGGGATATGTAGCATTCTAACATTAGCCACCATTTAGATAAGTGGTCTTTGAACAAATAAAATACAACCCAATCATCCAAATAAAATTCTATAAAACCATGAATAAAGTCCTTAAAAGTAGTCATCACAGCCCTAGAAAATATAATTAAAACATTATTTAGACCAAATGGCATTAACTTATATGCAAAATAACCCTATTAATTTATGAATTTTATTATGGCCTGGTCCTTTTCTATGATGGGGATATGATGATAGCCATTGCATCCATATGTTAAAGAGTATAATTCATGACTTACAATCAATTTTAAAAACTCATCAGTGAAGGGTATAGGGAATAGATCATTGATTCAAGCATCATTCAATGCATAATAATCCCCATATACCCTAACATCACTTAACTTCTTAGACTACACCACCATGGGGCTAACCCAATATGCCATTTCTAATAGATATATAATGGTCATGTCTTTTAAGTGATCTATATCAACCTTTACTGGATATGACTGTATTTGACATTCTGGTTGTGGATTAAAGAGTTGGTATTTATTAGTTTGAAAATAATTTTATTTTTATATGCATTTACCTTAAACCAAATATTATACCCATAAAAATAAGGACTTTGGTTATCTAGGGATGAGATATGGCTTATAATTAGTTATTTAAAGGTGTGAAATTATCATATCTCTTTGGTGTGCCTCCAATTGATTTTTCACTATATTGATAATCATTTGACCATAATAATCCCATTTCTTACCAATTAAATTATGATAATGGGTCTCATCTATTTTCATGTCAACTACCTCTAAATGTCCTTCACAGGTTTAAGTCAACAACCTTAGTTTTTACATTTTAAAGATGACTAATTGCTTCTAATCGTCCATAATTTTTAAGATAAGGAGTAATTAGACTATAAATCAATGATTTTTGACCCATAGCATCCTAAATATATCTTGGTATCATGTTCAATTTATTCTAAAATTCAAATGTAGCATTAGGTACCCCATACCCTGTGAGTTCAATATTCATTCAAGAGTTAATGTCCTAAGGGTTCTTAATATTTACATACAAAATAAACTCGCAGGTGTGTTATTGTCCTTATTTTGTGCACTCAATAATATTATGAATAATATTTGTAATATTATATGAAATATATCCATTTTTTAAAGTGCTCAAAATTTTCAATAGATCTGTCAATGTAATCACTACTTACTATCACATTATGCAAACAATCTACCCATACATTTTTGCATAAAACACTATAACATCACCTTCCAACACATTATGTCCTTATATATTTTGAATAACTTGTTTTTATTGATACATAAATCCTTTTTCCTTTTTAGGGTTAGCATACTTATCATGTTGAACCTTCTTGATTCTTTCATCATGCGACATTTATAAATGAGTCAATCTTTACTGTACGTGATATTTCCTTGTAATTGATTACATGAATGCATTATCTTTTGGGTGAGAATTTATCATGTTTAAATTTCACACATGTTTCTCTTTACTTTAATTCTCCAAAACTATGCAATATTCAATTTGATGTTGTCTTGAAACTCTACAATAAATGCAGTACATGTACCTTTGAGCATTATTTAGGTAATTTCATGAGAAATTATTATACTCACCACATAAATAATAATAAATTATCCAATGATATTTTTATCTATCATTGTTTTAACCTACTTGATATCCACCTCGATACACTCCTTTTTATCCTCAATTTTATTGGAATCCCAACCTTGTGCTTCAAATCGCCCTTGCTACATTGATTATGCATCATATCCACCATACTACCGATGATAAGATGATGGATCCAAATGTGGTTGTTGTGGATGATAAATTAAAGCATTCTATGATGACTAATACTAATATTATAGTTATGATGGTATTCATCCAACTAGACCCTAGGGTTGATAATGTGGTGATGAAGGCATCCACCAAGGAACACCTTGTGTTGTAGTAGACATTTCCGCCTTTGAGCCTAGAATGCATGATTCATAGTAGGTATCTACTATGTTATAACTATTAATATTTTTTTAGTGATGACTTATTTTAGATCTTAAATAAATTTAAAACTCTTCCCATCATGATTTGTTGACTTAAAAAATGGTGGTACATGCTCTGTATAGTTTTTAAATGGACTATTATAATAAGTGACAATTTAATGTTGCATGTACTACTACTCAACATATATCATATCATAATATTTTGAGTTTTGGAAAATCATTCCTCTAATTACCTTCTTTGTTACACTCCATACACCATAGGCCTATCTTGGGTTTGTTGCTTTCATTAAGCTCATCCATATTCTTGATAAAAGCATCTATTTTCACCTCAACATTTTAGCTAATTGTTGGAGTGTCTCCATAATCCTAAAATTGTTAAACTCATAGTGTAACTACTCAAGCATCAACCTTAGTCAGGGACTCTAACTATGCAATTGAAAACCTAATCCTTGATCACAACCCTTCCACAGATCAAGTAGATTAATCTTTATCTTACATGATAAAATTGATTTTGTTCATTAGGTCTAAAAATCTATGATCATATTCCCATACTAATTCTCTCCTTCACTACCAAATATCCTTGAGATCATAAATTACCTGGCTTGAACACTTTTTAATCTTTAATTCTATGATTAATTTTTCCTTAACTTGTTGAAGACTTATAGAATAAACATCCCTTTTATAAATGAACTCTAAATATCAACTTGTTAAGGCTCTTATGAGTTCACATTTTTTCACATGTTTAGCAGTCACTCCATTAACCTGCCATTTCATATCAAAGGTTAATAAATATTATTGAGGGTCACAAGACCCATAATATAGTGTTAAATAAATAAAAATTCATGCGTTAAATACCATATTTGGTGTATTGATAGTTTATACTAATGGATTTTACAAACCAGTTCTTAATAGTGCCTTAAAACTAGTTCTAAAAGCGAAACCAACATATTCTAAGCTATTTTTATCCATCAATTTCTTAGTTTTTTTGATAAGTTTACCAAATTTATCTATAAATGATTCAAAGCAATTTCTTCTTATCCAAACCTCTATACTTTATTTTTATTTTATTGAAGATAAAATGAGCTCGGGGGATGCTTAATTACAAGATTAATGATATGCATCTTCAATTTATTCTAATTATGATGTTGAACCTATGATACTTATCTTATTTTACATAACTTCCTCTAGAGAATATTATTTCCCTCATTCAAACAATATTCATCCTTACAACTATGATATCCCACTATTCTCTAACTGCTCTACTATTAATATACTTTCCTCTTTCTCTTTTCTCTATTCCATATCCTTTCTATCACAATCATTATATTATTCTATCTTGGTCCCTTCCATTTCTTTCTCTGCATAATATCTAAACTCTCTAATTTATATAACTTGTATAGCCTCTCTCTGGGCTCCCCTCTCTTCTACATCCTCTATTTTATTGCTATTCATATTTGTAGTTACATTCCAGTTATCTTATTTATTTCACCTTTTTTGTTGTCATATCTCTATAATCTTATAATTTTATTTTTGCTCTGCTTATCTATGTCCTTCATATTTTGGGTTTAGGTTCAAGTTCATTTTCTTAGATCTTCATCATTATTTCCTACATCACATGCCCCCATAATATTCGAAGCAACTACTCCATGTTGGTAGGGGTGGGCACCATGGAATTTTCAATAACGAACATAATAATTAGAGTAGGTAGTCACTTCAATAATTTACCTTGAATGCCTCTCACAAATATCTCTTATGTAGGATAAAAATCCATATATCATAGCACAACAAATGTTGTAATATATTCGTTGAAGGTAGTTTTTATCTAGTGATCTATCACACTAGTCCAGTTGGTGTCTAATCTTCATAGGATTTCTAGTATTTCTTCTATCCATGATGGAAAATTTATCCTCCTTAGATGAAAACAATAGTATTATAATAACCACATAGCTAATAGTCTAGGTAATTCACACCATAAACCTCATATATTTCACCGTAAATATGCTCATGAATAACTTATTATGTAGGATTCCCTATTATTTTTGCTTCCTCCTCTGAGAAATTTTTAATTCTTTAATCAAGCCATATTTCTAAATATCACTATCATGGTAGCCATTGTAGGATTTTTTAATCATCTGTACTCACTACACCATTGCTAATAGAGGTTCCTAGAAAAAACCTTTAAAACATGCTAATATATGAATAGTTGTGTGAGAAGTGATAAAAGTATATAATAGACACCAATTCAAACTCAACCCATCCTTTAATTAGTTAAAATACATATATTTATGCAAGAAACACATACTCAATATTTATAGAACCTTTGGTATAAGCTACATGATTAACATATTTAGACAAACAAAGCATGCACTATGCATAGAACAATAATAAAAGACATATAGGGAAAACCATTTTAAAATTATATTAAACTCTATCACATCATCACCAATTTTTAATACAACTAAGCATTATATATAGATTTTTTACAAGGCATTGTCATTTCATATGCTAGCCTTTCACTACATCCAAAGGGAAGAATATTTGTATTCTAAAGACTAATGTTATGCTTTAAAGTGTTGAATACATACAAAAAGAAATAAAAAAGACAAAATAGTTTGATTCACACATGTGTTCACCAATTACACTCGAGAATTTTTATATTATTGTTCTACTCTCAACACTATCCAAATTACCTCTACTTCAAGTTTTAATAGCCACCCTATCTTCATACTATATTGGCCAAGCTAATACAACCTATTTTATGCTTGTCATTTCCTATATTATATTATCCTGGATGATACAATTTTGAGTTTATCCTTATTAGTTTTACTATATCAGCCTAGCCATTATAGTTATATGTTAGATGACATCTTTTTCACTATATCAACCTAGACGATTCCATTGACATAGAGTCAATGTTAATTATGGGTATTATAGACTTATATATAATGGTAATATTATCATTACAAACCTATCAAAACACTCATATTATCTACTTGTTCTTACATTTATACCCTTAATTATTAAAAAGAGTTATAGGTTAAAATTTTATTCTGAGAGGTCTTGTCTTAATTAAAGTTCTTTGAATCTCAATAAGAGGAGTTGTGCCAAAGAGGTGTCCTACTCTTTGGAGTTCAAAACTAAGGATATCTATGTCTTATTATTTACATTTGAATTCTTCATCCTAAAACATCTCTTGTAAGGTGCCACTTGAGCTAAACTATATATTGATGCACTAAGGAGTCAGCCTAAAGGTAAGTATTTCTATCCCTATTATCTTTTATTTAATTAATTATTAGATATATCTATTTTTATTATTTTTATATTAGAATTATGTTGTGTTTCCTTGTTTTTTCTCATACTTATACCAAATAATCTAATATAGTTATAGGGTTACTTAGGCTTGACATTATCACCTTAAGTTGCATAGAATTCCCATTGGACCATCTCACAAATTAATTTATTATTAGTTTAATATTCTAAAACTATCTTAGATATAGATTACCCTTGTTAATATATTATTTGCATGTGGAATCCATATTATATCCTTAATACACCCCTTTATTATTATTTATCATATCCCATATTTTTGATCCTTTTACAAGTTGTTATTGTTCATACTTGACATTAATATGGCATATTTCCTATGTTTATGGTTGGAATAATTTTTAGTTACTTCAAATGTTATATTATTTATATAATTATCATGATGTTTTTTAGGTTATCTATATGATTATCATGATCTATTCATTTCAAATGTTATATTGTTATGTGATGTTATAACTTGTCCATATATTATTGATGTCTTATTTGTGACTATAGGAAACTAATAAATGAGCTAGGTTTGGTGATGGATTCTATCAATCAAGGGTTTGTGATTAGTCAAATGATACTCCAATAGTTAGATTATGAGACATGTTATGATTCCAAGGGCCACAAGTTCATGTTTTCACTTGTATTTTCACCCTTTAAGGAGATGAAAATATCTCCTCATCCAATTGGCACAATGGAATCACCTCTAGGCTTGTGGGAAGCCTAAGGAATGAGGTAAGCCTCTAGATAGGGCTAGTTCCCTTAATGTACCACTTAGGATTACAACTACTACTAATTTTGGGGTTGAAAAGGGAGAGAGATAATTGAAAGAAAACTAACCTAAGGGAGGTGATACACAAAATATATTTATGACATCCAACCATATGCATATTACACTTGAAATTAAAGGATAAACTAAACATACACTCTCCAATCTATGCCTTCTTGCATCAATGTTATATTGTGGGGTTATGGATGAATGTGCAAAGCTAAGAGAACTAGACAAGAGGTATTGAATGGAACTAATGAAGATACTAACTCAATTACATTTTGAAATTTTCTAGAACACATCACATGCCCTATAAGAAGAACCTACAAATAGGTGAGAGAATATGACAATTTGCTGAGGAATCCATAGTCTTCACTAAGAAAATTCAATATTCAAGTAAAAAACACTATGAAAAGTCATGGAAGAGGTAACACTTAGTAATTTTATTAATCAAAAGGTATGAAAATTATCAAGGATTTACCATACTTAGGTGGAACATCTAATATAATGCCAAAATGGCTAGTTCTTATAACACTTGTGTGAGAGAGAAGAAGAAATAAGCCCAAATGTCACAATAACACTTGTTAATCTGATAAAATGAGTTAATTATGAATTTGTATATGTTATGGGATGAACCATTCAAGGTTAGGAGCTAAAAGTGTCAATCCAAGTCACAAACTTCATGAAAAGTAGCAAGAAAACTCCTCAATTGGCTAAAAAAAACTACCTTCATAATTGGATATAGTTTAAAATCTTATAACTGATGATGAGAAGTATAAATTATTTTAATTAAGTTTAAATACATCATATATTCCTCTCCATGCATTATTTTTAGGCTCGGTCATCTAGAATCACCTAGAGAGAAGCAATCATCATTTATTGTCTAGAAAATTGCTCTTCCATGCACCCTGCACATGTGGCTTCCAAATTGGCATAAGATATTAATTAAAATACATGGTAGGAATTTAATTACACCTTTAAATACCCTAAATTTACTTAGAATCACTAAGGAATATTTTAAAATCCATT
This sequence comes from Torreya grandis, assembly GCA_037957365.1. Lineage (NCBI taxonomy): Eukaryota > Viridiplantae > Streptophyta > Pinopsida > Cupressales > Taxaceae > Torreya > Torreya grandis. The sequence goes on along the minus strand of JARHVA010008005.1, from coordinate 51,064 downwards.
CACTTGAAGTTTCACACTTCTCCCTATCTTGTCCATTAGGCCAGTTTTGACTGGCTAAAATGAGAGCTATTTTTAAAACCCTTAGGAGTTTTTATGGAGTATTAAATTGAAATTATGGGTTATATAAAGTATATATATTCCTCCCAATGTTGGTTTCATGTTCAAAATCCTCCTGTAGCCTACACAACACAACAAATGGTTAAAAATAACTTGTTTTTACCGTGTTCGTACATCCAAAAAGCATGTAGATCAGATTAAGTTATTATTTTCAATGTTAAAATAGGTTTCATGGTCATAATATTTAATTATATTATATTTACAACTCCATTTTCATAAACTAGTCCTTGCAAGGGTTTAGGAGGGTTTTAGGGCAGTTTTGACCCTTAAGCTTGTTTCATAAAAATTTGAAGTTAGAGTTTCAAAATAATTACAAAAAATGGTTGTTAAAGACCTTATTTAACTCATATAATATTATAAATTCTCAATTAAAATCATCATGAGAGGTGTGAGTATTCAAAGTTGCTATATCGAACTCTTCTTTCCACTTTCACAAGTCAAATGTTGGTTTGAGGCCAAATTTGGGTTTCCCTACAATTTATTTTCTTTATAAAGGATTAAAAACATATATATACATACTATAAAAATGTTTCAAGATGGTATAAATCTCAAATCATGATATAAGTGTGACTTACTCCTCATTTGGGCACTAGGCTCAAGCATACCAAGTAAGCATGACTATACCATAGAGCTCAGAATGACCTATAATGGTTTCCCATACCTATAAGTAGTTTAGACACTTTTGTATTATAATCATGAACATGTTACAACTAGTTTAAATTCCCACTTAGGGATATAATTTCATATGACCCTTCATTTGAGTGTTAGGCCTAATCCTTACTTACTAGGTCTATCTGCACCTTTTGCATTTTTGACCTCCTTGTTTATATTAACCCCATAATTATTGGTATATCATGATTTAAAATATGTATTCCAACTCTACACAAATATTTTGGAGTTTTGAATAAATCCTTGATCATCCTTTTATCATTTTTTACCAAAACTACTAGGGTTTGCATGAGGGGAAGTACCCCTATCTAAGACAAAATATGGGGTAATTCCCATATCTTATTAGTAAAATTTAGTCTTTTATTTTGTTCCTGAAGTTATGAGGACCCCCCACACATAAATTCAGCCTTTGGTCTTATATATAAACCCTTCAAAATCATAAAAATGCAGACAGACTATTATGAGAGATGTTGTGGGTAGGGTTTGAAGGGATGGACTATATATGCAACCTATTAAGACCCTATCCTATATTAAATTTCCACTTTTTATTGTGTAATTATATAATTATGACTATAATGACTATGATTTAGGTCTACTTAAAGCCTATAACTCCCATGTTCCTCCTTCCAAAACCTTGATTAGCTAAGACAGTGCCACTTTTGACTATGACTATGCTTCTCATCTAAAAAGGCACATATATGTTTATTTTTCATGAAAAAATATTGAAATAATGTTTGTAAAATCCTTTTTAATATCACATATACTTGATTCTAGGAGAAAATCTTCCAAACAAGGCTACTTACAGGTTGACACCAAGTGAAAATGAAGAAATCAAGCACCAAGTCCAAGAATTGTTGAACAAAGGATTGGTAAGAGAGAGTCTAAGACTTTGTGATATTACCATAGTGTTGATTCCTAATAATGATGGGAGTTGGATAATGTGTATAGACTCTAGAGTAATCAACAAGATCACTATCAAGTATATATTCCCATTGCCTAGAATTAATGATTTACTTGATTGTTTGAATGGAGCTGTATATTTTTCCAAGATAGACTTGAAAAGTGGTTACCATAAAATTAGGATAAGAGAATGGGATGAATGTAAAATAGCCTTAAATACCAATGATTGACTCTATGAGTGGTTAGTCATGTCATTTGGACTAACCAATGCACCAAGCACTTCATGAGGCTGATGAATGAAGTGCTTAAGGAGTTCAATGGTAAGTTTGTGATAGTGTATTTGGATGATATTTGGTGTTTATTCAAACTAAGGAAGATCATTTGAAACATTTGAGGATGGTATTGAGTAAGCTATATGAATAAAAATTGCTAATCAATGTGAAAAAGTGATGTTTCTTGAGGGAAAAATTGATCTACTTGGGATTTTTGATTTCAAAGGAAGGATTGAAGATGGAAGATAAAGCCATACTTGAGTGGCCTACACCCAAGAGCAAATTTGAGGTAAGAATCTTTCACAATTTGGATAGCTTCTATAGGAAATTCATAAATAATTTTATTGGAATTTTTGTTCCAATGACAGGAATAATCAAGGGTGACAAAAGAAATTTTTGTTGGACTAAGGCTACTAATAAGAGTTTTATATTGTTGAAAAATAAGGTAACTAAAGAATAAATCCTAACCTTGCCTAATTTCAATAAGCTTTTTCAAGTGTAATTTGATGCTAGTGGGACTACCATAGGTGTTGTCTTAAGCCAAGATGGGAAAGCTATATCATAATTTAGTGAGAAACTAAGTGATGCCAAGAATTATATGCTCTTGTAAAAGCTTTAAATAAATGGAGGCACTATATTTTGCCTAAAGAGTTTGTTTTGTTTACTGACAATTATGCATTGTAGTTCATTAGTAATCAAAACAAGTTGAGTCAAAATCATGTCAAATGAATCGAGTTTTTATAAAGTTTCACATTCACTATTAATCACAAGAAAAGATAATATAATAAGGTTGTATATTCTCTAAGTAGGAGGAGCTTAATCATGCAGGAATCTCAAGTAAGCATCTTGGGATTTGAAGATTTGAAAGAGATGTACAAGGGAGATCCAGACTTTAAGGAACCATATGAATTTTGCATGAATCTATTAGGGGTTGATAGGAGTATTTGGATTGATTTTATGATCGATGAAGGTCTAGTTTTTAGGGGTAGGCAGATTTGCATACCCAAGAGTTCCATGAGAGAGAATTTGTTGAAGGAAAAGCATAATGGCAACTTATTAAGACATTTTAGGTATAATAAAACACTAAAACAATTGAGTTCTCATTATTATTGGCTAGGTATGGGTGATGATGTTAAGAAGTTTATTGAGAGGTGTAAGACATGCCAACATGTGAAGGGAAGTAGTCAAAATGTAGGTTTGTACCAGTCACTACCAATTTCCAATGGGCATTTGGATTCAGTAAGTATGGATTTTGTACTTGGTTTGCCAAGAACTCAAAAATGTCATGATTCTATATTTGTAGTGGTTGATAGGTTTTAAAAAATGGCTCACTTCATCCATCTTCAAAAACAAGTGATGCCACTAACATAGCTAATATTTTCTTTTAAGAAATTGTAAGATTGCATGGGCTCCCTAGGAGCATTGTTATAGACAGGGACACCAAGTTTGTTGGGCACTTTTGGAGGACCTTATGGAAGAAATTGGGCACATATTTGATCTTTATTTTAGCCTACCATCCAAAAAATGATGGTCATATTGAAGTTGTTAATAGGATCCTTGGAAACATCTTGAGGAGTTTGGTAAGCATGCAACCAAAATAGTGGGATCTTGTACCTACACAAGCTAAGTTTTCCTATAATGCTACTCATAATAGGAGTATAGGAATGAGTCCATTATAAGTCTTTTATAGAATACATCTCAGGGGTGTATATGAGTTAAGAGATTTAGGCAAGATGGAAGCAAGGAGTGATGATGTAGAAGAGTTTGCCAATGCAATGTAAAATTTGCATGAACAAGTAAAGAGGAAAATTGAAGAAATCACCATCAATTACAAGCAAAGGCTAGATTATAAAAAGAGATAAGCTTTTTTAGTGTTGGATACCTTGTTCTTGCCCACCTTAGAAAAGAAAAATTACCTAAGAGAGAATACAAGCTGAAAGTGAAAAAATTTGGTCCATGTAAGATGGTAAGGAAGTTTTCAAATAATGCATATGAGATAGAATTGCCAAAATGGATTGGAATCTCTCCAATCTTCAATATTTCAGATCTATATCCATACAAAGGTGAGGAATAAATAGCTAAAGGAACTGAAATAGGGGTTGATGAGGACATTCAATGAGAATAACAACTACCAAAGGAAGTATCAAAAGAGGTTGAGATTATTTTGGACAAGAAAATGGTCAAGAAAACAAGAGATAAAGAATATTACTAGTACCTAACCAAGTGGAAGAACATACCAAATGAAGATGTAACATGGTTGACTACAAATGACATCTTCAAGCTAGGCACAAGTGTGGAAGAGTTGATGAAGAACAATAACAAGTGAAGAATGCCTCTTTTTCTCCTTAGAAGAATGATGTAGGATAAATTTCATGCTATGAATGTGTTTGTCATGTTATTGGTTGAGTTCTAGAGTGTCTAAGTGTGTGTAATTATTTTCCCTCCAAATTTGTGATATTTAAATTTTCAAATATGTATTTCATGAGCATGTAATAAGGCCAAACTTGTACAAAGGCCAAGATTATGTAGATTTCACCTAAATAGGTTTATAGATCATATTTCATGTGATCTCAAGTTATTTGGGAAAGATTTAGAGTGGTTTAGATCTTATTTGTTTGGAAAAGTTGTTAACCCCACTTTGGGAGTTCGTTGTATGAGTCTAAGAATAGAGATTTGGAATCTAAGTTGGGTTTTCAATTTTTTTGAGTGATTCCTTCAACCAAAACATATGTAATATGATGATTTGAATGTGAAATAAGGATACGGATTTTTGAAGGACAAAATATAATGTTTTTTAATACTTTTCTCTAAGACTGTAACTACAACCAGATAGGGCAACAAGCATGAGTTTGACAGTCAAGGTTTAGAGGGCTAATCTCTTCAATATGAGTACTCAAACCTTTAGAGGGGACAAAAATAAGCTCAATGAAATTTATCTAGAGTCTTAAAACCCTATGGTGTGTTTTTTAACTCCATTTGTATGTATACTAGGTCTTAACTAGGGTTTCCTCTTTCTGGCAATTGATACGGTGAAAATTCATAAAACTTGAAATCCTTGTGTTTTGAATGTGTGCATCCACTGTCTAAAGTCTTAAGGTTCAACTCCATGGGTAAGTGTGGCTTCTAATCCCTAATTTTTTTCATAAAAACTTGAAGTTATATTTTTAGAATAATTCCACAAAATTGTTGTTTAGGACCTTCTTCAACTCCTCTAAGCTTCTTTGGTCTCCATGCAAATCATCATGAGAGCTGTGAGTATTCAAAGTTACTCTATCAAGATTTTATTTCCACTTGCACAAGTCAAATGTTGGTTTCAAGAAAAAAATGGGCTCTCATACAACTTATTTGATTTATAAATGATTAAACACATTTTTATCCATCCTATAAACATGTTTCAAGATGGTATAAAGCTCAAATCATGATATAATTGTGACTTACTCCTGATTTGGGCACTAGGCTTGAACATGCAAAGTAAGCCTAACTGTACCACAGAGATTAGAATGACCTATAATGGTTTCCCCTACCTCTAAATAGTTTATCCACTTTTTTAATATCCTCAAGAACATGTTCCAACTAGTTTAAATTCCCACTTAGGGCTAGAACTACATATGACCCTTCATTTGGGTGTTAGGCCTAATCCTTGCTTACTAGGTCTACTTGTACCTTTTGAATTATGGAGCTCCTTGTTAAATTAACCCACTTATGCTAGGTATATCATTATTTAAAATATTTACTCCAACTCTACACAACTATTTGAGAGGTTTGAATAGATCCTTGATCACCCTTTTATCATTTTTTTAACCAAAACTAGTAGGGTTTACATGAGGGGAAGTACCACACATTTGAGACAAAATAGGGGGTACTTCACCTATTTTATTATTCAAAATGATACTCTTATATTTTTACTCAAGTCATGAGGATCCCCCACACTTAAATTCATCAATTGGTCTTATCTATAAACCTTTCAAAATCACAAAAACTCAGACAAACTATTAGGAGAGATGTTGTGGGTAGGGTTTGGAGGGATGGACTATATAGGGGTCAAGACAAGACACTAATGACTACCTCAACCACACAAAACAAAGGACACACACAATAAAGAAAACAAACACACAAGACACACACATGTGCTCAAAGAACTTAGGGGAATTTAAAAAAAAAAATTATATATAGATATAAATTATTCATACCTCCATTTCCAAGATCAAAATGAAAGTTTCTTGAGTCTCCTTTCTCATGAGATGGACAAAAATTCCAAGTATGTTGCTCTATAGATTGAACACTTGATGGAGCAAACCTATTCCTTATCACTTCATTTGACTTGTTTTCAAGTATACCATCTTTAAATATATATCCAATGTAGACATATTCTTCTTGACCTTGTGCACATACTTCATATTGTTACCCACTCTCTTTCTTATGATCAACTTTCATCTTCTTTATAGGCATGGTCTCAAAAATAATTATATTTGTTCTTCGAAAGATGGAGACTAATAGAGGTTTGTATTGACCTCCAAAGGCTTATGTGAACTCTGATATCTCTCACTTATGACATATTATAAAATTTCATCTTTCTCATTTATGACATCTTGGATAATGTCATCTTTCTTACCATCACTTGTAACCAACCTTAAAGGAGTAATAGATCCCTTGAGAGATTTAAACTCTTTGCAAATGTCCTCAAATCTCCACATAAGTCATCATATTAACTTTGATCAGTATCATGAATGGTAAAAATAAGAGAGACTCCTTAAAATTCCTTCTTATATTCCAATAGGACCTCTTCCAAGATTTCTTCTTCAACACAAGGAGTGTATTCTTCCTCATCCACCAAACAAGGAGATTCAACATAAGAGATCACCTCTTATTCATCACTTAGGACCTCTTGATGGATTTAAAATGGTACCTAAGGTGTCATAATATGATCTTTTTTTTCAAGGGTTAAAACATCTTCCAACTCCTTCTTAGTGATGCCAAGACTAGGCATCTTGAAATACGGTAACCTAGCCCAATAAGGCTGCCAAGGAGTTGTACGTTCCTTAAGTAAGATTTATAAATTTTCCTCAACCTCTTTCTCTTATTGATGTTACCATAACATAGGTATATCAATCCAAAGGGTGATGAGATGAGGACAATAGGAACTAGTTGGTGGAGGTGGGACATAGGGCTCAAAATCAGATTGAGAATGTAAAGTAAGAGGTTATTTTGGGAGCTCTTGAGGAAGGAAAGGTAGACTTTGAGATAAAAACAACTTGATTTTATTCCTTCCACTTTAAATTAACTTCATTCACATCTGATTCAACTTGGGAAATCTCTTAAAAGGGGTTATATGGGGTGTGTTTATACATAGGATCTTCTTTTGGGTTTAAACCTTCCATCTCACCTTGACTTAGCAATCTCATCTTTGCCTCTAACTCTTCAATTTTCTTGGCTAGGTTCTCTTGTAAAAGTATTTCTTGAATATCATAGGAATAATCATGAGTATGAGGGAAGTATGAGGGCTGACATGGAACACAAAAATCTTATTTAAGAAGGGTGGGAAGGACTTGTAAAGGATCAACTCCATTCTCCACTTCACACTCCTTAACAATGCTTCTATCTTCTTTCTTTCCCCATGGCCCCACTATCTGATTCTAGCTTAGGATGTTAGGATTAGAATCCTTTTATTATGGAATGGTAGGATGAGTTTTTATATGATCAAGAGTCTTCTCAACTTCACACTCTTTTTCAAGACTTTTTTCCTCTTTCTTTCCCCATGACTCCACTATCTTGTTCCAACTAAGGACATTGTAATTATGAGTCTCCTTTTGAGGTGGTGGGGATGCAATATGAGAGGGAAATGAGGGTTTGAATTCCAATTCGTTTTCTACCAACATGTAATATTTCATATGCATATTTTCCAACTCAATTTGCCTATCAAGATTAGCTTCAAACACAAGATTTCTTCTTTCAACTCTCTCCTCCAAATGATTTGGAAAAAGGATGACTTTGATGGGCTTGATTTGGCTCATGAGTATTGGTCATGTATGGCTGGTATGAAACTTGGGGAAGTGGATTTTAAGGCTGATAGGTATGGTGAATTTTAATTTCATGAACTCAAAGCCTATCCTCTAAGGAAGAGACTAAACCACCACCCACATCAAGCATCTCACTTGTGAGCCTTTGCCAATTGGCTCTCTCAATAGGTACCCACTCTCTTTTGATCAACACTAATGCTTATCTCACCTTATTAATAAAATCATTAGGAAAATCTATATCACATCCCATTTGAGTATCAATATCTAACATATATATCTCATATCTCAAGAGTGTCTTCTTGAAGGTGGAAATGGGTTGGCTTGAGGAGTGGCTAGGTTGACTAGGAGGAGCAAAACATTGAGAAGGCTGGTTATAGGACTGATATACTTCATCCATGGGCTGAAATGGATCATATTATATCTGATGAAATTCATATTGAGGTTGATAAGGATCATGACAATATGGACCAAGGACTTTCTCATATTGATAGGGAATGGTAAAAGCTTAAATTGTCTCACCAACTTGTAGAGAACAAAACTCAACACCAAAGTCAGCCATGAAACCTCATTGAAAGAAAGAAAACAAAGGAAAAATGTTACCATAAATATTAAAATGATAACCTAGGCTTATTGAAAAAATGATATGTCTTTAGAGTCACCATTGATGCTTGGATAGATAACTCTAAAGGTTGATTGTTGAGAGACAACATCAAAAATCTCTCAACTTCTTGGAACAAGAGTCCCATCAGGAATGCCAAAAAATATTGTCACTTGTATTTTCACCTTTTGAGTAGATGTAAAACTCTCCTCATCTAAGTGGCACAATGGAATCACCTCTAGGCTTGTGGGAAACCTAAGGAATGAGGTGAGTCTCTAGATAGGGCTAACTCCCTTGATGTACCATTTAGGATTGCAAATACTACTCACTTTGAAGGTGAAAAGGGAGAGAGATAACTAAAATAAAACTAACCTAGGGGAGGTGATACACCAAATATATTGATGAAATCTAACCATATGCATATTACAATAAAAATCAAAGGACAAACTAAACATACACTCTCCAATCTATGTCTTCCCACATCAATGTTACATTGTGGGGTTATGGATGAATGTGAAAATATAGAACTATACAAGAGTCATTTAATGGAACTAATGAATATAATAACTCACTTAAACTTTGACATTTCCTTGAACACATCACATGCCCTACAATAAGAAGCTACAAATAGGTGAGTGAATGTGATAACTTGATAAGGAATCCATAGTCTTCACTAAGTAAATTTAATATTCAAGTAAATCACACTATGAAAATTCATGGATTAGGTAATAATTAGTTATTTTATTGATGAAAAGGTATATAAATGAGAAAGGATTCACCATACTCAGGTGAAGCATCCAATACAATGCCAAAATGGCTAGTTCTTATAAAACTTATGTGAAAGAGAAGAATAAATAAGTCCAAGGGTCACAAAAACACTTGTAAAGATGATATAAGGAGTTAATTGTACATGTGGAGAGAGTATGGGATGAACAATGCAAGGTCAGGAGCTACAAGTGTCAATCCAAGTCACAAACTTCATTAAAAATGGCAAGAAAAATCCTCAACTAGCTCAAAAAAATTACATTCATGGTTATAGATATTTGAACATCTTATAAATAATGAGGAGAAGTCAAAATGATTTTAATGAGGTTTGGGGACACCATACATGCATCTACATACATTATTTGTAGGCCTAGTCATCTGAAATCACCTGGAGAGAAGCAATCATCATTTGTTGTTTAGAAAACTACTCTTCCATGCACCCTTGGCTTCTAAATTGTCATCAATTGTTAATTTAAATCCATGTTAATAAGTTAATGACACCTTTTAAGACCCTACATGGCTATAGAAGCACCAAGGACACCTTAAAAATCCATTCACTTGAAGTTTTCACACTTCTCCCTAGCTTGTCCATTAGGCCAATTGTGACTAGCTAAAATGAGATATGTTATTTAAGACCTTATGAGTTGTTATGTAGTATTAAATTGACATAAGGGGTTATCAAAAGTCTATATATTCCTTCCAAAGTTGGTTTCATGTTCAAAGTGCTCCTATAGCCTGCAAAACATAAAAAATGGTCAAAAATAGCATGCTTCTCCCATGTATGTATAGGTTCATACATCGAAAAAACATGTGGATCAGCTTGAGGGAGTTTTTTACAATTCAAAATTTGTTTAATGGTCATAATATTCCATTATATTTCATTTCCAACTCCATTTTCACAAACTGGTCCTTACGAGGGTTTAGGAGGGTTTTATGACAATTTTGACCCTTTAAGCTTGTTTCATAAAAATTTGACATTGGAGTTTCAGACTAATTTAAAAAAATGATTATTTATGACATTATTAAAATATTATAATCTTATATATTCTCCATTAAAATCATCATGAGACGTGTGAGTATTCAAATTTGCTCTATCGAGCTCTTTTTCCCACTTGCAAAAGTCAAATATTGTTTCCAAGCCAAAATTGGGTTCCCATGAAACTTATCCAAAAGCTTTAAAAAATCTATCTCCATCATATAAACATGTTTAAAGATGGTATAAATCTAAAATAATGCTGTATGTGTGATGTACTCCTCATTTGGGCACTAGGCTTGAGCATGCCAAGTGAGACTGACTGTACCATAGAGCTCAGAATGACCTCTAATGGTTTACCCTACCTTAAAATAGTTTAAGAACTTATAAATTATCCTAAATAACATGTTATAACCAGTTTAAATTATCTCTTAGGGATATAATTTCATATGACCCTTCATTTAGGTGTTAGGCCTAATCCTTGCTTACTAAGTCTGCCTACACCTTTTGCATTTTGGACCTCCCTGTTTAAATTCACCCTATCATGCTTGGTAAATCATTATTTTAAATATTTATTCCATATATACACAAATATTTGAGAGTTTTTAAAAAATCATTGATCATCCTTTTATCATTTTTAACCAAAACTGCCAGGGTTTGCATGAGGGAAGTACCCCTATTTTGAGACAAAATAGGGGTACTTCCCCTATTTTATCAGTCAAACTAAGTATTTGATATATTTACTCAATTAATGAGGACCAAAAACACATAAATTCATCCCTTTTTCTTATTTATAGACCATTCAAAATCATAAAAACTCAGATAGACTGTTAGGAGAGATGTTATGGGCAGGGTTTGAAGGGATGGACTATATATGCAACCTATTAAGACCCTCTCCTCTATTCAATGTACAGTTTTGATAGTGTAAATATATAATTTTGACTATAATTAATATGATTTAGGTTTTCCTATAACCTATAACTCCCATGTTCCTCCTTCCAAAACCTTGATTAGCCAAGACAGTGCCACTTCTGAATGTGACTATGCTTCTCATTTGAAAAGGCCCATGTAGGTTGATTTTTCATGAAACAAGATTGAAATTTTTTTTGTAAAATAATTTATATATCCATTAAGTCACTTTTCCACCATGTATATTTGACTATATAATCACTTTAGACTATATTCTAACTCACTGTTTTATCTCAACCAACTGTAATGGTTGTAGGTGCCCTTTTTGCCTTGGGGGGAAAGTCAACTATGGGTTTTAAGTGTGTTTTAGCCTCGAGGATAATGGATAAAAAATTATTTTAAACCTATCACACCATAATCCTACTCCCATAACTATAATTTCGAGGCTGATGGTTGAGATGAAGTCTATTTCAAGCACTCCAACCCTCTACCCCTACTATAGATGTGGGTTTCTTCTTATGACTTGGTTGTGATGTTAGAATTTTTCATTGAAACTTAGAAATACACTTGGTACTTTATAATACCCTAATTTACTTTTAAATGGCCAAAAAACTCTCACAAAATTCAATTTGGGTCATTGTCTATCTCAACCACTCCAAGTTGGCTATAGGTGCCCATGTTTCACATGGAGTCTTGTAGGACTCAAAAACTACTCTTATTTATAATATATATACCCCTTAATATTAATTTCATCACCCAAATTTATTTCTCAAATTTTAAACTCCATTTCATAAATAATATGAAGATTATGTCTTGGCTATATGTAGACATTTGGGACTGTGTACGGACACCTGTATGTGTGCATTACGACTTGAAACACTTCTTACTCATCATTATAATGAATTACATGATAATATATACATAATTACATCCATTGGACCATTAAAAACATTAATATTAAGTTTAATTTGTTCTCTTAGATAAAAAAATCCATTCAAAACTTAAAATTGTAGATGAGACTGTAGGGTTTTAGTGTGTTTTAGGGCAACTTTAGACCTTGAAAACTCCCACTTTGAATAGTGTTATACCTTCCATATTTTGTGGAGTTATTTTTCTATGAATATAATGTAATATTTGGTCATATATAGGCATTTCAAGTCCTTTAAGACATGCTAATGGATATTGTCAAAATCCCTATGAGCTTTGTTTGCTCATTTTGGGGACAAGGAGCCTAAAACACAGTCCATTGACTCTTTAGCATAATTTCATCCTCATTTTCCATCTTAACATATAAAATTTGAATTATTATGAAGTTTAAACCTTTTTTATATTAATTATGGATTTAATACACACTTAAATACTCCATTGTGACATCATATCCCTCTGTTAGGCCACCTGTAGGTGTGCATTTCACATAGGCAGTGAAGCCAATTTGAGATAAAATACAAGGTTCCTATGCTTTTGGAAACCCCATATGTTATAACCAAGATATAAAATGAATTTTTTAAACTTAAAATACATCAACCAAGACTAAGAAATTATTCCCATGATCTTTTTTTCTTCTAGGTGCCTTCTGTCAAGGTTGACTGTAAGTGAACATACAGTGTACACAAGCAACAAAAGGAATATGGGTAGTAAGCATTGAATTGGCCTTAAAATGAGTTATATTATTATCCTAAAACCTCCATAATCATATTAATACCATCATGTATATGAAAAAAATTTCTACACCTCCCTTTTAACATGAACTCATTCATGAATGTACTTGAACATGTTCATCAATGGCTGCTAGATTATGAATATTGCATATGGATGTTATACTCATGGAGGCTGATTTATAATATGATATTTTAAGATTAATGGAATAAATATCTCATTTTTAACATGTTATAGGTCTCATCACAATATCCTAAAACCATGAACAAGCATGAAGCTCCTGGAAATAATGAAAATTGGTTGTTACACTCAAAAGGGAACAATTTACAAAATTGAAGTTATTTTATCATAAAATCAACTTTAAATGTGAAAAAAATAATGGGATAAATTATGGTACATATTAAAAAACATATGGAACCAATATCAACAAGTGTATTGTATAGAAATACTCAAACTAAGGGAAAACTGACATGGTGTATGGATAGGTAGGTAGATTTACACAGTCAAATTCAAATGAATGATTCATAAAGCATAGTTTATAATTATTCAAAATATTTACATGAAAATAAATTTATCTAATTTTAAAACAACCTCATAAAATAATTTTACCTAAAACTCCTTGTGCTGACCGTACCAAGTACAAACATGCAAGTCATTTTTGTGTGTCTAGAAGGCCAAGAAAAGAGGAGAATGGTTTTGAGAAAGAAATAGAATTTATAGATAAAAATAAACATTTATTTGAGCTGAATAATAATATTCTAACCCTATCCCATGTGGCACAAATCCCAAAGAGGCTATACAAGTGCCAAATTCTTCCTTTTCTTTAAGAAAACTAACTTTTCTTCTTATGAACCTACACATTTTCAGTTTTTTTAGTTACTTAAGACTTATAAGGACACATGAGACATGAAATCACGTTTTTAAACCTTAAAATTTCCTAATAAACTCATACTTAGCATTAAGTTCACTATTTTGACTCTTAAAATGACCCAAAATGATAAATGGACATAAAAACTAATTGACCAAAGCTAATAGAACATTGAATGGCATCAAATGACCTGTAAAACACCTCGTGACATGATATTATACCCAATAAAACACTTAAAGGTCAAATTTATACCTAGGGGTGCTCCAATTTGACCTAAAAGTCAAAATTTGATCAATAGTTCATTGGTATTTTATTTTTTTCTATTGATCCTCATTTTCCTTCATTTCAACATTATCTTTTTGGTCATATTTTATTATTTTAACTTATAATTTTTGATTCAAATATATTAGAAATTGAATTTCATACCTTGATGAACTTGTATATTCTTCTATTTTAGTATTGATCGAGATATATTTAGATAATGTGTAAACCTATCTTACTTCCATGTTACATCATTGTTAGTGTTTCATCTTTGAACATTTGTTGATCATATATAAGAGTCACTTTTTTTGTTTTTGGATTTGGATTTGATTGTGTAATTATGTCACTTGGCATGAGTCTTTGTTTTTTTGGTTTTATACCTTGACCTTGGCCTTGAGCATTGAGTGCTAGTTATTGAGTGGACTTTTGTGAGATCTCTATTCTCATAGTGCTTATTATAGACACATTATGTTTTCCACATATTTAGTTGAGATGTGTAATATGTATATTTCAGATATGATGTGTTTTTGAGTGTTTAAAACTAATACTAAGTTATTCATGCTTTGAGATGTTTATGTGTTGATTACACAAGAACATTTGTATGATTAGATTTGATGATTTTATATGCATTGATATCAATTACTTGTGTTGTTTAGTTGATTATTGAGTTGAGTAATGATGAATTATCACTAGAGTGATTGTTGTTGAAAATGTAATTGATTATACATTTGTTTAGTTATTTTATATTAGTTACTACAAATGTTATGTGATGTCATGGATTTGTCATCTATTTGTTGATTGGATTTAGATCACTTGTATGGTTTACATTTTGTAGCTTCGACTTAAGGGTAGGTAATTTTATGTGTGTGATGAGTGTGTAGGTGAAAATGGAATCCAAAAATGGAATTGGGACTAAGTTTGGAATAATCACATGATGTTTATAGTGGAGACACATCCATTTTACCTTACCATAATCCCAAACCACTTCTTGTTCCTAGTTGTGGACCTAGTTGGATGAATTCATGTCCTAACCATTTAACACTATTCACCCCCCCTAAACACTATGCAAACCTCTTTTTATAACATTGGGAAGTTTATTATTAATTTTATTTTAATTTAAAAACATGTGTATGCAACTTAAGTGGCTCTCTTAAAATCTAAGTTCGGATGGATGGAGAGATCCAACTTTTTAGAATGCTTTAAGCAATATTTTAGACATTTTGAGTTGATATTTTTTCCCTAAGACTAATAGGAAGTTAGGAGGGTATTTAAAGAAACCTTGGATAAATTTAGGGTCATGTCATATGACATTATGGCTTGGGATAATGGGATCATTTATTGAGGTATGGGATTTATTTCTTGCCCCCATGGGTTTATAAGTGGAGTTAATAAGGGGGAAGACTTTTTATCTGCAAGCTAAGGGATGGGAATGGATACATGTCACCTTCCTACTAGATTGTAGAAATGGAAATTGGGTCTATTTTAGTAAGGTGATAATTCCTTGAGAAAATATATTAGGCTCATTTTTGAAAATTGGAATATTGGAGAGGAGAAAGGAAGAGAAGGAGGAGCTAGAGTAAGAACCTTGGAAGGGGGATTCAACCATTAGTACAGATTATTGAAGGTTTATCAAGAGGTCTCAAAAGTTCTAGGTAGGATTCCATATAAATTTTTAATCTTTTTTTGCTTATGAAATAAAATTTATTCTCTTTCATTTTGGATGATCCATTTTTTTTCTTATATTTTGACCCCTTATGGTGGTATATGCTCAATCCCTCTCATGTTTAGCATGGTTGTAGATGCTTAATTCCTCTCATGAGTGACATTTTCATATCCATCTATTGTTAGCTATTTGTTTATCCATTTTATTTTATTAAAATGGCAAAGACATGTTATTGAGAATTATGTATTTGTGTTATTATATTTTCACCCCTCATGGTGGTATTTTCTTAAGCCCTAACACGATTACCATGGTATAAAATGCTTAAGCCCTCCCATGAATGCATTTTATTATCTTAAAAATTATAAAGTCATGTTAGTATGGTATAATATTCTTAATCTCTCCCATGATTAGTGTGATATAAGATGCTTAAGCCCTCTCATGATTAAATTTTATTGTCTTAAAAATTGTATAGTTATGATTGGCATGATAGATGATGCTTAAGCCCTAACATGACCATGAGATAACAACACATTGGTGATATTTTTCCCTTTCTCATTCATCTCAATTAGTAGCCTGGTATATTTTTTTTGACATTCATGGTGTTTTCATTTGAATGCTTTATGATTTTGGTTTTCTATTAGAAACCTCCTTGTATTGAGAGTGTAGTTATAGGTGTTTCTTTATGTGAACAACCTATCTTTCTTATTGTATACATTATAAACTTTTAGTTATTCCAATTGGTTACCATGAAAATTGATATAAACATACCTAAATCTAGGAATCTTAGGCTCATGGGTTCTTAGGGTAGTTGCCTAATGATGGAAAAAGGATGGGAGGCAAGCCCCTCCTTCAATTGGTCTTGAGGACTACAATTGATCTTTATGAAGACCATCTTGTATGTTTGTTGTATATTTTTATAATTAACTATTTTATATAAGTTGTGAGCCATGACCATTGTATCCATTTCAATTGGAAATATGTATTATTTGAAATGGAAAATTTGTAATAAGTTCTTGGTTTTAGCATGTGTTCTTGAGTGCCTGCATACTCCTTCAAGAGACTGTATTAGTTTGGAAAAGAAATATTTGTATTCAATATTCATTTATATATTCTATTCTAGTTATTTTATAAATCTATAATACTTAAAGTTGGTAAAAATAATATTTTAATTCTTTCAAATTGATAAAATGCTTAGTAAGTGTGAAGCCATGGAAGACTTTAGATAATTTTTATGAAATTTAAACATTTCATATTATTCCCAATTTGTGTTGTATAGTGAACTAGGTTCAAGTAGTAAATTTATGAAAAATATGACATATTTTTAAGAGCTACAAGTTAATTTTAATTAATTTTTGAAGTTCTAAACCTGAAACTCCTAATAACTCCTTAGAAATAGGTTCAGAACTTGAAGGTTTTTTTTTTTGAGTAGATATAGGTTTTCTTAACTTGATGCAATTGGATTCATAATTTTTTGATTCATGGTATAGGAGATATGAATTTTTGAAAAATTTTGCCTTGTAGGGTAATTTCAATTTATAACATACCCCTATGCCCCTTTGGAGGACATAGGCCACTTGGTAGAGTAGTCTCTTGGGTAAATATTTCAGTCACTCATGTGACTACATGATGTATGGTGAAGCCCCTAAAGGGTTGATCGACAATGGTAGATGGTTAGAAACCATTTACATGTGACAAGGTTGGTAGTCTAATTCATTACCATGTGATTGGTGGGGTGGAAATTTTTACCCTCTTCATGCTCTTCCACATGAAACCTATTTTGAGACTTGGAGATGCATATTTTTTACATTTTGCCTTTTTTTCTCTAGAGTGCCTAGACCTCCTGGTAAACTAGTATGCTAGTTTTATGCCCATGATTACAGAGATATGTTGGCTTAGAAGAGGGAAAATTAAAATGGAACCCTACCCCCCCATATTTTCATCCCATTATGTATAAAATATATTTTGGAACCTAAAAACTTAGATTTTTCACTTTGTTCTAGTTTTGTCCCAGGGAGGCCTATTTGGGCCTTAACGACTATTGTGGGCTCTTGGTTACTCGAATTGGGTTTCTCTAAAAATATAAACCTACTAATTTTGAGTCACATATAACATGAGATAAATATAATTTTCTTATTTTGAGTCACCTACAACTTGAGAAAAAAATATTAATTTGAAACTCAACTTTCTCTAAATTTTACCTTGTGATGACCATTAATGGTTGTGGAAGAGCTTAAAGATCTTGAAACCATTTAAAAAACCATAGGATATTGAAACCTCTTGGAACATTTTCAAAAATATTCATACATGCGTATTATTATTGAGTTAGAATTTTGAAATCAAAAATGTATTTTTTTGATAAAAATCTTAGTGACTATATTAATGGTAGTCATCCAAGGATGAGGAAGAAAAGGAGGAATGAATATATACAAGTAATCCTCCAACACCTTGTCCCTCTATTTAAAAATATTAATTTTTAACTTATTGTCTATTTGAAATACTTTATTAACTTTTATAAGGATTTCTAGGGATTCCTCACCTTTGACTAGATTTGACGATTGAGGTTGAAAAAATATAATGCATGAGATGGATTGTTCCATACTCAAGGGGTTTATTTGAAATATTTTTAGTCCCATTTTTAGATTGTATGTGGAATATATGATATTCAATTAAGACCTTTCCATGACTTTGACGTAAGTCAAAAATTGAATGCAAACTGAGCCCTGTGATTGGCCAAATTTGCTTGATGATGATTTTGAGTACCATGAAGAGTTAAATAGTGTAGTTAGAGATAATGATTGATCAAATTAACATTAAATTAATAAAAAAATATTTTTTAGACTTGGGGATTTAGGGATTTATAGGTAATATTATCAATTTTTATGCTTGTTGATAGCATGTAGGCCAATTAGAGCATGTGGGACCTACATGGTGGCATAACGACTATATGACCACTTGAAGATTGTAATCCATGTTATTTGGGAATACAATTTAGCTTGGATTCATTTTGAATATTATGACACATTTTTGGATGGATATTGGACAATGTAGTTGTGTAGGATGTGCAATATACATTCTCAAAACAAATTGGCCTATTTTGTGTGTGTTTCATTATGTTAGATTTTGGGCATAAAATTTTGGTAAAAAAGCATGGTTTCTACACTAGAAGCACTAAGGACCATTTTTTTGTACCTATTAGTCTTAAAAAAACCAATATGTGTAATTATTTGGTGTTAGGATTCATTGAGGAGGTAATAATAGTACACGTGAAAAGTTCTGTAGATCATGGGATCTTTGACCAAGTTTTAGATACTTGGATTCCTATTTTGGCCTCTATGTATCTAAGACCCATATTGGGATATGTTGGAAATACACCCATATAGTTTAATAGATGAGGGTTTATGAAGGATTATAACAAGGATCCAATTAGGTGTTAAGTATTTAGATGGCTATAAGGGCCAAGTGACTATTAGCTCGTGAGTGAGCTCTTATGTGCTAGGTTGAGGGGAATTTCCAATAACCATTGTCATAATCCTCTTAACTTGGATGAATTATTAGATGAGTTATTTGATAGGTTGATATTTATTTTTAAAACCATAGAGATTTGTCCTAACTATATAGTTGAGTGTTGGTACAACTAGGGTCTAGATGAGCCTTTATAAGTCCAGTGACCCTTTTCACACAAATGTTTCCTTGAAACTAAAGTGGAGTGTGATAGAGGGTTTATTCATGTATTTCTCATCCTGAGTTATGATATTATAATAGATAGAGAGTCATTATTGAATCCATCTCATTTTTATTTAGTTTATAACTCTTATCTTGTGAGTAATTCCAAGAAGATTTTGGGCATAGTCCCTCCTTAGGCCATAAACCTTGTCTATGAGAATATTAAAGGTTGCATAGACTTAGGGACATACTTGGTATATGTAAAAAACCAAGAGAGTTGTAGTGTTTCACATGGGTTTCTACTTGAAACCTATTTTTGTACATGAAAGTGTTGTTAGACTTAGGCCTTACCTTATGTGATGGACTAGTGATTCCACATGGATGGCCTTGTTAGGAAGCATTATGTGTGTCTCTTTTTTTTCACGCATTCCTATGTAAAATGGACTTTTTATATATTTGGTATCAATATATACCTTATTCATATACACAACTTAGGGAGTCTATCCATTGGATTTAAGAATCAATGTCAATTGGAGAGGATCATATAGGATTTTGAGGCATCTTGTCACCATGTACATGAAATCATCAACTCATTTTAATCTATGATTATTTTAGATTGGTTTTATCATCTCTTGTGCACATTTTCTTAGTACCCAATGCCTTCATATCTAGTTTGGATGTTGATATTCAAATGTTGTGGTTAGTATCCCTTTGAGGTTATGACCATGTTTCTTGGGGTATCTTCTTAGGGAACACCCTTGTGTAGAAAAAATGGTGGTTCAAAGGTGACCTTGTTAATAAGGAACCTAAGAATAATATTTTTGAGTTTTCCTCATTTCTATGAAGATTAGATTGTACCTTATTGCTTGTGTATCATATTGAATGGATTGATGCATCCATGGTAGTTTGGGTTCCTTGATAATAAGGAGATAAATTACTCATAGATAAGTTTTGATTCTATGATGGTAGCACCCAATTGGGTGGGTTACATATGCATATTGTTAGACTTGATGTAAGATAAGTATCATTTGGAGCTAGATATAGTGTAACCTTGAGTGGGTGTAGCTCTTATTCTTAAACATTCTTGTGAAGAGAGTATACCTTTGATTGGTAGAATTTTTTGTAGTTGACTATATATTTTATCTTAGAATTGTTTGTGTTATCTAAACTATAGAGGGTTTCAATCATTTGAGGTGACACTAATATTTTGTATTGACCAATGCATTCTTTTGATAATTTATATTATGATTACACATGAAATATATTGTGGCATGTGTTACCATATTGGATGATTGTGTATGGCCTTGTAGTGCCTTATTTGCATAAATATACCACACCCTTGTTTAGATTATGAAGTTGTCCCATCCTTGAGTATTGTTTGATAAGTTTTACAGGTGACTATGCATGGTGATGTGGTATAGTTATGATGTGGCATAGTGATGAGGTGGAATATATGTTATGTGGCATGTCCCACATGGAATATTTAATGAGAAAAATATGATGTGAAGGATGGTGGGTCAAATTTCTCTACTAAGGGACATGTCCTTTTGTCCTTAGTAACCCACATGGACTTGATTTCACATGTGTGAGAGTGGGGAATTTTTTTGGGTGGATCCATTATTTATTATCTCTCAAAATGGTTAAAAGATTATTTCAATTTGTCTTGGAATATTGTAAAAAAGACAAGAAATCACTATTGCTAATGGAGCTCATGCATGTGGGAGAGGGGCTCCAAAAATGGAATCAAATGATCTTTTCTAAAATGAAGTCCACTTTCTTGACCTCTTACATATTATGACAAAGATCCCATATGGTCACTATTCATGAATAATGATCCCACTTAGAATGGGATGAATTTATCTCTTCTCCATTAAATTTACCTCTCATCTCTCTCTCCCTCTCTTTATTTTATTATATAAATTAATGGCTCTCTCCTTTGTAATGATATGCTTGGCAAGTTTTGTAATACCTTTTGAGGATAATAGAAATTTGTTTTTCCTTCTCTCATGCTTGAATTTTTATGTTGAATTATGAATTGTGTTGATCTTTATTTATGGTGAAGCTCATTTACCCTTTTATTGTTGTCCATTTCTCCTAACCTTCATGTAATATAGTCTTCTTTTGTAGGTCATAGTTTGTGTATCCTTATGTATTATGTAGGGTTAGTTATGGTGATGAATGCTTCTCCTTATAATGTTTCCATAGATCCCCATACCTCTATATGAATTACTTATGTAGAAGGGATCCTTTTGTGAGTTATGTATGTTGCAGTCTCTTTTATCTTCATTATGCAAGTTTCAATCAAGCCAAGGATCACATTTATAGTACATCATCATTTTTCTTTCAATTCCTTATTCCTTTATCTCTCTATCCCTTTTCCTCTTGAAATTTGAGTAGTTATAGTGTTAATCTAGGTGATTCACTATGGGAACCATCCCTCTCTAGAGATTCACTTTAACTATAGGTCACCCATAGTCTTGAAGTTTTCTCATTATGTCAATTGGGTGAGGAGGCCAAAAACACCTCATCAAGGGTGAAACTCAAAGTGACAATAATTTATGGCATGCCTAGTGGGACTAAGGTCCAAATTAGTAGAAGGATTATTAGTGTTGGTATTATACATATCAACCTTTGGAGATATTCAACAAACATCAATGGTGAATTTAAGCTCAATCAATTGGTTTTAATAGCCTAGGCACTTGTTCAAAGTAAGTTGTATTTTCAATTTACTATCTTGATGAAGTTTTCATGGCTAAGTTTGGAATGGATTTATATTTTACTTAAGTTTGTGAGGCATATAAACATTGATTTCAAGATTATAATCCTTCCTCCCTTCCTTATCAATCTAATCAACCTCCTTGAAAACATATTCATGTCTCTAATCAACCTTGCCAAGACCATGCTACCTCTAGTCAACATAATGACATTTATACTCAATCTATTTCAAGCCTTAAATAAATTCTTATTGGCTATGAAATGTATATAATAGATCTTACTAGAAAAAGGGAGTATAATATGAGTGTCCCTATTAATATCATTAAAAATATGAGAGACTCATTATAGCTAGTTAATACTAAGTGGGAACCTATTGAGAGAGAGGACCAACAAAGACTCGCTAGTGACATGCTAGATATATGTGGCCTAATTTAGTACATAGAGGAAAAGGTAGTGGTTCATAAGGGGTAACAATTTTATTACCATAATCCTTATATGGCTTATCCTAATCCACATCATCCCTATGTTTAATCACCCATGGTTCCTCAAAATAAAAAATAAAGTGAGTTTCAAAGCCTCCCAAGTCCTTTACACATTCCTCAAATCTTCCAATCATGGAAGTCTATACGAGAAGGCATCTAAAACAAAATAGAAGTCAAAATATTCAAGAGTGTCTACCCAATACCCAAGCCAATTTATGAAAATATTTAAACACCACCCATCCCTACTCAATAACATAAAACTTTCCCATCATGGAATCAATTCAAGAAAGCATCCAAATGAATAAAGAAGTCTTTGTTGAGAAGGTTAAAGACCACATAATATCAAGGTTTAAGGGTTTGACTAGTGAATTTAAGAAAAGTAATGATAATATTATGGATCTAAAAAGTACAAAGATTTTTTTTATGAGTTTGATCAATCCATCCTTGAAGGAATTTTTTTTATGGGAGCCCAAAGAGGAAGATAATTTTGTCAAGAAAACCAACAAGCAAGAAGATGGAAACTCTCCAAGCTTGTCACTCCAAGAGGCTACTTCATTTAAATTTGAATTGATTGATGTTTTCAAGGAAGGATATCAAATTATTGATCAATTTATAGATTTTTATTAAATCTTGAAAGAAAAGGCAAATCTCTATTGGCCTCAAACTCTCAAAAAGCAAGAAGCTTCACATCTTGAAGCTGATTCTACAAGTATGCTACAAGAAACATGTCAATCTATTCATTTTGATTCACCAGCTATTGAAGAGGTAAAATTTTATCATGAGGTGAAGAATGATCAGGTATACACCACTACAAGATCATTTCATATTTTTTATTTATCTCAGTTAGAGACCATCAAGAAGGATCCATTTCTTATCATGTTCATTTTAGAACATGAAGATGAGTGTAAACATGTCCAAGATCAATCCAAGCATACATCCTTGATTACTCATGATTCAAGAAATATGTATGAGGTGTACAAGTTTATTTTTAAGGGGAGGAGACTATCAAGACTAATAAACAACTACCTCTATTTCATTCTCTCATGGTTACCATCAAACTTTCTAGTCACATGAGCTTGATAAAAAAAGGTAGCTACTTTGTAGAACTAGTTAATGGATTTGTGTAAATAACTCATTTCTTGGTTAGCTTAGGGTAGGTTAGTTTCATTTTATTTCTTCCAAGTTCCTGTGTGCACATTGTAATAGTAGGATAATTTTATTTTATTTCTTTTAAGTGCTTCTGTACACATTATAATAGTAGTTTAATAGTATTTTATTTCCTCTAAGTGACTGCATGCACATGTAATTATTATTTTTATTTATTTATTGGTTATTGGGATGGAATTTTCAATCCTTTCAAGGAATTTTGCATCCATGGTTTCATTTTTTTAGATTGGTGAGGAAACAAATATGACTTTATGCCTAATAGAATGCATAATGTTATTAGTCCATGTTTAGCAAGCAAATAACCTACAGAGGTGGCCAAGAATGTTAACTATTTCCAGTCACAATTCGGTTGTATCTAAGATTAAAAGGATTTATTGACCTTCATTCTTACTAATAGGAGTGAAACACTATTCATAAAACACTATTTATAGTTACTATTCATAGTGACTATGCACAGAGATGTGGCATAGTTGTGATGTGGCATAGTGATGAGGTGGAATATATGTGAAGTGGAATGGCCCACATGGAATATTTAGAGTAAAATATGATGTGAAGGATGGTGGGTTAAATTTATCCACTAAGGGACATGTCCTTTTGTCCTTAGTGACCCACATGGACTTGCTTTCACATGTGTGAGAGTGGGAATTTTTTTTGGGTGGTTCCATTATTTCTTGTCTCTCAAAATGGTTAAAAGATGATTTTAATTTGTCTTTAATATTTTATCAAAGACAATAATTTACTATTATTAACGGAGCTCATACATATGGGAGAGGGGCTCAAAAAATGGAATCACATGATCTTATCCAAAGTGGAGTCCACTTTATTGATGTATTTCACATGGTGACAAGGATACCATGTCATAATTATTGGCCACTTTATAGTCCTAGACCTAAAATGTGGTCAAAATCATATCTTGAGTCATGATCGATCATTGGCACTATGGTTGTTATTCATATCATGAGTATGTGAAAGTTGTTCAAATAATTTATAGTATTGTCATGTTTCATCTCTACCTTATCAGTCCATATGTGTCCTCATGTCTCCTTTCCAGCCTAAGCCATATAGTTTCATGGTGTTAAAATATTCCTAAATGGCCCTTGATCACTTTAACAGGTCCTTAACATGTAAAAGATCGAATGGTGAAGACAAATTGAGGAGGTAGTTTGATGGAGGCCTAGAGATAAATTGGTCCTACCTAATCTTCATAAGTATGCTTATTATCAAGCCTTCAAGAAACATTATAGGAAGTTTCATAAGGTCTAATTAAGGTTTTATTAATAATTAAGGTATTTTATATGCATTATTATGGTGATTAGATCAATATGCCTCCCTTTAAGGCCAAGTATTTAAGCATAGTAAAAAATTATGGTCATAATGAGATGTAATTTTGGTCTTGATAGACCACTAAACCACTCCATACACATATAGTGGACCTCATTATCTCCATCAAGCCATCATTGAATGGTTTTATGCCTCATTTAGATCCACTAGCACCATAGTCAATGCTAATTCTTCCCAAAAGGGGCCCACAAATGTTAAATTATTAACCTTCAACTCCCTTAGTTCATACCACTAGGTTAAAAGTGTTTTTCTCCCCCTATTTTCCCTCCAAAACACTTGATATAAATATTTTAGGTCTAATATAAGAGGATTTATAAGAGAAAATGATAGTTTGTAGGTGTTTCTTCAATAGTACAGATCCATATTACATGACCTAGCTTAGGCAAATGCATGATTTTGAAAAGGGAGGTCAGGTATGTCAAATGATGAAGAAAATAATTCTTGGTACTTACATAGGAGCTCAAAACCATTCCATATCTCATTCAAGATCACTAGAAAGTTTAGAGAACCCCTCAAGTTCGTACTCATACCATACAAAGGAGAGAAAGAGTGGGGGTGAAAGCTCCTAGCCATAGAAAGTAGACTCAGGAAGCTTCCATTCATGGGAATTTATCTATGGATTAGAATCATATCCTTTATGAACATTCCTTAAGAAGTTAAGGAACATCTATGCCACTTTCATTTTCATAGGCTCATTTAAACCCAACACTTTATAGAGGATTTTATTTTATCTACTAAAACAATTCATTGATCCTATTTTATCAAGTCTTGTAGATTATTTCCATGACATGTGTAACACTTGAATCACACGTGTGAGCTTATAAAACTTGAAAATATCCAAGATTTGTTCCTATTTGTAACCTACATATAAGTTTGTGCAAAGAACATAGTTTTAATGCCTCTATCAGAGGTTATGGGTAGGGTTAAAGAGTTGGAAAGGTGTTCAAATGAATATAATAACTTCTTTCTCAGATGGAAGGTTTAATAACCCCTTATTACCTTAGATCACTTAAAGGAGAGTAACTTGTGCATGTTAATAGATCACTGTATGATAGAATGTGTATATTTGAACCAATAACACCCACAAAGCTCCAATGTAACCCAAGGATATGAAAAGGAGATGTTGAAGTGATGGTGGATTACCTTCATACCCTTAAGAATAGATTTTTTTAACCCCCCATAATGAATTCATAGGCCTATAGACCACCTTCTTTGTCTTCAAGTCAGTCATCTTTATCAGGGTTTAAGATTTTTTGTGAAAGTTAAGGTATTTTTGAGTGTCCTAGGTTTCATTTTGAGATTGCATATACCTCACTCCTACCCCAAACTTCCATGTTTGCTTAGGTATGCATTGAATTATTTGTAGTATTCATTTGTATTAGTCTTAAGGGGAATATTATCTCTATTTCATATCATTTCCACACTTATGTGGTCTCACTATGTTTTCACTACCATTGCATTATATTAACCCCTATTTATATATACATCCCACTCCATATATCTTCATTTCCACCCTCTGATGGAGGGACATCCCATGATGACCCAAATTTTAATCCATTTTTGTCTTAATTAGTCTAATTATATGTATTATAGGTGTTATAGGTCATAAGTGGTCCATTTTTGGAGTCTAAGTTGTCTAAAGTTTCAAGAAATTTGAAATCTTGAATTTCTCACCAAAGTGCTTTAATAGAAATTTGAATGTTGTAAGCCATTTCTAAGTGTATAATAAATGTAAGAGGATTATAAAATTTCATTATACCAATTTCTTAAGGTAAAATACGTCATAATGTATGAAAATTAAGAAAATGACATTGTAACCCACAAGACTCTATGTGGGAAAGGTGGTGAATTCAGTTATGCACATATATAGGATTCTTGGATTAAGTTTAGGAGATGATTTATTGGTATTAAATTTGAATTTACAAGGTTGGTATAGGAATAACAAGTTGAGATGAATAGAGAATGTATTATTGATAAAATTGATATGAAGATATGATGAGTTTTTTGTGAAAACTATGTTGTGTCAATGAATATTCAGACCTATGTGGAAGGTCTTTTGAAAATATTTGTATTTACATTTATTTTTGATGAATTCATATGTATAATAATGTGTAAATTATATTTAAATGTGAACTAATTCTCTAATGGTGGTGTGGAGTAAATTTGTTTCGAGGTACAAAGGAAATAGAATCCCGATACAAAATATAAAAATAGTCCCTATTTAGGGAATTATAATTGTGATTGCTTATTGTAAGTGAGTTTTTGATTTATAAATAACTTATATAGTTATTACCTCAATGTATTTGTAGATAATTAGAACTTATTTTGGTGTGGAATTAATCTAATTTTTAAGAAAAGGGAACCCTTTTCAAGAGTATAGTCTCAGATCTTATTTGGGTTAACAATATATTATTGTTTGATTGTATGAATTTGAAGTGGTTTATGAATTTGAACATGGATATAGAGTTTCCTAGAGTGAATTTAGTATTTTTAGAGGTTAAAATATTCATGAAGGATAAAGAAACACTTAAATGATAGGTATTTTGAAACTAAACCCCAATTTACTGTAGGTGACTCTGTTGACAAACTGAGTGCCTTTAAATGGTGAATGAAAGAATCTTCAAAATAAATTGTAAAAATATTAGACCCATCAGGTAATATCCTTGTTATCTTTCAAAGTGATTAGTGAGGTTAAGAATTCTTGAAATGGTTTCTTGGTAGTCTACAGAATTACAAAGTTTTATTTTGCTTAAGAAACCAATACAGTCAAGTGAAGTTGAAGATGTAAAACAAGATCAAGAGATTGTTCATAGCCTAATATTGATATGAAAATGAAGAGAGGGTCAATATATACCCAAGGGATATCTTAAAATCATTATAAATTCATATAAACGTCCTCAATAGTGGATTGTATCCTCTTAGGCTATGACTGAGACTAATTACCCTGAATTAGGGTTTCGATAAAGGAATTCATTCTATGGAGAAATGAACTAGTCAAAAATCCTAAAATTTTGTAATTAGATTGGTTTAAGTAAACCTAAAGAGTTTTCATTGGTTTTGAGGTGTGTTTACATATTTCATATCATTTTGGATGCCTGAAAATGTAATAGGGTTCAAAATGATAGAGGAGACCTAATTAGGGGTGAACAAAGAGGAATTTTCACTTAGAAAAGTGAATTAAAGAGTGAGACAGGGCCTAAAAGTTTGTATAAAACTAGAAGAGGATAAAGGGTATCCTAAAAAAGTGTTATATTCCTAATTAATTAAGGTAAAATTTTGTACATAACAAGAAATATCCTAAATAGAGCTAGAATGAACATAGTAGAAAAGGTAGGGTTGTCAAGACTCATTAAAAGGTGTTTATGAGTTAGGAAAAGGATAAAGATGTATATTTTAACTTATATAAGATTTATTAGGACCATTTTAAACTATTAAATATAAATAAGGGATATTTAATAAGAATTATTATATCATGGTACAAGGAGTTTGCCTAGTGTGATCAAGATTGAGTAAAGGAAGAAAGTAAGACTTGAGAAGTTTAAGAAGAGTTTTTAAATGACAAGAGAGGGTAATGAAAAACATGATAAACAAGTTTAAATAATTTTTAAGTACAAAACCAAGGTGAAATTAGTAAACCATTGAATGAAGAGTTGGTCCAAGAGTTTAATGTAAGGAAAGTTGAGTTAGAAATAAGGTTAAGTAAACTTGGTATATGCTCGGCATCATTTGATATCAAAGTTGAAAATATATTCTTTTGGATTTTTAATGAGATTAAAAATATGTATTTTGAAGTGAAATGTATAATAGGTAAGTAGGTGCAGTGCTCCATGGAGAGAGCTAGCAGAGATGAGTAAGATTTGGTCAGAATAATGACCCAATTGATTACTCCATTAGTGATGAGAATGGAGGCCATTGAGGATACTCTCAGAAAGAGAGAAAAAAGAGAAGAAGGTGATGATAGGTATAAAGGTAAGACAATGTCTTTGTAAAAAAGGATGGATGAGAGAGAGAATAGAGAGGTGACTCAAGGGAGACCACAAGTACATGGGGCATAAGACAATACCATGCAAGAGAGATCAAACCATTTACAAATCATATAATGAGAAGGAATGAAGGTATAATGAGACAAGGACCAAGATAGATATTTTATGGGAAATATTGGAAATGCCAAAGAGAAGGATATAGGGTAGTTAAGTGTTGAAGGATTGTTAATAGTATTATGTAGTGGTAGAGTAAGATGAATGAGGATAGAAGACAAGAGAGGAATGATTCATTGCTCATGAGGAGATTAATATTTCAGCATATATAATGTAAATAAATATCCCAAAGTATAATTTTATTCAATAGAAAATACAAGGCCTATGGTAAGGTATGCAACTTGGTTATTGATGGTGGTAGTACTAACAATATTGTTTCATTGAAGATGGTGTAGAAGTTGAGTTTGAAGAGAATGTCACATCTATAACCATATAGAGTTGCATGGTTTATAAAGGTCATCCGATATTAGTAATTGAATAAATTTGGGTTGATTTCAAGATATCATAATATATATATCAAGTATTATGTGACATTTTTCCTATAGATGTGTGTCACTTGTTGCTAGGGAGGCCATGGAAATTTGATAAGCATTCCATACATGATGGTAAAGCCAACACCTATATCATTAATAAATATGGACATTCATATAAACTTACCCCATTGAAAGGTCAAGAAGATAAGAAAGATGAAAGGATAATGATGATGAAATGTTGGAGTAGAACTATGGAGAGTTTGGGTTTGGTCAAAGTACCCAAGGAAGAAAAGAAAATGAATTGTCTTGAGTTGGTTGACATGAGGAGTGAAAAATCAAGATTAGTAGTAAGAGGTCTTATAATAGAAGAAGACAAAGAACCTAAGAGAGTGCTCAAGCATGAGGATAGTCAAGATAAAGAGGGCAGCCAAGCGTATGTGAAAGAGGACAAAAAAATAGTGGAAGAGATTTCAGCCAAGATAGATGACTAGTGGTTTGAGATAAACACCCAACAAGTGAAGAGGAAGGAGGTTGAAATGTTTGAGAAGGAAACACATGACGAAGCCATGAAGGCTTCAAATATTATTTCTAACATAATGGCTTGTGATGGAAATATAGGTAAGGAGTAGGTAGGCCAAGAAGTGGTGGTAAATGAACATAAAATTTTGAAAGAGAGTCTTGAAAAAGAAGAGGATGTTGATATTATGGGAAATATATAGTAGGCCCATGCATAAGGTGACCGTGTAGAATTTTTAAATCAAGAAAATGAGGTATGCAAAGGAAAAATTAAAAGTTATGCATGAAATGGAATGGATAGTATATGAAGCATAGGTGAAGGAAGAAGAAATCATACTTGTAGTAGCGGTTAAAGATGGAGTTAATGATATGGTTAATCAGTTTGCAGAGGAAGAGTGGCATTCATATGTAAAATAAGAAGATGGAAATAGCTATGATTTGCTTAACATTGTTATTTTATGTCTAGGTATGTTGATTGAAGAGATGAAGAAGAAAAACCCTAAATGTGGGGCCAAATATCATGTACACCTCTATGAGAGGAAAGTGGATGAAAACACTTTCAATGAGGAAGGTTCATTACAATCAAGCATCAACATATACTAAGGGCAACATTCGACACCTATGGAAAAGCTTTCTCAGCTTGGTAGTATGATGCAGGGACACCCCATGATGACCCTACGTTTAATACATTTATGTATTAATTAGTATAATTAGATGTCATATAGGTGTTATATTTTATAATTGGTATATTTCTGGAGTCTATGTTATCTAAAGTTGCAAGAAATTTGAATTCTTGAATTTCCTGCCAAAAGTGCTTTTTTGGAAATTTGAATGTTGTAAGCCATTTATAAGCACTTTGATGTATTCTATGGAAATTTTAAGATGTATAAGGGTGTATAAATGTCTAATAAATTTAATAGGATTATAAAATTTCATTGGAACAATGTCTTAAGGCAAAATATGTCATAGTGTATCAATAAAGCAAGAAAATGGCATTATAACCCATAAGACTCTACGTGGGAAAGGTGGCAAATTCAAATATGAACATATATAGGAGTCTTGGAGTCAGTTTAGGAGGTGATTTATTGGTATAAAACTTTAATTTATAATGTTGTTTTAGGAAGAACAAGTTGAGATGAATAGAGAATGTATGCTTGATAAGACTGATATGAAGATATGATGATGTTTTTGTGAAAACTCTACTATGTGAATGAATATTCAAACCTATGTGGAAGGTATTTTGAAAATATTGTTGTTTAAATTGATTGTTGATGAATGAATATGTATAACAAATATGAAATGATATTTAAATATAAAATGATTATCTAATGGTTGTGTGGAGTAAATTTGTTTTCAGGTACAAAGGAAATAGAATTTTGATATAAAATACAGAAATAGTCCCTATTTAGGGAATTATAATTGTGATTGATTATTGTAAGTGAGTTGTTTATTTATAAATAACTTGTATAGTGGCTATATAAATGTATTTGGAGATAATAATAAATTATTTTGGTGTGGAATTAATCTAATTTATAAGAAAAGGGAATAATGTTTAAGAGTATAGTCTCAGATCTTGTTTTGGTTAATAATACATTGTTGTTTGATTGTTTGAATTCAAAGTGGTTTATGCATTTGAATATGGATATAGAGTTTCCCAGAGTGAATTGAATATTTATATAGTTTAGAATATTTATGAAGGATCAAGAAACACTTCAAGAACAAGTATTTTGAAACCAAACCTTAGTTTCCTATAGGTGACTCTATTGATAGACTGAGTGCCTTTGCATGGTGAATGAAAGAATCTTCAAAATAACTTGTAAACATCTCAAACCCATAAGTTAAGATCCTTTTTATCTTTAAAATTATGGTTGAGGTTAATAATTCTTGAAATGGTTTCTTGGTAGTCTGTAGACTTACAAAGTTGTGTTTTGCTTAAGAAACCAATAGAGTCAAGTGAAGTTAAAGATGTAAAACAAGATAAAGAGATTGTTCATAGCCTAATATTGATATGAGAACAAATAAAGGGTTAAGATAGACCCAAGGGATACCTTACAATCATTATAAATTCATAGAAACATCCTCATTAGTGGATTATATCCTTTTGGGTATTGATTGAGACTAATTACCCTAAATTAGGGTTTCGACAAAGGAATTCATTCTATAGAGAAACAAACTAGTCAAAAATCCAAAACTTTTATAATTCGATTGGTGTTAGTAACCCTAAAGAGTTTTAATTGGTTTATATGTGAGTTTACATAGTTCCATACCATTTTGGAGCCTTAAAATTTAATATAGTTCAAAATAATATAGGAGACCTAATTAGGGGTGAACAGAGAGGAATTTACACTTAGAAAAGTGACTTAAAGAGTAAGATAGGGCATAAAATTTTATAGACAACTAGAAGAGGATAAATGGTATCCTAAAAAAGTGTTATATTCCTAATTAATGAAGGTACAATTCCATATAGAGTAATAAATATCCTAAACATGGCTAGAATGAATATAGTAGAAAAGGCAAGGTTGTCAAGAATCATTAAAAGGTGTTTGTGAGTTAGGGAAAGGATAGAGAGGCTTATTGTAACTTATATAATAATTATTAGGATAATTTTAAAATAGTAAATATAAATAAGGGAGATTTAATAATAAGTGTTATATCATGGTACAAGGAGTTTATATAGTGTGATTAGGATTGAGTAAAGGATGAAAGTTGAACTTGAGAAGTGTGAGAAGAGTTGTTAAATCACAAGAGAGGGTAATGAAAACCATAAAAAACAAGTGTAAATAATTTTTAAGTACACAACTAAGGTGAAAATTTTAAACCATTTAATGAATAATTGGTCTAAGAGTCCAATGCAAGGGAAGTTAAGTAAAAAATAAAGTTAATTGAGTATATTTGGTATATGCTATGCATCACCCTCCTTCATTCATTCCCATTCTAAGGTTTGATTATGTCAAGGTATCCTCAATTATTAATTATAAACATTAGGAGAATAATATCATAGGTGTTAAACCTATATGGTCATATATTGGGATGAGAGTGCAAATGTGCACCTATAACCAACCTTTGAGGTTACTATAGCAGGGTATAAAGAAACACTAAGGGGGACTATTCAAGGGTAAAAGGATTGGTATGAACATCATATAATGTGAATACTAAAGTGGTAAATTCTAAAATTAGATTCACATTCCATGAGTTTTAAACACTATGCATCTATCACCTTCACCATATACATGCTTGATAATGAGACCCCATAGACAATCATAATGGAAGATGGTCATAGGTGGCATTACTAGTATATATTAGTGTTTCCATCTCATCTTTGCTAAGATGAAGAATACATAATAAGGGGAACAATATTATAATTATTAAGAGTGTAAACTTGATGACCACTACCATTTAGGAGATAGAATGACACCAACATAATCATCAAACCACATAGGCATATGTAAATATGAGAATTGAGTTTGAGTAAAAGATAGGGTATGCAAGAAGGTAGTGTTGGAAAACTATCACCTAGGAATGGTGATCATTATAAGCATGTGTTATTTAAACCCATGGTCACAAACACCTTTAGAGGTAATGTCACATGCCATATTCAAAGTTTGCATGCTTGAGTGCACTGTTAGTAGGCAATTTGGGGCCAATTTTGGCTAAGATGGTGATTTGAAACCCTTCCAAGCATGGACAAGCCCCAAAAATTGGAAAATTTTATTATCATGACCTATTAAACATCTCATATGTTCATTTTACTAGGAAAAATATTGGGTATAGCTAATATTTTGTTTTAGACCAAGATTTGTTTATTGTAGGCACTCAATGAGTTGAAGGTTCACCCGTGCTATATGAGGTCTATAGGCAATGTGAAACCTCAAAAATATATTGTTTAAATGAGGAATTATTTATAAGGGCCCCAAAACCCCCTCCTAATGTATAACACTTAGAGTTTCACTCAATATCCTTGAAGATAAGATAACACGGTTAGCCACATAGACTTATACATAGACCTTAGTGACATATTGAGACCTGTTAAAGATATTATAACCAATTAAGTGATAAATCAAGTATGTAATAGGATGTTTAAGATACATAAAGGAGGTTCTAAGTTCTAATAAGAGGTAAAATTAATCAAATAACCTTCAAACCTTACTCGAGCTAATTTATCTGTACACAGTCAGTTTAATAGCCATCTTCAAATGCTCACCCACTTCACCACATACAAGCTCAAGGCCCAATATCCTAGGGAAGTTTAAGTATCCATATGTACTAAATATCCATGGTATATTTATTGGTATTTGTGGTCTAGGCTTTATGAACAAATGTTAATAAAATAAGTGCTCAAAATTGCTTATAAATAAACCTAACCTCACCTTCTGATGTTCATATCTATAATCACCATATGCATGGGAACCTAACCTATTCATGAGAGATGAGGGGGTTAGTGCCCCAAACATATATGTAATTTGTAAAAGGTTTATATGTCTGTACTCTATGAACCATTTTTAATATAGTATATGCCTTAAACCCTACACAAACCCTAGAAATGACCTAATGATGGAATTCAACCCCAAAACCCATAAAAATGATGAAATTTGGCCATGAAATGACCTTTAAGGTCCTTTGAGCACCATAGTGACCCATTAGTTGGAATGTGTATGGGTAAAGTTATATCAAATGAGCCTAGATATGTTACTTTTAGCTCAAAAGTAAGGGTATTGAGAGTATCTATGTACACAATGTATTTAAGGAGGAAGAATGAGTCTTAGGGCATATATTTAATCACACTAGTAATCTCCATGTTGACCTCCATGACTAGTTCATCAAGTAGAGAGGTGTAGATATTGGAATGCATGGTTGTATACATTCTAATAAAGATAATTAGTATAATTAAGTCAGTAATGCTACTCTCTAAAGTATCTAAAGTGTTTTTCCATTTATACATGAAGCAAAGGTGACTCATAAATCTAGTGTGAAATTTAAAGTTCATGGATTAGGTTTGTAGATAGACCAATCCTTAACCTCCATTAGGATTGTGCCTTTAAAAGATGAAATGGAAGATACATTTGGAAATATGAATGCTTCCAAACCAAAATGGTAGGGGTAATACAGTGTTTGAAATTCCTTTATCTAAGTTCAAGCCCATGGAGAATTCATAAAGGTGGATCTTTCTACTTCCAAGCACATAGAGGTCATTTAGAGAACATGTTATTCTCATAAGGGGCATCTTTAAGTGCCCACCATAACTTAAGTGTCATTTTTGGAGAGCCTATATATTCATGAAAGGTGAGAGGTCATATTAGCTCAAAATTGGTATAACTTGTTTAGATATCCAAGCTCTGATCTCCATGAACCATGCCTAAGACCCCCAAATATCCCTAAACCTCCCTTAAACCCTGATAGTTACCCATCTAGAGAGTTTTAGGGAAAAATCCATTCATTTGCTCAAAGGTTGCTTATTTATCACTTGGATCATGTTGGAAACTTAGGAGGGAACAAATTCATGGATTTTTATGGTATAAAAACTATATGGACATCTCCTAAAGAGGCAAATTTATAGGGTTTCACAGATAAATTATGTTGTAGAGCCTAAGGAGAATTTTTAAACCATGGGAGGAGTAAAAAACTTTTGAAATATCTCAATGACAATGAACTAGAGGTTATCTAAGGATTATCTAAGTCTCATCAAATGACTTTGGATCCTAAGTTCAACTATTTGATCACTCAAATAGTGGATATGAATAGAAAATTGGAGAACAAGCAACACATACCTACTTATCTTGTAAATAGAAGAATATAGTAATTAAAAGATGGTGTGAAAGCATTAATTGACCATTATATGCATGGTAACTATCATCTCAATGATCCTACACCAAAATAGAGGCCATTATGACTTGGTGGAGGTACTTTCATGAACAATTCAACATCCATATTAAAGGAGAGGCTACCTAATGCCTTAAGGAGACCTATTTACACCCCATGTGCATTGCATAATTTCTAAAGTATGGAATCTTGAGCTATTCTAGGAATAGTCAAGGCCTGAATAAAGTCAATTGAAAGAGTTACAACCTTCACAATGCCAAAATGGACTCATCAATGAGATGTCAATGCTTGAGGGAGGAAATAAGATTATGTAACTATCATTCACCACATTGGCCTCATTCAAGGCCTCTCCTATACCTATATTTATCTCTATCCTCTTCCTAATTCTCTATTTAAGTAGGCATTGAGATCTTAATTGCCATCCCTTGACTGGGTGTAGAAAATCTTTACCAAAATTACCTTGTAAACTCTTTTGAGTGAATAGAAGATAATTTTAGATTCTTATTGAATGTTAGTGTGTTCCTTGAGAGTTTTATTTTTAAAATGTATGAATTGTATGGTCATATTAAATTCCTTTCATGTACTTAAATTTAGGTTTGAATTCATTGTAAGTTGTTTGAGGTGTTAACAAGTAGGATTTCTCTTGAAGTTTCATGAGTTCATAGTGTCTTGCATAAACTTATCCCCTTTTGTCCTTAAATTTATATGTTCTTATTCAACATCCATACAAAACATTCATTCTTAGAACACCATTAAGAATTTTGATCAATAATTATCTCCATCAGGTTCATTAGTAGGTTTCAAAGGAAATGATTGTGAGTGGATCTCCCATCAATTGGTGCATCAACACTTATAGTAGGTCATTGCATTTGTTTTCATATCTCTCTCTTTTCCTTGTGATAAGTTTAGGTCTTAGAGAGAATTGTATTTTAAAAATTATGGGAGCTTTCCCCAATAAATATAGAGGTGTGAGCTACAAACTAGGCACCCATAGTCTAAGGTCACTCCCATGTTGGACTAGGTTTGAGGTTTGGATTTGAACACTCCTCTCTTTAGTTAGGGTGCAACATAGAACCTCCAATATTTATGGAATGCCTGGTGGGACCAATAATGAATACCCTTAAACACATAATATGGAAATATTGACAATGTGGAAGGACATTAGGAAGGATAAATATAGTCATCAACAGATTGGAGAGTAGTTTTATGTACCAAATTTCTACTAGATAAAATTTAAAAGGTAAGAAAATTTATTTTATTTAATTACCATTAGACATAGTCAGGAAAAAGAGGGATCCTATGTCTAATCCAAACCCCACACCCCATGATTCTCCCAATTCTCTTAATTCTACCAATTCTATCCATACACAACCTCTTAAAAATCCACCAATACCAATGATAAACCCAATATTTCAAGCCTTTATACCCTTAAATGGTGGCAGACATATTAAAATTTACCAATATGTGATATCATAGATACTTCCTTGAATAATTTACCATATTTCAAAGGTAAAAACTCCATCACTCCTATAAAACATGTAGCTGACATTAGAACCTATGCTCAGTACATAGTATCACCTAGGAAAATGTATCCATGAGGCTCCTATCCACCTCCTTGAGAGGAAAATCCATTTAAAAGTATAGAGGTTTGAATCTTGACTTAATTAATACTTAGGATGAGTTTGGTGAGTATCTTTGTAAACATTTTGAAGATATAAATGGCCATGTGTCACTAGTTGAGCAACTCACCTTAATAAAGAAGGAACCCCAATAATCTATGGTTGATTTCAACTATACATTTTAAAATACTTGGGATATAATCTCAATAATCATAAATCTCACACCCAATTATGCATTTATATACTACCTAAGGGCCTTAAACTCAGATGTAGTAGTAATGATATAATCCATGGGTGGGACAACACTATCAGAGGCCTATGAAATCTCTATAAGGTAAAAACATTTCTTGATACAAGTAGGTAAATTGAATATAAGACCACTCATGCCCCACTTTCCTGAGATCCAATATACTACTCCCACCATTGCTCCATTTCCTACTCCAAACAATCAAGGACAATCTGATGATAGCCAAGTGGATAGGTTTTGGGAAGATTTAAGGCTTGTTGAAAGCAAAAAATAATAAGGTGGCCTTAGAGAGGAAATAACAAACCTATTTTAGACCATATAAAAATCCATATCAAGATCCATACCCATTTTATCCTTATAACATGCCCCCTTATCCATTAAATCAATAAACCCAAGGTTAGATCACTTAGGCCAGACCATACAAAGTCTATAACCCCAATGTGGCAAACAGCTCAAGGGTAATAGTACCAACACAAAATAATATTGCACAAGAGGGCCAATGGAAGTATACATGGGGGAAATATAATGAGATGATCATGTCAACAAGTGGAGATACATATAATAATCCTAGTCTATAATAGTCTCCTTCATTCCAAGCTCATGACACTATGCCTCCTCCACCACAAGGTCATCCAATGCCTCATGGTGACATTCCTGTAATGACACCATCAGAAGTTCCAAGTCAAAAACAAGTGAGTGTGATAAAAACAACCATTGATACTAATATTATGAACTTCCAAGAGGGAAATCATACCTTTGATCATGTAGAAGGAAACTTGGGCATAATATTCAAAGGGTAGATGATATAGTTTCAGCCCATACAAGGGATAAAAGGAGAATGAGAGATGATAAATTATGGTAGCCTAAGGTATCTCCCACACTCTCTTAAGTCACTAAACATCTTGCCACTCAAAATACATCCAATAATATCTCTCCAAATTTGAAAACACCTCAGACACATGGGTAAAAATAGAAGGCACCATTCATTCCTCAAGTTACTCAAGTGTCAAGTGATACTTATAACTTCAAGTTGCAACCCAAGAGTGTCAAATATCCATTCAATATTGTCGATTAAATGAAGATTTCCAATGTTAGAATTCTTATGTGGGATGCTCTATCTATTCTTAGATAAAAATATATTCTCCAACAAGAGCTCTCTAAGATCTCTCTTATGAGCAAGACAACTAACAAGGTAAGTGAATTTTATGTTAATAATGGCCAATCTAGCCAAGTTCAAATCCCTAAAATTTTTAAACCACCTATATTTTAATTTTCAATCATAATAATGGATTTTATTGTCCAAAAAATATGATAGATTTTGGTGCCTTAACCTCAGTCATGCCCAAAGCCATAATAGACAAACTAGAACTCAATTATGTGCCTAATGAGAAAGGTGTCTTAAAGTTAGATTATTCTCCCAAAAAAATTGTAGGTGTCTTAAAGTAACTAAATATTGTGTTAATAGCCTATCCCAATTCAACTATCACTCAATATGTCATGGTTGTTGATTTACCCCTATACTTTACCCTATGCCTATCTAATAACTTTAATGTAAAGATTGGGGGTTACCTTTCCTTTGACTGGTCATACATGGTCTTTAGGACCATATATGTGACTAGGGTAACTATCAGATATGAATATATTTATAGGTTCCATTTAGATCCTTATATTCCCAACATTTCAAATTTAAACTACACCATACTTGATGAAGATGAGAATGTTAGTGAGAAAAAATCCAAGGACCATATTGAGGGACTATTAGATTTACTCCTTGATGAATGTTCAATTCATAACAATGGATATAAGCCCTATAATTCCATTAAAGAGGTAGACCTAGGGGTATATTGTATATTAAAGGAAGGGAATGTTATTCTGAGTCTAAAAAGCACAACTCAAAAGCATGATGGTTTAAAGACCTTGTTATTTGATGTCTCAAGGTTAAATAATGGTAGTGGTACTAGAGTGATGTTGGTTTCCCCTTCAAATAAAAAGTATTACTCAAATACAATGTTCTAATTTAGTTGCCCTTTAAACATAGCTGAGTATGAATCCCTTCTACATGGGTTGCAAGAATCAAGAAGGAGAGGTATCAAACTCTTGCAAGTGAAGGGTGATAATGAGTTTGTAGTTCAGCAAGTGAGAGGGGTTAGTGTAAATCAATAACCATCTATTAATGGCCTACAAGTACTGAGTATAGGACCTTATATAGGACATCTTAGTCCATACCAAGGGAGTCTAATCACCATGTAGATAAGATTATAACCATTAGATCTCAATATGAAACTATAGATGGAGTTAAAGACAATCAAGGTCAATCCCAAATCAAGGTGATATAAAGGACATGTGTAACTAATAATGAGGTAGGTTGGTAGGTATTTAACAATGATGAATAAATTTTTTGATTTCTCATGTAAGAGGTAGAATTCTACCATAAGAACTAAGGCAAGTCTCAACACCAATTTAATTATCAGATAATGCATTTAAGGTATAATAAGTTGCCTAGGGGACTAGTGACATTGGAGAACATCTCTAATTAAGATTATCAGATGAGAGGAGACAAGGTATGTATCTCAACTAAGGAAGTACATTATGAGAGGGTAGAAATCTTTAAGGACAAGTTATTGAGGTTGGGAAAAGTAAACACAATAGAGGAGAGAGATACCTATTGGTGTTCTAGATTTTCACCCTAGCTAAGGAGGGGATTGTTCAGATCTTCCTACTCAAATCTAGTCCAACATGGGATTGATCCTAGGCTATGGGTATCTTAATAATAGATTAGACCTATGAATAAGTTCAACTACCTTTTGGATCTATCACTTATACTAAACTTGAACTAGAATTTGCTTAGAAAAGGGAAAGATATTTGGATAATAACTTATAAATCATGTAAAAGAGGTGATGCACTAATGATTTGATCACTAAAACTCACAAAATACACAATATGAGACACTTTCAAGACCAAATAATATTAATCTCACATAAATATTTTAGAATGAGGAATTAATCAGTTATCAAATTAGCAAGAGACAGAAAATATCCACTTTCAAGCTAGATAATAAACTATAAATTGCACTTATAATGACTTATAATAACTACTGAGCACTTCTTAAAGGTGAGAAAAACTTAGACATAAGCAAGGAACATACATTCACTTAACCATAGTACATGAATTCATGAAACACACTTCAATCCAGCTTATAAAAGGATGGAACTCAATCTTTATTGCATCAAAAAGGTGTCATAGTACAAATTTTAGTAGAGTCTAGTCATACCAAAAAGAGGGATCTATTTTAAGGCTTGGGAGCTTGTATTAGAGAGAAGAGAAAAAGAGAGAGAGAGAGTTATGCATTAAATTGAATTCTCTATGATCTTATCAATAAAGAAGGTTCTCATAAAAGAAT
Source organism: Torreya grandis (assembly GCA_037957365.1). Classification (NCBI taxonomy): domain Eukaryota; kingdom Viridiplantae; phylum Streptophyta; class Pinopsida; order Cupressales; family Taxaceae; genus Torreya; species Torreya grandis. Next base: position 9,918 of record JARHVA010008005.1, on the reverse strand, counting down.
TGAATGCTCTATGATCTTTATCTAACTAACTCATCCTCTTGGGACTTTATGCCATCTTCTTCTTGATCTGCTTATGAAAATAGAATATTCATGTCTTGGAACTGATAAAGCCATGTTTGGTCTATCTTGGGTGGTTGTAAATATCTAATTGTTTAGGAAATGACCATGCCAAAGGACAAGAAGCTTCCCATTAATTACATATCTACCCCAAGGAAATATCTAAGCACAAGTTTCATTATAGATCAAAAACCAATCATATATATTGGTTTTTTTGTAGTTATCATGTCAAAGAGATGGAGTTTGCCAACTATTTGATATTATTTTGATGTTTAGTCATCAACTTTGATCTGTAATAGGTCTAAAATACCTATTATGTATCCATGGAGCCCTAATGGTGACCCTTGATCTCTATGATATCTAACTTGGTTTGATCCCGGTCTATGTTTGAACCTAGCTACTTTGTGTTTTCTTGTCTTAGCTAAAAAATGGCTCATTGACTACAATAAAAATGCCCTTAGATACCCTCCACTCATTGGCTATCAAAAATTGACTTAGATCATTGACATTTTGACCTTTCTCACATTATTAAATCTTACTAGTCTAGATGAATATTAATCATTGATCTCCTACCAATCTAATGCACTATTATCACATATCACTTATGCATTTATCCTCTAGATTTGTTGACTCCTTTAAACCATCTCACTTTTTTGGTCACCTTTCCATGATTGAATGCATGTAATTGATCTATTTCGGCCTATTAGCCATCTAGTCACCACTCACCATTAGATATTTTATAATATCAAATGTGGATAATTGATTTAGCCTTAACCCATCCCCTTTTTAGTGAATTTGCACCACTAGATCCCAGCTTGATGTACCCACATTGTTAGATCTTATCAAATGTGTTAGTATACAAGGTCATGTAGTCCATCAGATCTTGACCAACTTTAAACCTTTTAAGGATATTTTGAACCCAAATAGTTACTTTATGTGGCCTAAATTTTACATTCACAAAAACATCTTATTGACTTCTTGACTTCACATGTGCCACTAGATCTTTGCTCAAATTGAACATAGACTGGAGATCTTGAACCCATTTGAATATAAATGGCTATATGCCACATCTTAAACTTTGGCATCTGCATGAATGTATTTGACATTCACATGAATGTAATTACATGTTTGAAAACCAATGATCATATTATATGCTTGAATTTGACACTTGTGGGGATGTCCTAGACTTTCTAAATTCAAATGGATATTTCTTGTAGCCTAAAATTAATGTTTACATAGCTATCTGGATCACAAATTGTGTGGGATATTTCCTTCAAAACTTTTATTAGACCATTTTCTCAATAAATGACCCTTCAAAAAAATTGTATAGGGCACTTTTTTGAGAGGAAAGCCCCTTGGGACTTTGTTTATGGCACTTTCCAAAAGCAATGACCATTCAAGATTTTTGTTCGGTCCACCTTGTGGAAGACTTACCCTTTAGAAATTTTACTTTATACCACTTTCTTGTAGAATGACCCTTTGGAAAAATTGTTTGGGACACTTTTCCAAGAAAATATCCTTTGGAAAAAGTGTTTTTGCCACTTTGCTGTAGAAAAAGTACCCTTCAAAAAACCTTGTTTGGATAAGTTTACTAAAAGAAATGACCTTTAGGCTTTTATTATGAATAGAATGTCTGATAGAATTTACACTTAGCCTTTTTTGATGTGGACAATTTATCTAAAATAAATAGGTCTTTGAGAAAATTGTTGTGGAACAATTTCCCCAAAATAAATTTGTCTTCATCTTTTGCTTTGAAATTTTTTTCGAAAGAATTCATTCTTTTGAAAAAATTATCTTGGACAATTTGTCTGAAAGAATTCAACACTTAGCCAAAAAAGGGTTCAAAATAATTTAGCTTAGCAAAATAAAAGCCTAAAATAATTTACCCAAAATAATGAACACATAGTCAAATAAAAGGTCTGAAAGAATTCCCAAGTAAAGACTTATCCCAAAAAAGGTTTTGTACTTATCTTTTACTTCAACTTGTACCTAAAATGTTTCTTGATCTGTGAAGTCCTGAAAGATCTATGAAAATCTAAAGCTTGTGTAGACCTATTCTATGACCTTGAACTTCTTGGTTTCACCATGAAGCCTACTTATATTGAATTATTAGACCACTCTTCAATCAGGATCTTTCTACTTCCACTAAACTCTTAGACTTTTTAGATTTTTGGTATGTAGACTAAATTTGGTTAACATCTTTGGTGACTTGGCTGGCAACATGCCTACTATGCTTGAGAGCTCAGACCATTTTACATGCATTCTAACTCATAATAGATAATATATGGACCATTTACATGACTGTAAGACAAAATTTTGACTTGTAAAGACAAAATAATTCCAACAAATAGGGAAACAAACAAACTTAAATGGAAACTAGCCTAATAAAACAAAGGCAACTAAACTACTAAACAACTATGTAAACAGAAGCACTTATTTAGGTCAAGACAAAAAGGAAACAAACTAATTTGTTAACCATGATAAAATATGATCCACTTGGATTAAAAGATAAATTCATGAATTTGCTTATTTTAAGAGAAGGTATAAGTTACAAAGGAGGGGTTTATTGAACATGACCTTTGAAGAAGTATTCTTGTTACCAACTATTTCTCTTAACATCTCTTGAAATGAGCCATCAACAACAAACTAGTCACCAACAAAGACAAATTCATCTTTCACTTATGGATCCTTTTTATGCTTCTTATCAGCTACAACCTTGTCAAGTGATATTTCATTTAAGCATTATCCTTGAATGACCTCATCCTTCTTACCAAGTACTACAAGTTCATCTAGCTCTTTAAGGAGATCTAAATAATCAACCCAATTTGTATCATGGTCTTGAATAGGTGCCTCTTGATCAAATTTATGAATATCATGCTCTTTAATGGGTAACATATCCTTATAAAGATCTTCAATCTCTTACAGAGATTCAAGATATAGCTACCAATCATCCCTTTTTTCTTCATTTTAATCAATCTGAATAAGACCATTTTTAAAGGCACCTTCATCATTCTCAGTTGGAGATATCTCAACCTCATTTTTAACATCATCTTGCATCAATTCCTCATGGATTTATTCCATATAAAGACTAGCCTTTTCATCCTCAACTACAATCTCATTCCCAATTGCAGCCTCAAGTGAAGTATCAATGAGAAAATCTTCATCATACACACTTGAAGCATCTTCTTCACATTTTCCAAGAACTTGAATTGGAACTACAACCTCTTTCTCGATCTCCCATAGAACATGTTCCTCTTGAAGAAGGGAGATAGTGGGAGGGTGATGAAATTCATTTGTTTGAAAGGGAGTATGAAGAATGGAAGGTTGATGAGGATCAGATTTTAGGATCTTGAGGGTAACGGAATCATTTAGGGAATATTGAAGAGGAGAGAAAGAGAAAATTTTGAGAACTTCTACATTTTGCTCTTTTCATTTGTCCATTACTTCATCAAGGTCTGAATCTATTTTGTCCTCATGGAAAACTTGAGCTTGAGGGGTAAGTGTTGAATAAAGGGGACTATAAGAAGCTTTAGCTTCTTGAATAGGATTTTAAATTGGCATGTGATTATCTTCATGAATAGGTTCATGACTCCAACTATAAATCTCCATTGGAACACACTAAACATGGTTAATAAATTTATGAGGGTAAGGAACATTAGAAGACTGGTAAGGAATACAAAAGGGTTCTTGATATAACTCATCCAACTTAATTTTCTGCCTCTCCCAAGCCTCCATCTTCTCCAATACAAAAATAAACAACTCATTCCTTTCTTCTAAATCATTGGATACATTTAGAAACAACCCATTCAGCTCCTCATACTGAGAATTTAAAGAAAATTTTCTTGCATATGCTAGTAGTTTATGTTCTATTTCATCCATATTTTCTTAGAGACAAGACTACTCATGTGCAAACATCATATCCATATGGGAAAGGTGAAAACTAGTTTTGAGACTAATATGGTTCATAAGGAAGGTAACTCATGCTCTTGATAATAAGGATCATGGGAAACTTGATAAGACTCATCATGGCTTTGATAATATCCTTGGTAAGGCTAATTGGGCTCATAACAAGGCTCATATGGATCATGATAGGGATGGTATGATTCATCATAGGGATGATAAAGAGGTATTGCATATGGATTTCCTTGATACATAACCATGAAAATAACATTAGGATAGTGAAAATAAAATTATACTTACTTGGAAAATTCCTATACTATTATAAAAAATTTATTGTGCTTGGAATCACTAAATTATTCATGAAGAATACTGATGCAACTGCAATTCCACCAAGACTAGCTCTAATGGGTCCCACCATCCATGCCAAAACTATTGGTGTTTTAGATTTACACTCGAGTTGAGGAGGGGATTGTTTAGATCTTCCTACTCAAATATATTCCAACATGGGATTGATCTTAGGCTATGGGTATCCTAATAATGGATTAGAGAAGGCCATCTTCCTTTTGGATCTATCACCTTTACTAAACCTAAACTAGAATTTACTTGGAAAAGGGAAAGATATTTTGACAATAGATTATAACATGTAAAAGAGGTGATGCACCAATGATTTGATCACTCAAACTCACATAATACACACTATGAGACACTTTCAAGACCAAAAAATATCAGTCTCACATAAATATTTTAGAATGAGGCATTAATTAGTTATCAAATCAGCAAGAGAGAGAAAATATCCACTTTTAAGCTAGATAATAAATTGTAAATTGCACTTATAATTACCTATAATAACTACTAAGTACTTCTTGAAGGTGAAAAAAAACTCAAACATAAGAAAGTTACATACATTAACTTAACCACACTTTATAAATTCATAGAACACACTTCAATCTAACATAGAAAAAGATGAAATTCTATCTTTATTACATCAAAAAGGTGTCACAGTATAAATTTTGTTAGATTTTATTCATACCAAAAAGAGGGATCCATTTTAAGGCTTGGGATCTTATATTATAGGGGAGAGAGAGAGAGAGAGAGAGAGAGAGAGAGAGAGAGAGAGAGAGAGAGAGAGAGAGAGAGAGAGAGAGAGAGAGAGAGAGAGAGAGAGAGAGAGAGAGAGAGAGAGAGAGAGAGAGAGAGAGAGTTGCATTGAAAAAGGCCCAACCACTTTTGATGGATTAACATTCTCAAGGATGCCTAGTCATGGTCTTCTCAATAATGAAGGTCCTCATAAAAGAATTGAATGCTCTATGATATTTATCCAACTATCATCCTCTTGGGACTCTATGCCATCTTCTTCTTGATCTGCTTATGAAGATAAAATCTTCATGTCTTGGAACTGAAAAATTCATGCTTGGTCTATCTTGGGTGGTTGTAAATATCTACTTATCTAAGAAATGATCATGATAAAGGAAAAGAAGCTTCTCATTAATTACATATCTACCCCAAGGAAATATCTAAGCACAAGTTTCATTATAGATCAAAAACCAATCATATTTATTAGTTTTTCTATATCTATCATATCAAAGAGATGGAGTTCACTAGTTGTCTGATCTTATTTTAACATTCAGTCATTGACTTTGATCTATAATAGGTCTAAAAGACCTATTATATATCCATATAGCCCGAGTGATGGACTTTGATCTATAATAGGTCTAAATATACCTATTATATATCCATATAGCCCAAATGATGGCCTTTGATCTCTGTAATATCTACCCTAGTTTGATCTTGGTCTATGTTTAAACCTAGCTACTTTGTATTTGCTTGTCTCAGCTGAAAACTATCTCATCGACTATCATAAAAAATGTCCTAGGATACCCTCCACTCATTGGCTATCAAAAAATGACTTAGATCATTAACATTTTGACCTTTCTTACATCATTATATCTAGCCAGTCTAGATGACCACTAATCATTGATCTCCTACCCATCTAATACATTTTTGGCACTTATCACTTATGTATTTATCCTCTCTATTTTCCAACTCCTTTGATCCATCTTGATTTGTTGATTGCCTTTCCAAGATTGAACACATTTCATTGACTTGCCTGGGTTCATTAACCTACCAGTCACCACTCACTGTTGGATATTTAATAATATTGATTATGGATCATTGATTTACCTTAGACCCATCCCATTATCAGTAAACATGCACCATTGGATCATGGCTTGATAAACCCACACTATTATATCTTATCCAACTTACAACTCTTTAAGGGCTTTAACCACAGGACCTATTGACTTGTTTGACTCTAGTGTGGGTCATTAGATCTCACGTGTTAATATGTAGGCTCATGTAGACCATCAGATATCAACCAAATATAAACCTTTTTAATACCTTTTGAATCCAAATAGTTACTTATTGTGGCCTGAATTTGACATTCACACAAACATCTTATTGACTTCTTAATTTCACAAATGTCACTAGATCTTTGCTCAAACTGAACATAGATCATTGATCTTGAAACCATTTGAATACAAATGGCTATTTTCTATGACTTAAAATTTGACATATATACAAATGTATTTTATGTCCATGTGACCATCATTGTATGTTTTAAAACCAACAATCATCTTTTGTGCTTGAATTTGATACTTGTGGGGCTGTCTTGGACTTTTTGAATTCAAACAACTATAACCTATAGCCTAAAATTGATGTTTGTGCAACTTTCTAGATCACAAATTCTATGAGATATTTCCTTTAAACCTTTTAGTGGACCATTTTCTTGAGAAATAACCATTTATAAAAATTATATAGGGCAATTTATCAAGAGAAAAACCACTCAGGACTTTGTCTATGGCATTTTTTGAAAGAAATGGCCCTTAGGGATTTTTGTTCAGTCCACCTCGTTGAAGACTTACCCTTCATAAATTATGCTTTGGACCACTTTCCTATGGAATGACCCTTCATAAAAATAATTTGGGACACTTTCCTTAGAAAAGACACTTCAGGAAAAGTGTTTTGGCCACTTCGCTATAGAAAAAGTACCCTTAAAAAAATTGTTCAGACAATTTTCCTAGAAGAAATGACCTTTAGGATTTTATTGCAAACAAAATGCCCAAAAAAATTTACACAGCCTTTTTTGATGTGGATAATTTCATCAAAAGAAATAGGTCTTCAGGAAAATTATTATGAAATAATTTCCCTGAAAGAAATTTATCTTCATTTTTCGCTTCAGACATTTTGTCAAAAAGAATTCATGCCTTCAGAAAATTTATCTCAAATAATTTATCTGAAATAATTCAACACTTAGCCAAAAAAGGGCCCAAAATAATTTAGCTTAGCAAAATAAAAGCCAGAAATAATTTGCCTGAAAGAATAAATACTCAGCCAAATAAAAGTTTAGAAATAATTGTCAAGTAAAGATAGCCTAAAAACGTTTTTGTACTTATATTTTACTTGAAATTGTACTTGAAATGTTGCTTGATCCTTTAAGGCCTGAAATAACTATGAAAATCTAAAGATTGTGCAGCTTGTTCCATGACCTTAAACTTCTTGGTTTGACCATGAAGCCTACTCATATTGAATTATTGGACAATTCTTCAATCAAGATCCTACTCTTTCCACTAAAATCTTGGACTATACATATTTTTGGTATGTAAACCAAATTTGGTCAACATCTTTAGTGACTTGGTTGGGCAGCATGTCTGCTATGCTTGAAAACTCGTACCATTTACATGACATTTTGACTCATAACAAATAATACATATATCATTTACATGACTTCAAGACAACCTTTTGACTTGTAAAGACAAAAAAAAATCTAACAAATACTGAAAGAAAAAAACTTAAAGGGAAACTAACCTAATAAAAGAAAGGAAACTAAACTACTAAACAATTGTGCAAATAAAAGCACTTATTTGGGATAAGATAGAAAGGAAACAAACTAACCTAATTAACCATGATAAAACATGATCCACCTAGATCAAAATGGAAATTTATGAATTTATTTATTCTAAGAGAAGGTACAAGTTATAAAGTAGGAGGTTTATTAAACATGACCTTTGAAGAAGCATTCTTCTCACCAACTATATCTCTTAACATCTCTTGAAATGAGCCATCAACAACAAACCAGTCACTAATAAAGACAAATTCATCTTGCACTTCTAGATACTTTTTATGCTTCTTATCAACTACAACCTTGTCAAGTGATATTTAATTTATGCATTATCCTTTAATGGCCTCATCCTTCTTACCAACTACTAAAATTTCATCCATCCCTTCAAGGAGCTCTGAATAATCAACCCAATCTATATCATGATCTTGAATAGGTGCCTCTTGATCAAATTTTTGAATATCATGCTCTCCAATGGGAAATATATCGTTAAAAAGATATTTAATATCTTGTAGATATTCAAGATATAGTTGTGAATCATACTTTTTTTATTCATTTTGATCAAGTTGAATAAGATCATTTTAAAAGGCACCTTCATATTTCTCAATTGGATATATCTCAACCTCATTTGTGACATCAACTTGCATCAATTCCTCATGGGTTTCTTCCATAGAAAGATTATCCTTTTCATCCTCAATTTCAATATCATTCACAACTGTACCCTCAAGTGAAGCATCAATGATAAACTCTTCATCATACACACTTGAAGCATATTCTTCACATTCTCCAAGAAATTGACTTGTAGCTGCAACCTCTTTCTTTATCTCCCATAAAATAGGCTCCTCTTGAAGAAGGGAGATGGTGGGAGGGTGATGAAATTCATTTGTTTGAGAGGGATTATGAAGCATGGAAGATTTATTAGGATCAGATTTTGGGATATTAAGGGAAATGGAATCATTTATGGAATCTTGAAGAGGAGTGAAAGAGAAGCTTTTGAGAACTTCTACATTCTACTCTTTCCATTTTTCCATTACTTCATCAAGGTCTGAAACCTTTTTGGCCTCATGGACAACTTTAGTTTGAGGGGTAAGTGGTGAAGAAAGAGGACTATAATAAGGTTTAACTTCTTGAAAGATATTTTAAATTGGCATGTGAAATAGCTTCATGAATAGGTTCATGACTCTAACTAGAAATATCCATTGGCTCACATTGAACATGGTTAAGAAATTTATGAGGGTAAGAAACACAAAAAGACTGGTAAGGAATATAAAAAGGGTCTTAAGACAACTCATGAAACTCAATTTTTTGCCTCTCCCAAACCTCTATCTTATCCAATACAAAAAATACACAACTCATTCCTCTCCTCTAGATCATTAGATACATTTATAAATAACCCATTCAATTCTTCATACTAAGAATTTGAATAAAATTTTCTTGCATATGCTAGTAGTTTAAGTTCTATTTAATCCATCCTTTCTTAGAGAAAAGGCTGCTCATGTGCAACATCATATCCATATGGGAAAGTTAAAAACTGATCTTGAGACTAATATGGTTCATAAGGAAGGTAAGAGTCATGCTCTTGATAATAAGGATCATGGGAAACTTGATAAGGCTGATCATGGCTTTGATAAAATTCTTGGTAAGGCTAATTGGGATCATAACATGGCTCATATATATCATGATAGGGTTGGTATGATTCATCATAGGGATGATAAGGAGGTATTGCATAGGGATTTCCTTCATACATAGCCATTAAAATAACATTAAGATAGCGCAAATCAAATTAGACATACTTGGAAAATGACTGTACTATTAGAAGCAATTTTTTATGCTTGGAATCACCAAATTATTCATGAAAAACACTACTTCAACTATAATTCCACCAAGACTAACTTTAGTGGGTCCCACTAGGCATGCCAAAATTATTAGTGTTCTAGATTTACACCCTAGCTAAGGAGGGGATTGATAAGATCTTCCTACTCAAATCTATTCCAACATGGGATTGATCATAGGCTATGGGTATCTTAATAATGAATCAAACCTATAGAGAAGGCTGACTTCCTTTT